>JAFBMS010000006.1:2637500-3237500 GCA_019788955.1 Albula glossodonta
TTCTGGTTGAATGTAGAGAAGAGCACTTTGCTCTCAAAGCACTCTAGGCTACACTCTCCTGAGACCAGGTGCTTTTGATGCTTGACTAGTGAAACACTTTTGGTCCATCATAAAAAAGCTGGATTCTTTACTCAGCCTGTGAATAGTGCACACGGCATTATCTGGTGCTGTACCCTTCATGCCCTCCCTAGACAGCTGATGGAGCAGCAGGTGAGGCTCAGAGCCACAGCATGTGATACAATCAGGCCACATGACAGCACCATGCCGACATCTCTTCAGGTTCACCCAAAGCACTGGGCACTAGTGCTGTAAAAACTCAGGTCTCTGATTTATTGGCAGGTTTATTCATTATTTGTTGTTAAGTTTGATCTACACATACTTATTAGCTTAACTTACCTGCTAAGAGCAAAATCACTCTTTTAAGAAGTATCTTAGTCTCTGCCATAATTACATTTCTTCATACAGAGTAGTTATGGTATTGCATGGTAGCTTCAACAGCCATGCCAGATTACAGAGGCCTACTCTGGTTCTGTTTTTTAGGTCCATTTAATAACACAGCTGTGTATTCATTCATCATACATATTTCTCCTCCCACATTAGGGAGGCCCCAGAAAGGTGGGCCATCTTCTTCAGAGAGCAAGGCCATCTTCCCTCTGGGATTAAGCATGCTGCTGCTTCTGCAGCATTAGCAGGCCTCTAGTCAATCATGCAAATCTGTGATTGCAGTTCAGCTACCCTATGGCTACACAACACACCCAGCAAGAAGCCATGTTAGTGAGGGGGTGGGCGCAAAGTGTTCCAAACATAACACCCTGACATGACCTGAGTGACAAAAGCTCCCCAATAAAAAGCGCTGTTCAGCATTAAAAAAATAATTTGATTCAGAGTGGTCACGTAATTAGGCCTGCGGGTCTTGCCAAGGGAACAAAGCTACGGGCTGATTCTTAGTGTGCAATTAAATATCTCCCAGGGCATTTCATCTTGTGGTAGCAGGGCATCCTCCCTGGCATTGCCAATAGCATTCACACAATGGGGAACCGTAAACACATGTTCTTCCTATTATCTCTTTAAAGTAGTGGCTTATTATGCCACTGGCTGCTCGGCTGGTGCAAACAGGTGTGCCCAGAGATGCGGTGTCCTGCACCTTTCTCATCATCTATCACTGGCCCTAGTTTCAATTGTTTCTTTTTCTGGCATCATGTGAAAGGTGGACAAGAAGCAAAAAGCAACTATAGTCTCATTTTATCTCCCCCGAAACACTCGCATACTGCACGCAAGAAGAGTGGGCAAGAGCATGATAAACTGAGGAGCAGATTACTGCTGTGAGAAGGCTCCATAAAACTAGCTGTGCCTTCCATGCTGGAGCTTTTAAACTGGACCACAAATTGTTGTTGAGAGCAACAATTAACCACAATCAATTCATTTGTAGGGACCCCTGCGAAACACTGAACATAGCCGCACACTGTGGGTACAAGGTTTATAACATTCACAAGGGGGAAAATTGAACGAATCTTGTGAAACTGCAGAAACAATATTGTGCATCGCTTTACATCTATGTCACAACTGGCCGAACACTTCCAGTGCACTGTGAAAAGGGCAGTTATGCCTTATGAACGTTATGATACCCTTAAAAAAAAAATTGGAAAGAGGTGTTGCCATCTGCAAGGGCTGAAAGGACCTTTCGCTGAGCGAAAAGTGCAACAAACATAGAACTGCACTTTCATATTCATATCCGCTGCATTTCACTGGGATCTCAGATTGACAGTGGTACTAAGCATTTTAAACAGCACTTTCATTGTTCCTTTAGAGAGTAAAGAACATGTATCTTCAAATATTTTCACTGCTGGACACAAAGCAACAGGGCTTCTCATTATCAAGAACAAGGAAGTGAATGTGCCTCTACCAATTATTAGTCATGCAGCTTCTTTGCTTTGGATAGCATTGCTTTCAATTAGCTAGTCATGGGCTGATGGAGCTTTGCAAAATCTACTGGCATGTCAGGAATGCACAAATCATTGTGAATACTAGAGTCAATTACTGCAAAATACAAGCTCATTCAAAAAGCAACATCAAATGCATTTGGCTTTCCACTAAAGTTGGAGGGATTCCAGTGCACTATTTGAGCCAGAAAGGCTACAATTTGTTTCACTGCCACAGGATGGGGTGGGGTGGAGGGGGGTACTTTACTTTGCAATTCCATAAGGTTCAGCAAAAAAATGTACAAACAAGACAAGCCAACTGAAATGCTAAAAAAATAAACCATATGGCCCAGTTTGGGAAAGGGAAAGAAGTAGTATTTCTTCACACTGATCATAGCCTTACAGTGCAAATATTATTAAGTAGCACAATGGCAACTATAACCTGTAGGACACACCATTACCTTACAATTATGTCCACACGACAGAGGAAGATTAGACATTTTGCCTTTTTGTGATTATTTTATGTGCACAAAGCAAAATTCAGCTAAATGAGACATGACAGTCTTGCCTGGAATTCTGGACATCTGATCTTTTAAAATCCTATATAAACACAGAATTATGTGAAATTTCTGGCAGCATCTGTTGTAAAAAGGCATTTATTTGCTGTGGAGCAAAGATTTTTCTCACAGCTATATTCCGTCTAGATGACCTGCCTAGATATGAATTCTGTGAATGTCAGATAAATGGTGACTACAGTAATAGTACATAACCAATCTGATTTAGGACTCAAATCAATATTCAATATTGACATTAGCTGGTCAAGAAACAACACACACGGTATGGCATTCGTGCTGCTACCTAAGGAGGTAAGCTGGCTGACACAACTGAAAATGAGTACATTGTCAAAAATGATTTCCTCACATAGCTACGTGACTTGTTAAACTGTCAAACATTGATAAGCTACACCCCTATTTTCCTGTATAGCAGGTCTTGTTTGAGTGTTATTCATGGCTCTATGAATTACTGAATACAGGTATCAGCGCAGACCCACACCGACTATGGTGATAAAAACAATGGACTTATTAGCACAAAGTAGCACACCAAATCTATCAGTGTCATGGTTAAAGTTAGACAGTATGTCTACCTATTATTCCTGCATCTTTCTCAAGAAAATGACTTTGTGCACAGCCTTCCTAAAGACGCCTGATTAATATGAAAGTGGGTTAATTTTCTTTCCATGTCTTTCTTCATTTTCTTTCCAGCCAAGCTCTTTTGTCTGATGCAGCAGTCCTATCCCAAAAACCTCAGAATGACACAGTCATAAACATGTGGCTCCTCCAGTTCACATGACAACATGTTTGCTTGTTTCCATACTGCAGATGTACTGGCAATTACATAAGGCCTATTTCATGGGAGGATAACAAAGTCAGCATTGTGGAGACAGATCAATTATAAGATGTGGCATACTTTGCTTAAAAGCAAAAAGAAACGAGATCCTACATACAACACATGACTACTAGCACACAAAGAACAAAAGAAGAAAAATTCCTTGCATAAACAAAAATGAATGTCTCTAGCTATATTTCATTTCCCAAAATAGGGCAAGGTCAAAGGTACCAGCCCATGGGTTCAAAGGGACATAAACACAAAGGATTAATGCTAGATTTTAGATAAAGATATTACAGATTTTAAAGATATTATATCTTTTTATTTTTTAAAGGTTAAAAAGATATAATTTTTTTCAACAAATGTGTAGGGGCAACTATGTACAAGAAATTCTGGCAAGTCTGGGGTGGGGGGCCTACAGGGACAGTTTCTGACGGAATGACCCATATATCCCAGTTTTTTGCCTGGTTACTTTAGATTTACCCAGAAAAGAGAGCACTGGGCCCATCAAAGTTCCGAGATGAAAGTCATTTCATTCTTTTAAATTCTCTCTTCCAGCTGTGATCCCTCAAAGACCATACTGAACTGAAAATGGGACCTCGATCATGGCGAAAACTATTGCAACTAGTGCATGTAGTGCCTCATTTGCATTTATCTGCTGGATGTTACATTGTGCTCACACCTGTATTTAAGAGCGAACTTTGTTGTTGCAACTACAGTGTTATTAAAGGTTGCTATATCTCATTCCGAGCACAAGGTTTGGAAGGATTCCTCTTGACCTGTCAGAGGACTTGGTTCGGTATTATTCCAAGATGGACCCTGAAGACCAAGATCAAGATCTGCAAAAGAGATTTACTCTTAAAAATATAAATCTCTGCCCCCCCCCCCCCCCCCCCATGAAAGGAAATGGTTGGACAGGGATACTGGCTGTTGAAAAAGGAGTTGACTGAAGAAGGATGGCATGCCAGAATTCAGATGATCTTCAGATTCAATGCTCACTGTGACATGAACCAGTTCCCAATTAGCATGTCAAAATATCTTATGTGTGCCTAGTGATCATTACTACATTGCTGTGCATAAGAGTTATAGTTGGAGGCTGTCCATATGCAGGCTGTTTTTCTTCATATGACTGACAGCAATGCTGATCAAAAACAAACAATATTGACAGTCATGTCTGCGTAGAAAAACAAGATACTCTATCATTTATACAATGAAGGCCATTGAAACCAATGCGAGCTGCTGTAATGTCAACTGCTCATGTGCCCAAAAAAATATATATTTATATAACTATAAATATAACTCTCAGTGAAGGGCAGAGTCTTGAAGAATATCAAAAAGAGTATTTCCTCTTAGTTACAGTAATTGTTCTTAAGAACAATCAACTTGGGTTCCTGTGAGAGGACAAACACATCAGTATTGAAAATATAGAACAGAAAACTAGACAGAGTAGGGTTTCAAATGTCTCAACACTGGAGACATGCCAGGTGCCAATATCATTTCATACTATTTGAATATCTCTCATTCACTAATATGCATTTCAATAGCAAGGTGCAACAAATCTAGACTGAGACTACATTCACTGACAAGAGTTATTCAGTAAAATATGCCAATAATTATTTTTAAAAAATGAAGGCTGAATCAACATTGAGCTGCTCCTTGCACTCTGATTACTTTGGGGTGATGAAGTAACTGTAGACCCTACTGTGTTTATCGATCAACGGAAACAAAGAGTCATTTACTGTGCTGGAACTAGCAGCTCCATCTCTCCTTGACAGCAGGGAAGATAAAGCAGGAGTGGCTGAGGATGTGGTCAAATGAGAAGACCATTGAGCACCAGACACAGCCCTCTGGACAACAGAGATGGATAGTCAGTGGGTGAAGCCAAGAGCAACTAGAACTATTTACTCCCAGTTGTGATGAGTGGGTTCAGATAACGTACGCTGCACAGTAATGTGGGTGAACTCCTACACAGAAGTGTGGGCTGTCAGGCAATGATTTGCACATGACAGCATTCAGTAAGTCCATTGGAAAAATATTTCCATCATCAATGAGTCACTACTGACTAATATATCTGTTTCAGTCAGTAAATAACGGAAGGTGGCATTATATAATTTGTATAAACTTTGCAAAGCGACAACAGTCACAAGGCTCTTTCTAAACCGAACTGAAACACTCATCTTTCAACAAAGCTGTTACTAATTGAAAAAACAAGGAGTACATGTTGTAAATACATATAAATAGTATTCTAAAAAATAAATAAATAAATAAAAACACGTTGACAGAGTATAAATCTAAATTATCTTCCAATGTCTCTCAAAAATACCTATAGAGAGTACGTCAAAACTATTTTCTCTAAAATCGAACGCATATTGTCCACATTGATATCTGCCGACTCCCTTTAGAAAACTTATGAATGATTCTCCGAGTTATTTTTCACTGGCATGCGCTTTCATTCATGCACCCTCAGGGCAAAATATAAGTTGATTTGGGAACACGAATCAGATTTTAAAAATTGAGAGACGGTAATTAACGGTAGTAGCATTAGTTTGTGAACTGGAAGTCAACAATGAAGTAGTACCCTACCTGTATACTGCACGAGAAACATCGTCCACAGAGCTTGCGCAAAAGAATGATAAGCTCCTCTCGGCTTTAATCCCCGGTAATGAAAATGTAATCAGAGCCGTTGAGGGAGACAAAAAAAATCCTTGGTCTGCGCGACAGCTCGAGCTTGTGCTCCTGTTCGCTCCGCTCTAAGATTGAGTTACAGACACAGTGCAGCAGGCTGTAGGGTCCTTTCAGCTATTACCTGAGCGGGCACGCACCGTACATGTTCAAATGAATGCAAACATAAACGTATACGTTCACAACATGCGTAAACACAGCGAGTAACTGCGAGGAGCCCTGTGCTCTTTAACTGGAACCTGCGATCTGTCCAAACGTATGTCACTGTCCGTCTCCTTAGACAGACTGATTAATTCTGTCCGGTCTCAGCGGGGACCGCGTACAGAGCGATGGAGGGGGGGGGGGGGGGGGGGGGGGGGGGGGGGGGGGGGGGGTTCGGGAACAGGAGCGGCACATTGAGAAGGGAGAGGAGACGGGGAGGGGCTGGCAAGAACATAATTAGCACGGTGTTGATCTGCAACGGTTTCGTGCATGTTATACATCACCTTGAGAAGAAAACTGCAAATGTATCTTTAAAACTGAAATGCCAACTGAACGCTGCAGTCCGGAAACATTTAGGCTGTTGTATGTGTAAACCATGGCAGGTGTTCTTCAATTGATTAAACAATACACATATTCTAAAATGTAGCATTTTATAAAAATTTTTTGTTTTGGCACGATGTGTCAGATATACCGATGAAAATCTTACAAACCTTCAAATCATGCAAACGCTGAAATGGATTCATATATCCAATATATACCCCTAGAAAAAGAGATTCGTATTTTTCATGTTGCCTGTTGGAATCTCATGAGACAAGTACAGATTTTGGGACATTACTTGACCAAGAAGTGTTTAGCATTACATCTGAGCGCTATTTATACAACTGATGAAAATCACTGTCATTTCACAAAAGAATGCAAGTAATCTGAGAGTTCACACTGGGAACAAATAAATCGTAAGAAAAGAGCTACACATAACATCGTAGATAAGAACAGTGATGAGGGTCAGTCTTTTTGAAATGCATAAGTAAAAACAGCTTTATTTTCCAGCAGCTGCATAATAATGGGGGCTCCTCTCTGGTAAGCAGGGAGCAAGCATACTGGAGCCGCCAGCAGGGGGCATAGACAATGTGATGTTGCCACAGGCGGCTGTAAGCACATCCAAGTATAGACCTCATTCATAAATTCTGCCCCAAGAACGGGATCACCTTCCACGTTTTACACAAAATAATTCATTTTAGGAAAAAAATCTGGGTGAACTAATTCTGGGCTCAGAAAGCAACTAGGGTTCACATGCTTTAGGCAATGCTAAATAATGTAGATGCTCAATGCAGGCAAAAGTTTACGAACAACCCTCAGATTCAAATGTTTTTCCACCAAAAATGACAGATACAAATACATTTAATAACACAAAGCTCTGATGAAATTGTATGAAGTAGACAGTGACTTGCCAAATCTGACAGGCTAGGTTCTACCTGAAAAAAAGGAAAATTATCAGGGAGATGGGAATGGGTTTGTCTGGAAACCTTTTTATTATTACATGATTGATTTATTTCAGTTCATGCCTTTGTTTAGGGTTGGTTATAGCTATTTTTTTATTTATTTATTTTTTTACATAGCATCCATTCATACAGCTTAACAATGATTTAAGTAGTTTAGGCTTAGTGTCAAGTACCCTTGATCAAAGGTACATAAGTAGTGCTTAACTTAGGATATGGGATTGTGCCCTGTGAGTTACCCAGCCCCACCTCTACACCACACTGCTGCTACATAACTGCAGCACTTTGATGAAAGTGAACTTAACTGTGCCGGACAGCTCCACACATTCATTAAACTATCTCCAAAATAATAGTTGGACAGCAGAACAACAACACCCACACAGGCGGAAAACAGGATGATCCTAACAAACCTGTGCACTTTAGAGAATGGTATTGTGACAGATCTGGCAAACTTGTCAGTTGGGGAGTATGCTTGCAAATGCAGCCTTTTACTTTAACACTTTGCCACTCCTGATCGGTCCTCATGGATGGCACCCACGGTACGAGCTGTGACAAGGCTGCTGGGTTGTTTATTTCTGACCTCATAAACACTTGACAAACTGGCAGAGGGTGCTTAATGTGAAACTGGTACAGACTTTCTTCCTCACTGTCACTTGAACTTCACAGGACATGCACACAAGTTCCCTCATCGGCAAGTGTTCTTCTAAGCAAGTGTTACAACAGTAAGTTGAGAGGTATTGGACTGCCAGTCTGTTCTGTGACGCCTTGCCATGTTGCTCTCTCTTTTCCAGGGGCAATGAATTTTAAGGGGGTCACAACACCCCACTTGTGAAAATGAAGATGAAACCCACAAAGCCCTCTGGCGACATTACGTTTCCTGGATCGATTTTGAAATGCAACTTAAATGCAATTAGAGAAACAAATGAGGCGTATGGCCATTTTCACGGAAGTGTATCATTTATGGCACAATTTATAAGGCCATTTCCTGTAAATGGAAATTACACAGACGGCAGCTGTAATGCCATGGTGGTTTACCTCAATAAGAACTGACCAAAGTCACAATAACAAGACTGGAGAATTTAATCAAATCTATTAAAACAGCATGAAGACATATGAAGCTTGAAACAAAGGCCAGAAATAAAGGAAGGGAACATGTAGACAGGAAAATATAGTGCAGTAAAAACTAGTGTATATGAGCTAAGGGAAACGAGATCTGCTGGGTACTCCTCTATGACCAAGGTAATTATCTTTTTGAAAAGCAGATATTATGAAAAGGCAGCTGTAGCAGATGTTTTGGCATGAATTTTAGCCCAAAGAACAAAAGCAATCCTGCCCTTGTGTTGTTTTCGTATAATCCCTTTATTATGTTTGCTATATTGTTGTTTGGTCAATCATTAACAGATTTGCCACTGTACTTGATCAATATAAGTATAATCAATAAATCATTTTAACAGAAATTTTGATTTCCTAAAAAGATTGCGCTGAGGAAATGAAACACTGAAGGGGATTTCGTAAGAGAATACCTTAAATTGAGGTCTCATTTCAATAGTTGTAAAATAATAATTTTAAAAAATCAAGATCAGCATCATCATATACAGTGCCCTCCAGATTTAATGGCACTGTTTCAAAAAGACTAGAAAAAAATTAAAAATCACAGGTAATGGGTTATCATCTATGTATAATCATATTTAGGAAATTACATTCAATAACTCCAAGTCATTTATTTGGAAACATAGTTCATTTCCATTCATAACCTTAATTCTGCAAATAATACTAAGTCTTTTTAAGTATGTTGTTTTGTAAAATTCCAATTAGAATTATTGTACCTGGGCCATCAAGTACGACTTTATGGTTTAACTGTTATTTACTCAGGTATAAACTGGATGTTGACTAAATTATGTCAAGATATTGAGACACAACAATAAAAAAAAAAATTAATTATATAAATTTTTATATAATTATATAAATTATATTACTAAAACTATAACTGTTACCACAATTCAGTTCATTTTATGGGGAGGGTTTCTTTTGGCTCGGTTCCTATTGACCTCACATGGAAAATTCCTGGTGAGAACCCCACTGTAATGTACCCATCTGTACATGTATGCACAGTGGCAGAAAAGTGATAGTTTTGTTCCTCAGATCTTCAATATTGTGTATCTATTTTTCATCAACAATGCAATTCACATGATACCAAGGTGAAAAATAACAAAATCTAAACAATTACAAAAAAAAAAAAAAACACTCAAAATCATAGTACAAGAGACTGCTTTAACGCCTTGATAGAGTCTGAAAGAAATATATAATGACTCTCATATATATAATTCTCAAATATATAATTACTCAAGGATAAAAAAATCCCAATCAAATACATTCTTGAACTGTCATATTTTAACAAAAGGAAGAAAACAAGGAAATAAAACACACTTGAAGTAAATATAGAAGTAGAATCAATTATAACTTCAAGTGGGGACTGGAATTCTGCAAGCCAATATCAAGAATTTTCGGTGCTTTGGGACAGCACTGGAGCTAGAGCACTGCAGATAGAGGAACTGATGACCTCTCCCTACTGAGCCATCTGCTTAGGAATAACAAAATCATTAAAAGAAGCAGCGACTGCATTTCTATGAAGAGCAAGCAAGCATAAAAAAACAGAATATTCTGCCTTTTTCTACTGTTGTAAACATAACCACATGCCTGCACATGTACAACTCCAGTTAAATTTTCACTTTTTGAGCCAAGTGACTTTTTAACTGTGAAACTCAAACCCCACACTTAATCAGATACTGACCTGTGCTGGATTCTTCTCAAACTTCACAACCTACAACAATTACAATTGTATCTTCAAGTCTGAGAGTTTAAGAGTTGGCACACCCTTGATTATGATAGTTTAGTAGTACTCGGACATATGATAGTCTAGTATAAAGATGTAAGAATTTGTAACTGACAGTGTGTATTAGATGAAGGAGAAGTGAAGACCAGTGAAGACAACAAAGTTCAATAAAATCCATGTGTAATTAGAGTTGAATAAAACAGTTCAACAATGGAATGGGGCAAGACAATAACACATGAGTTTTGTTTTCGATTCTGACGGAGGATAAAACAACATAAGATGTGCTCTTTGCGTATGCATTGACGTCTCTCATAGACTATGAGGCTTGAAAGTCTTATATTTTCTATTACATTAGAAACATTTTCTTTGAACTCTAAAATATGTAAACGGAATAAAATGAGCCTAGCATTCTCATCCTCTTTGTACACTTTGAACAGTTTCTTATGTCAATGGTTCCAGTGAAGCTCCTACTAAAAAATTACACTGACTGTCAAGGGTAAATTAAGATGTCTGCTGAGCAACTTTTAAAAATGTATAAAGTGCATAAGAATACTAAAACTGTGAAAAAAGAACCAGAAATTTCAGCTTACCCCCTTTTGTAAGAGTCAAAATAAGTCAAAGATCATGAAATGTATTAGTGCAGCTCAGACATGGAGGCAAATATGTCAGGGTAAAGGTTTGTCATGCAATGAACCTGAAGTTTAGTGGGTTGAATGACTCCAGTCATTACCTTGCCTTATGGGTTTAGCCTTCTTCCCCGTGGATTTGTGCAATAGCTTGGCAAAAGAGGGGTACATTATCTTCTCCCCATTTTTCAGCCAATTTTTTCACTGAGCCTTCAAAGCTTCCATTATTCAGAATCAGGTCTTTTGGAGATTTAACTGGTTGAGCTGAGGTGACAGTTTATAAAGTGAGACCATAGTCAGTGATTGTTTTCAGAGGCCCTCTGCAAAAAGCAGCAGAGGGAGAGGAAGGAAAAAGGGGAAGCTGGGAGCATCAGCAGGATTCTGCAAATGGGATTATGCATGAACTCAAGTGACGTTCTACTACTACGTGGCATGAATACAAAAGGCAGGATAGTTCATGCAGGGCTCATGTCCCTCATCCCACTTGACGATTTTAAATTAACCAAATTTACATAGGAAAACCCAGTGAATGCAGGTGCTGTATCATATCAGTCTCTTCCTGCAAATAACTGCAATACAGTCATTATGCCAAAAGAAGTGAAAACCCCATATACTGATTACAGTCGGCACAGACACAGTGCATTTAGTTTTTTTCGCATTTACATGTCACTAACTGTGGGTATTCAATTCACATGAATGCTACACATGATATGGAATATTGCCATTCAGTTGTGCTGCATCTGCTAGGGAGATGCTGCCACACAACTTCATGACAAAGATAAGGTAGAAGTGCAGAAGATATAGTATATGATAGTGCTTCTGTGTGAATTTGCTAAGTACAATTGTGTAGATACTATGACAGCATAATTCTGGAGGTGTGAGGAGTTCTGAACGGAGAGATAACCTTGCATAGAGAAGGGAAATTCAGGCAGTGTATAAAGTCAGGATTCTTACAGAGGGTGCTTAATGTGAAACTGGTACAGACTTTCTTCCTCACTGTCACTTGAACTTCACAGGACATGCACACAAGTTCCCTCATCGGCAAGTGTTCTTCTAAGCAAGTGTTACAACAGTAAGTTGAGAGGTATTGGACTGCCAGTCTGTTCTGTGACGCCTTGCCATGTTGCTCTCTCTTTTCCAGGGGCAATGAATTTTAAGGGGGTCACAACACCCCACTTGTGAAAATGAAGATGAAACCCACAAAGCCCTCTGGCGACATTACGTTTCCTGGATCGATTTTGAAATGCAACTTAAATGCAATTAGAGAAACAAATGAGGCGTATGGCCATTTTCACGGAAGTGTATCATTTATGGCACAATTTATAAGGCCATTTCCTGTAAATGGAAATTACACAGACGGCAGCTGTAATGCCATGGTGGTTTACCTCAATAAGAACTGACCAAAGTCACAATAACAAGACTGGAGAATTTAATCAAATCTATTAAAACAGCATGAAGACATATGAAGCTTGAAACAAAGGCCAGAAATAAAGGAAGGGAACATGTAGACAGGAAAATATAGTGCAGTAAAAACTAGTGTATATGAGCTAAGGGAAACGAGATCTGCTGGGTACTCCTCTATGACCAAGGTAATTATCTTTTTGAAAAGCAGATATTATGAAAAGGCAGCTGTAGCAGATGTTTTGGCATGAATTTTAGCCCAAAGAACAAAAGCAATCCTGCCCTTGTGTTGTTTTCGTATAATCCCTTTATTATGTTTGCTATATTGTTGTTTGGTCAATCATTAACAGATTTGCCACTGTACTTGATCAATATAAGTATAATCAATAAATCATTTTAACAGAAATTTTGATTTCCTAAAAAGATTGCGCTGAGGAAATGAAACACTGAAGGGGATTTCGTAAGAGAATACCTTAAATTGAGGTCTCATTTCAATAGTTGTAAAATAATAATTTTAAAAAATCAAGATCAGCATCATCATATACAGTGCCCTCCAGATTTAATGGCACTGTTTCAAAAAGACTAGAAAAAAATTAAAAATCACAGGTAATGGGTTATCATCTATGTATAATCATATTTAGGAAATTACATTCAATAACTCCAAGTCATTTATTTGGAAACATAGTTCATTTCCATTCATAACCTTAATTCTGCAAATAATACTAAGTCTTTTTAAGTATGTTGTTTTGTAAAATTCCAATTAGAATTATTGTACCTGGGCCATCAAGTACGACTTTATGGTTTAACTGTTATTTACTCAGGTATAAACTGGATGTTGACTAAATTATGTCAAGATATTGAGACACAACAATAAAAAAAAAAATTAATTATATAAATTTTTATATAATTATATAAATTATATTACTAAAACTATAACTGTTACCACAATTCAGTTCATTTTATGGGGAGGGTTTCTTTTGGCTCGGTTCCTATTGACCTCACATGGAAAATTCCTGGTGAGAACCCCACTGTAATGTACCCATCTGTACATGTATGCACAGTGGCAGAAAAGTGATAGTTTTGTTCCTCAGATCTTCAATATTGTGTATCTATTTTTCATCAACAATGCAATTCACATGATACCAAGGTGAAAAATAACAAAATCTAAACAATTACAAAAAAAAAAAAAAAAACACTCAAAATCATAGTACAAGAGACTGCTTTAACGCCTTGATAGAGTCTGAAAGAAATATATAATGACTCTCATATATATAATTCTCAAATATATAATTACTCAAGGATAAAAAAATCCCAATCAAATACATTCTTGAACTGTCATATTTTAACAAAAGGAAGAAAACAAGGAAAAATAAAACACACTTGAAGTAAAATATAGAAGTAGAATCAATTATAACTTCAAGTGGGGACTGGAATTCTGCAAGCCAATATCAAGAATTTTCGGTGCTTTGGGACAGCACTGGAGCTAGAGCACTGCAGATAGAGGAACTGATGACCTCTCCCTACTGAGCCATCTGCTTAGGAATAACAAAATCATTAAAAGAAGCAGCGACTGCATTTCTATGAAGTGAGCAAGCAAATAAAAAACAAGAATATTCTGCCTTTTTCTACTGTTGTAACATAACCAGACATGCCTGCACATGTACAACTCCAGTTAAATTTTCACTTTTTGAGCCAAGTGACTTTTTAACTGTGAAACTCAAACCCCACACTTAATCAGATACTGACCTGTGCTGGATTCTTCTCAAACTTCACAACCTACAACAATTACAATTGTATCTTCAAGTCTGAGAGTTTAAGAGTTGGCACACCCTTGATTTATGATAGTTTAGTACTCGGACATATGATAGTCTAGTATAAAGATGTAAGAATTTGTAACTGACAGTGTGTATTAGATGAAGGAGAAGTGAAGACCAGTGAAGACAACAAAGTTCAATAAAATCCATGTGTAATTAGAGTTGAATAAAACAGTTCAACAATGGAAATGGGGCAAGACAATAACACATGAGTTTGTTTTCGATTCTGACGGAGGATAAAACAACATAAGATGTGCTCTTTGCGTATGCATTGACGTCTCTCATAGACTATGAGGCTTGAAAGTCTTATATTTTCTATTACATTAGAAACATTTTCTTTGAACTCTAAAATATGTAAACGGAATAAAATGAGCCTAGCATTCTCATCCTCTTTGTACACTTTGAACAGTTTCTTATGTCAATGGTTCCAGTGAAGCTCCTACTAAATAAATTACACTGACTGTCAAGGGGTAAATTAAGATGTCTGCTGAGCAACTTTTAAAAATGTATAAAAGTGCATAAGAATACTAAAACTGTGAAAAAAGAACCAGAAATTTCAGCTTACCCCCTTTTCTATGCAACAGTAAGAGTCAAAAGGATCAATGAAATGTATTAGTGCAGCTCAGACATGGAGGCAAATATGTCAAGGGTAAAGGTTTGTCATGCAATGAACCTGAAGTTTAGTGGGTTGAATGACTCCAGTCATTAACCTTGCCTTATGGGTTTAGCCTTCTTCCCCGTGGATTTGTGCAATAGCTTGGCAAAAGAGGGGTACATTATCTTCTCCCCATTTTTCAGCCAATTTTTTCACTGAGCCTTCAAAGCTTCCATTATTCAGAATCAGGTCTTTTGGAGATTTAACTGGTTGAAGCTGAGGTGACAGTTTATAAAGTGAGACCATAGTCAGTGATTGTTTTCAGAGGCCCTCTGCAAAAAGCAGCAGAGGGAGAGGAAGGAAAAAGGGGAAGCTGGGAGCATCAGCAGGATTCTGCAAATGGGATTATGCATGAACTCAAGTGACGTTCTACCGTGGCATGAATACAAAAGGCAGGATAGTTCATGCAGGGCTCATGTCCCCTCAGCCCACTTGACGATTTTAACCAAATTTACATAGGAAAACCCAGTGAATGCAGGTGCTGGTATCATATCAGTCTCTTCCTGCAAATAACTGCAATACAGTCATTATGCCAAAAGAAGTGAAAACCCCATATACTGATTACAGTCGGCACAGACACAGTGCATTTAGTTTTTCGCATTTACATGTCACTAACTGTGGGTATTCAAATTCACATGAATGCTACACATGATATGGAATATTGCCATTCAGTTGTGCTGCATCTGCTAGGGAGATGCTGCCACACAACTTCATGACAAAGATAAGGTAGAAGTGCAGAAGATATAGTATATGATAGTGCTTCTGTGTGAATTTGCTAAGTACAATTGTGTAGATACTATGACAGCATAATTCTGGAGGTGTGAGGAGTTCTGAACGGAGAGATAACCTTGCATAGAGAAGGGAAATTCAGGCAGTGTATAAAGTCAGGATTCTTACATGGAGCAACTTACATGCCCAGAATTGACACATTACACTTTTATAGCAAATTATATTCATACTAATGCTTTGCTCTGCCTTTCCAAAGGCAGAACAGCCTTTAAAGACCTGCATTAAGAGTTTTAACCTGCATCTGACCACACCATGGAGAATAAGGGCATATTGTAGGTGTCTGAGTTCAGATGAGTTCAAAGGCTATTGAAGATATGCACCATTGAACGACAGGGTAACTTGCTGACCGTCCTGCCAGGCTGCCACCGATAATGGGTCTTGGGGAGGAGGATGGGGGCGGAGGGGGCATATTCATTACCGCTCTCTGCTGTGCTGTCTGATGCTGACTGAGTTTAATGCAGAAGGACAGCTCTGGGGCTCCAGCAGCTTGTTTATCCAGGGACCAACTGTTTATTGAAACTAACTGCTTTCTTTCATTCCATCCCTCGTCCACTTTGTGTTTGAATGTCTCCCTTTCTGGCCTTCAGTAATCATTGAAATCAACACCACCTCTCATCTTACTGAGTATCCACCCAGTACCCAAAAAATGTGTTCGAGAGATGTATCTGAGCAACATGAGAAACAACACAGGAATCATATTCTGGTGAACAGGAGCTCCAGAGTCCAGGATTAATGCACATGGCCCTCTATGCTCAAGTGCAAGTTCAAGTGTGATTCTGCAAGAGTGGAGACAACATAATTTGTAATGAGAAGTTCTTCAAATCTCTCAAGAAAATCCAGCAATACTGTTCATCAATATTGGCCAAACAGAATTGCCATGAAAGGCATTATCATGCAAGTGACATTGCAGCAAAACAAACCTGAAGAGAGGGCTTAGATATCCCTAGTGCTGCCTGTCTGAATGAACAGTATTTGACTTTCAGCAGTTTAACTTCCAGTGATTTGTACTCTTCACACCTAATTATGAGTCTTGAAGCTCACTGCAAACCAAGTGGCATGCATACATCACCCAGGCAGTCCACAAAGTGCTTCGAGCACATACATTTCTGGGACTGTTATTCAGTCCTAAAAAATAGCTAAAAAAGGAAAAAGCAGTGCTCAAATCATGGTTCTGATAAGAAACTCCAAAAAGCTATTACATTTGAATTGAAAGTCAATGTGATCAAACTTAGCCAGAGTGGTTTGTCAAAAACTGGAATCAGCTGGTGTTTGGACCTTGATTACACTACTGTGGAAACTAAATTCTACAAAATGACAGGACAGGATAGATAGCACAGCAGTATTTTAAAAAACATTACATAATTCAAATTCACTATTAAAGTATAAAGCAATGTTCTGGACATATGGTTCAGAAAGAAAGAGGTTTTATTCTGCAGAATCAGGACAAACGATGGGCACTGCTATCACACTGCACAAGAGGCATGCAAAAAGACTATGGTGGAATATCAAAAAGGACAGGAGACAAAAAAGTGAAAATAGTAGTGCCAAAGCTGGTACACCTGAAGGTCACGCTGTGTGATACCTGTGATTGGTATGTGGCCAGCTTGAGGGGGGTTAGCCAGGATAGAGGTGATTTTGGAAATGTAGCACCTGACTAAGAGGGGGCTGTCAAACCTCTGTAGTGGAGTTGATTGAAACTATCAAAACAAATCCCTCACACACAGCGTGGGCCTTGAGGAGGGAGACTCTGCCTTCAGCAAAACAGTAAAGAGTTGCTTCGGGGCTAAGAAGAACCTCCACCCCCACATACCACCACCCTCCCTCTAAAATACTCAGCAACGTGAGGCAGCAAGCTCCTTACCTGCAGCTCGACCAGATCTGTAGTCCTTGTACATCATGTGCTGCTAAAGCCTGTTCTCCGTTCAAGGCCCCTGCGGTTTCCAAGAGACAGTTCTGTTAAAAAAGAAAACAACAACAATGATGCAATATTCATCCCCTTTTTACTCATGTCGCTACACAGAACACACTCGCCAGCAGCCTGCACCATCCAAACTCATAAATTCCTCACCCTGCTCAAGGACAAAGAAAGCACTTTAATGTAGATCTGCCTGGATGTGTCTGTCTTGAATGAAATGGGAGAAAAAAAAGAAGTAGGGAAAAAAATAAATATGTAATTTAGCCCACATTGTGAGGAGCATAAACATTTTTACGGTGGCGTTTCATAGCTCTGAACCTCACCTGCGACAGAAATAGCTCAGCATCTGAGCAGGAGGGTACCGCTGGCTGTCTAAATTACAGTCAAGCCCATGGAGGCGACACAGAAACAACAAAAGATGAGAGTATTTGACAGTGGGAGCGATCCGCTACACATGATGTTAGGAGGAGGAGGCCCTGGAGGTGGGGCTATGACAAGACTAATTGGCTCTGCTGCATGGAGCTGCCCTGGTAATGTGCCTCAGCTGTGCCCCACCGGCACTCGTGTGTGCTCCTGAAAAGGTTATGCGAGTCCCAAGCCCACTCCACCTCACGGGCGTCTATTGCACCTCTGCTACCTGGCATAGGGGTTTTTTGGGGGAGGAGGGGGGGTTCCATTTTGCTTTGCTGGCTCAAACTGTGCCGGAAAACCCTGCTGCCTGCACAGCATTTAGGCTGGCATTTTCCAGGAAAGGTGGTCTTTAACTATGAGGGCCCCCCCATCCCCATCTGTCTGATTCAACTGCATATGTCAGCACCTAGAGCAGGCTGTACTTTGGCATTTCAATCAAACAGCACAAACTTGTTTACAGTGGAAAAAGTTTTCACAAATAAAGTTTAATATTGTATCCCACTGATCCACTGAGTACTGTCATTCTGGACAGGCATGCTCCATCTGTAATTGGCATCTCTTCCGCAAAGGGAACAGCTATTACTTCACTAATTCAGGAACAGCTCTGAGGGAATGCAATCGTAAAAGACAGTTTCCCATCTACAGTTAACATTTTCTTCTGAAGATTACATTTACATTGCTTGGTAGTGCATCCTAATATTCAGATGAAAAATCCAACAGACAGCTTCCATTAACAGTATGGGGGTAGGACGTGTGTGTGTGTGTGTGTGTGTGTGAATGTGTGTGTGTTTGGGTGGGGGGGGGGGGGGGGGGGGGTAGGCTGGAATAATTGTCTTTGTATTACACTGACCTCCATGACCAATTCCATAAACTCACCTTTGGACTGTGATGATTCAATGATCTTCCGTCTCTGCCATTTCTACATCAACGCTGCAGATGGACAAAGACCCATCTGTGGAACAGTGGATGACCTTTAAACCTTTGCTGTTCTCCCTGTGCAGTCAATTTGCACAAGATTTGTGGCTGGATGTTTTGCTTACTGTATGGAGCAGGTTAAGTGGTCACAGCCAGCCTCTTTTATTTTTGCAGAAACGCCAATGGGGTCCCAGCTGAACCATTCACACTAGAAACAAGGCCCCGCTTGTCACATTAATCAAAGGCCTACAGGCTCAGCAGGTCTGTTCTCAGAGGATACTACAATGCCTCCAATTTATTTAAGAGAGAATCATTACAATACTTTTCACCATACTAAAAAAATTACCACATAATTTAAACTTGCTTTGCTTTTCTATGGCATTGTTAAAGGACATCTTGAGATTATTAAATACAAATTCAACAGCAATCTAAAACTCCCATTTGCATTATAGTGGCTGGCAGCAGAAAAACAATTCAGATTTCAAAGAAGAAACAAATAAATCCACTCAACTAATGATAAATATTTTATAGATTCTCACATTTATCTGGCAAAAAGAATAAAACGAAAGTAACTGAAATCATGGACTAATACCATAGATCTGGCTCTGCTTTCCCTGGTGAGACATTATTCCATAGCTAATTCACTAAGGCATTGTAAAATTACTAGAACTGGCTCCATTTCTGTCATATAGGCTTCTTTGTTACATCAGTAATGGATATTACTGTTTGATTGTTTCTCGATGCATTTTTCTGGTGCTATATTTTATAGGAAACAAGGTTTCATTGTGGAATAAACAATGCATTTTAGCAAACAACTGTTGTTTAGGCCGGATGACTAAACAAAAGGTCAATTTCATCATCAAGTACCTTATAAACTGTCCAGTCTGAAACATCGAGATACATGGCTAATCATTCAACACAGGACACAACTCCAGCACTGCATTAACAGGACTCTAACTACTACACACAGAAACAGACAGAATTTGTCTGTTTACAAGACAACCACTGAATTATGTGTAAACAAATAGTGTTAAAATGGTCTTTATCCCAATAAGTGGAATGTGCAGATCAAAATCTATTTTTTGCTAATTCATTACCAATATTCATTAACTAGTCCCTTGTTATTTTGGGAAACTCCTGATTCACCTCTAAATACGTACTACTAAAAGCTGGAGTCATACTTCAATTGCCAAAAACCACTATAACAGTGTTATTACGAATCAATAAGCAGAGAATATTTTTTTAAAAATTCTGGTTTTGTTTTAAATATGAATGTGAATTTTAAATCATGAAATAATTGCCTCAGATAAAAGGTCTTCATGACGCTTTGTGAAAATCGCTTGCTTTTTTAAACTTTGCTGGAAGGACCTCTTTGTTTCACTCTCTTGGCAGATAATGAAAATGACGGTGAACCTAAAAAGCTCTCCATTGTTGCTGGGAATCTTAAATTAATATACAAAACACTCATGATTTCTACAACACAGCATGGATTATTATGGAGCTAATCTTAGACGCAAAAGAACCGTATGTTTCCAACAAGATTTTACTGAAATGGAATCAGAATTAAATGTATTTTATTCTTGTACCAGAGCAGCTTGCTAAATAAACTTCTTACATGAAGATAAAAAATGGGTTATGTACTCAACTGCTACTGCATATAAAGCTGATACAGAAATGTTCTTGGGGATAATGGATTACAATGGTACATAATGAAGTAAAACTGTTTTACAAGATTTTTCAGGTACAGAATATAATTGGAACCATCTGTTTGTAAACCATAAACTGTGTTCAAATGCTACCAGAAATGCTCACACAGGAAGACAAAAATTTGTTTACTAAATTGGTACCACTACTTCGTCCTGATTAACATCATGCAAAATGGAAATAATAATTACAGAGTAACAAAAAATAGCCTAAAATGATCACAACTAATTTGAATAACAATTCATGTGTTTACAATACAGTTTCTCAAGCAGCCTTCCTAAATTTCCTGGAGCGAGGGAGACACCCAATACAACCAATGATGATGGAAAGACATTCTGTTTTCTTCAACAGGTCATCCACACGGTTTAGCTCATGCTGACCCCTCTGGCACTTGAGACTTTCACCCCTCAGCACTTTAACACCCTCGTCCCGAAATAAATGCACTTTGCGTTCTAAGTCACTCTCGGTAAGAGCATCTGCTAAATGCCTGTAAAGTAATGCAATAAAATCCATAAACCCTGAAGAAATATATCATTATATAGGGGCTCTGCATGGAAAATATAGCTAATATGGATATAAAACCTTCATATGCAGGGATGTTGCAAGGGATGAGTGCAATCCCCTCAAACCTCTTCTCTTCTTTCAAAAACCACAAAGAATACTGAGGCAGTTGACTGTATGCTGCACACATGAAAAAATATATATTCGGCATATTATATTTGATAACCTGTAATCATCATCAATGATTTAATATAAAGAGCAAAATTCTTCAGGACATCCATAAAGCTCCAAGATAAAAACAACAATGTATGGACTTGCAAATAAGAAAGGCAAATGGTCATTTGGAAGCTCCATTTCTAGCTTAAGATTGATTTTGCACATTTGCTTATACTGGAATTGAAAAACTGGAAACATGTACTGAGAAATTGTTAGGCATGAAAACCCATGAGGATATTTCAGCAACAATAAACTGGTTTTGAGTGTGACTTCTTTAGCCATTTCAGGCCAGGATGTCCTTCCTACTGCAGGGAAATTAGATCAAACAATTCATTACTTTGATACAGATGTCTTAAATAAAACATCACTGTTTCTCAGACTGAATGGTACAAAGTTTTGATTCTGTTTGAAAGGTTAATTTTTGCTAAGATGAATATTTTCAACTGTAAATTAATCATATGTACAGAGGAACCTTTTTTCCAACAGATAATTAGCACATTTTTAACAAATAACCTAGACAAAGTCAGCCTTATGTCCAGGTTATTTGTTGTCCAATCTGTTGGTGCACAGAAAAGCAGTAGGCACTGCAAATTGTTATATTACCTATTGCAGTAAACAGAAGTTCACTGAAATTTAATTAAAGATTTTCACAGCACAAGGGGAAATGATAAATCACACGTTTCATTTCCGATGGAATGACTAAATGCTAACCAGGTCACCCTCAGCCAGATATGATTTCATCAATTTTCAGCAATCTGTAAAAACCCATGTCTACATTATTTTTTTGTGAACAAATGTTTTATTCTGTCATCAATAAAAAAAGTGTTACAGAAAGCATGAAATACAGAAACATGATCCCCCAACCCTCCCCACCCCAACCCATACCATCTGGTAGACTTATCAGTAGCATAAAAAATAGTAATAGTAGTATTACTGAAAGCAATAGTAACCAAGGAGAATAATGATAAAATGAAGGTCTTACAATTATGTCCCCAAATTAATAAACTGAACATATAAGCAACATGTCTACATTCTTAACCAATACGCCTTACTAAACAGTAGGTACTCATCGGGAGACCAAGCTCAGCAATTATATTAATATCCCACCTATCTGCTTAGTGTGCAGACAGATGGGCAAGAATGGGTGTCAAGCCAAAAAAAAAAAAAAAAAAAAAAAACAGGATTTACTTCAGCTTTTATCTGCTCATTTGAATGAGCAACTGCCAAAACCATGCATGTTTCCAACTGGATAGGAAAAAGAGTGTAATGGTTATTCATGGCACGGTCTGTCATGGGGGAGATTTTTGGCAGCACTCTCTGAAGTCTTTGCTCAGAAAATTTCAAAAATCCAAGTGCAGGTCAGGCTTTAAAAATGAGCTGCTTAAAAGGAAAATGGCTCTCCCCTGTCCCTGAAAAATTGCATTAGTATGTGAGAGAGTCTTGTTGTGCATGCACACAATGTGAAAGGTGGCAGCTAACCAAAACTGTACGTTGTTTTACAGAAGAGAATAATCACACAGATGCCTTTGGCCTTGGAGATGTAGAGAGAAAGATGAAAAGACATGGAATGGTCTCCTGGTTTGCTGTTATAGTCATTTGTTAGTAAATCCCAGTTTGTTAACTGTTTAATACAGTCCACTACACAGGTGGTCTAAGTGAGAGCCATCAAAGAATTAGGGCTGTGTACAAGCACATCCTACATGACACAATAAGCATCAAGAAAAAAAGTGTTCAATATAAAAAAAAAAAAACATCACGATACCTACTTTTACAGTACAAAAATAAACCTGTTGGCAACAGTCATGCCTGTGCTACTGCCTAGGTATGAATTTCAGTCTCTAACTAGTTCAGACCTGTGACAAGTCTACTCAGCGATCTCTTCTTTTTGATTTTTTTTTAAAAGAAGCTTCCGAACTGACCGTTCCTGAAACAGTGGCTCAGCATCAAATGTATTAATGTGCATCACTATTATTTACTGCGTAAAGCACATATGCTTTGAAATATTGCCAGATAGGAACAAAACTATTAATGGCATTAAAAAGGCACCACTGGTATCCCATTCCCGATGCAGAGGAATTGAGCTCGTCATTATTCTGTGCGATACGCTTCATGACCTTGCATGCTCACAGACCACAAACAGTGGCGGATTAAACGCACAGAGGTTTCTCTGGCTCTGAAAGGGCTCTGGTATCTCAGTGGATGTGCAAGAAAGAATCCAGAAATAATGAACAGAGGCAGAATATCAGCATGGCATGGACCAGCAGATCCCCTTGAATGAATAGAGGTTTATCTGAAGGAGTCGAGTCCACATTACAATGGCAGAGATAACAGATCTAACGTTCTGGGCCAATTCATCTCTCGCTTGAGCTGAAGCAGAGCAGTGCTGGCACTATGGAGGGGGAGAGGTGGAGAGTGATTTTCACCAAGGATTGGATTAATCGCACAAACTTTAACCATACCATGCTTCATACATCACAAAATCAGTTTTCCTTTCAGTAAGTGAGAACACTGTGTGCTCATTTTGAATTTAATTGAATGCAGACAGATGTTAGCACAGTAGAGAAAAATAAGAAGAAAAAAAAATGGTTAAATGTTACATTACAGTCATTTAGCTGACGCTTTTATCCAAAGCGACTTACAGTTGATTAGGCTAACCAAGGGCCAATCCCCCCTGGGAGCAATGTGGGGTTAGGGGCCTTGCTCAAGGGCCCAACAGCAGTGGCGGGACTGGGCTTGAACCACCAACCTCAAGGGTCCCAGTCATGTACCTTAGCCACTAGACTATAGGCTGCCTTAAATGTTGTACAATAAGTGAAATACAGACCACCCAATTCCTTTGGATCTGATATTGTTGTCTGGTGGCAAGGCAAAGAACCAGACCATGCTTTCCCTCAACATAAGGTCTTGGCTGCAATCCTAAGACAGAGCAATATGTACCCAAGGCTAAAACAAAAAAAAGGTTACGTGTCCTTGCATCTTATCTCATTTGTTTAAATGTTATACACCTATGACATTGACAGAATGTTACACGCCTGTCAAGAGTAAGATGTAGGATTCAATGAAAAGACTATTCATATTTTATTTTGCATATTTATTTTGTTATGCCAAAGATCCACATCAAAAAAATTAAAATGTGACATAACAGTCATAAGTCTGATGACCCAACACACCTTGTTATGTTCTTCATAACTGTTCGCTGTATAACATCTTATGAATTGTGTTTCTTTCATATAATTAATAAATATTTTTTCCCCATTATACATTCAATATGTCTGTCAAAAGACACTTGGCAGAAAATGGTTGAGACAATTGGTTTGTAAAGTTGCATCAGATGGACATAAAATTTAAGTTTGAATCAATAATATAAGTGAAATGACCACCTGTGCTTTGCGTTCAGTGATAAAAAAGTTGATTCAACAAAACATTTATTCAGTTTAGACAACTTCCAATTAGCCTATAACTGTAAGAATATATACATACATCCCTTCATCAATGTTTATTGTATAATGCAGATAGACAGATAGACAGACATACACACATTAGATCAGTGTGAGATATGGCTACCCACTGGCCTTTCCTTTGACCAAGAAATGCAATGGTAAAAAAGAATATTCAGAGAGGCTTGACTTAACATTATTACCCTCATCTGTCACTGTCATGGCAACCACACGTTCCAGCCAGCAAAAGACAGATGCCACATTAGGTAATTGTTTGATACTAGCAATTTACATTGGCAATGCCTGTGCACCACCAGGTGTCAAATGACCAATTACCCTGGGAGCACTGCGACACAAACTGTTACATATCCTCGTTTTACAGGTGCGCTGAGACATATGCTCTGCTCGTGCAAGGATCCAGTAACCTGCGGTGTTTATGTTAACATCTTCAAATCAGTGCAAAATAAACAGGTAATTATGAAGAAAATGTACCAAAACTGGTGCCACATTCTTTAAATGACTGCCTTGATTTATAATAACACTTTCAGATGTTCCCATTAATTACTGACATAACTGCATGCAAGGGGGGGGGGGCTGTTGTGGGTCTTTCCTCTCATGTCTATCTTCCACCATTGTTCACTCAGGCCATTGATTGAATCTCATTAAAACTCATTGGGATTTCTGGGGGGAAACAATTGGATAAAAACACCACAAAGTAAATGTTTCATGCAATTCAAGGATTTATACCTCTAAAAAATGTAAAAAGAGTTACAATGGAAACACAACATGGTTTCTTCTTGTAACTGAGCTTCATTGTCCAACTCCTTTATAAGAGGACACCTTACTATTTTTGAAATGATTCTGATGGACAGCTGATGCAAAATATTAGCACACTAGTCAATGCAACTGCCATACAGACAAATATTCTCAATTAAAATGTTGTTAAACCAGTCCTCAAGGGTGTGTTACATTTTAGCGGCTACTCACATTTTTCCCTAACCGCACGCTTCTTTCCAAGCGCCACATTTTTTAAGGAATGTCAGGAGAATGTAAGGGTGACTATGGAAAGTAGTAACGTTGAGCATGACCCTGCCCTGCTGCTCCTTCCGAGTGAGATGTTGGGATTCTGCCTGCTCAGTTAGATCAACACTGACGCTCATTACGTGGGAGAGGAAGGCCCGACATGTACACAGCTGTGGAGCAGTGGGATGTGCCTGCAGAAACCACCTTCCAGCATAATTTATTGCCCTATGTGCCAAGCAGTCCGTTGCACATAATCTCTAGCCCGCTCCACTGGGACTGTAGGGGTGATGAAATTGGATTGCCGGGGTAATGGGATTTCACCCACGAAATGATTCTCATGGTGTTCCTGAAATGGTGAAATTTTCAAACATGTCTGGCAAAATTGCTGCAATTCAACAAAATGCAGTCCTTAATTTCCATTCTCCATTCATCATCTGTATGAACACGTACCAAACATGCTAGCCTGACAACAGAATAGAGTACGTTCTAGACCCAAGAATTTTTGCTGAAAACATGGCCATCAGGTGGCTCATACAGTGAGATGCTTGATTGGGAAGGGAAGCAAGCATGAGTCCTGTGACTAGGTGTTTGAATTTCAGCCACTCCATGAACAGTAATGGAAGGACATTTAGTCAGGGATTAGGCCAGTATGGCTTGTGAGACTCAACGCTCTTGAGTGGTCACTCATGGTTGTTTGGCACTTACTGAGGCATGAATTGGCTGACGTTGTCACCCTCTGTAGTATGTCATTGGGATTGGGGTGCTCATCATCACATGAATCATAAGGATTATGTGCCACAGTCACCTCCTCCAGAGTTGGATGGAGAGGATTGCTGTGGGAGGCTAAACAGTTTGGCTGCTTTCAGGTGGGAATTCCTGAAAAAAAAAAAAAATAAATAAAAAAAATAAATAATAATAAAAAAAAAAATACAAATCTCCATGCCAAGAGGTGAAGAAAAGGCAGAACTTGTCCATCAGTGGACAAATGTTCTCTTTAAGTACATTCCTCCTGCTACTTAAAAAGGTAGTTATTTGTCTGTAAAATGCTTAAAGAACAGTGCAATGTGGGTTGTGCATGAATTTCATGCAGAATATCCTCTCACTACTTTTTTGGAGAATGGAAGATGGTATGAAACATGAGTGTGAGGCAGACTGATTGTAGATGCAGCTCTAATGACTCACATCCACACTGTTATATTAAAACTTGATTTTATCCAGCTCCACAGAGAGATGCATGTAATCCTCAATAAAAAAGAAAACCCATACACAAACAAAGTTCTGCTGATCTTTTCAGATTTTTTCCCATGAACAGCTTCATTCTCAAGTTTCTAAAGATGTGAAAGTGAGCTCTGGATATTGAAATGCACATCAGAATAAGTTTTTTTTGTTTTGGAATCAGTCCATAAAAATTAATAATTGCAGAAAATGCTCAAGTTCTCCACGTTGTTTATGTCTTACACCACCAATGATATCATGATTCCTTGCATGTGAGAGCAGGGTTTTAAAAAGGGGCATTGTAAAAACAAAACAATTCTCTGGGCCACTCAAAGCTGTGTACATGTCATCCATTACCCACAAAAAAGGGAATGCATCTGTGACTGATTTCAAAGACTGCTCTTTTATTTATTTGTGGAGCATTGATATTCTCTACAAACGGCAACCTTGCCAGTATTTCTGAGTTTCAGGGATCAAACACCATGATTATAAGAGTGATAAAATTAATATACCGGGCCTATACTTCTCTGCGATTATACTGGTGAAAAAAGTGTGGGTCAGAGCAATACACCTGTCCTTTCTTCAGGATAGAATTTATATGTCTAACTAATCACGCTAACTGAGTGAAGCAAGTCTTGTGTGAAGTTGGAAATTCAAACTGAAACTGAGATAAAGATAAGCGGTTAGATAGTGAGAGGGAGCACATGCCAACTACCTCACACTTCCACAAATCATCCACTGAGAATATTATGAACGTCTAAACTGGTTTGTCCCTGACGTTCCTATCACCACTTCTGTGCTGTTCCCAGGTGGCAAGGCAATGGCTGCTGGAGATCTGCTGAGATTTAACTGGCTGTGTTTTAAGACTATGTCTCTAACATAATTGAACCAATCAGGTTCTTTTTTTCCTCCCAAGATGTCCTACAAATGGTTAATCTTTTTCTCCTGGGTCACAGGCCTTGTGAGTGATGTATCCGATCACATTACTCTGCCTGTCAGAGGGGCTCACCGCTGATGAAACACTTTAGATCAGTGCATAAAGGTGTAGTGAGGAGGGAGAGGACTTTGTTGAGTCGTGCTGGAAGAGGGTGAAGTGTTCTCAGCCCCCTCCTGAGGCTGAATAAATTCATCCCTGTCTTTGGTAGGTGCTCTATGTCTCTGTACTCTTTCCCCCCTTCTCCCTTTTTAAACCCAGTGTGAAAACAGCAGAACATGACTGCTGAATGCAAAAACTGAATTGATCCTATATTCTGACGGACAATACACGGTACAAAAACAGCAACAGTAGATTCAGGAGAATCGGTGAACCATATGCGTTTTTACATCACATTTGATTTAATTTTAGGCATTTAACAAATGCTCTTGCCCAGAGCAACCTGCACAACTTTTTACCTATCATTTATTTATACAGGTGGAATTTACCAAAGAAATTCAGGTTAAGTAGGTAGCTCACAGGTACAACAGCAGTGGGAATTGAACTTGCAAGTTACAAGCCCAGTTCCCAAAACATTACTATACACTGCTGACCGTTTCCTTATGGAAAATCGAATGGTGAGTAACCACTGAATGACTCTGCATTGATGAACCATACAGTGCCGCCCACTTCAGACGCTGTCCTACAGAGTCATAAATTTGGGTAGCAATGTTCAATTAACACACAGCAATTTCATTGCAACGTTGCCACAAATAGAGTAAGGAAAACAAATGTTAATCCATGTTAATCACTTTTTGTGCCTTTATGTGTCTTTAATGGAAAATCTTAGAAGCATACTGACAGCTGACACTGAGCAGTAAACATATTATGCCAGTGCAATCACACTTAACATATTAAGCTGATACATTTTTTTGGTTGCATATAGGATACAGGGCTCTGGAATTCAACTAAAAATAAACTGAGCTATAATATTCCTCACCCTGGCAAAATTATGTCACTACTTGCTGATTTTTCCACGCAAATTCCTGCTGAAAGATGCACTGACACTTCTGTGAAACCAGCAATCTGACAAGGTGCAAATGGAGGTCATTTTTAAAGGGAATGCGAGATGACACTGTAATCTGCTTATTGCACGTAAAGCGCAAGACACACCTAAAACCAAATAAACCATGAAGTCTAGCCCTTTTGATATGTGTGTCTGCAGCCGTGATACATTTTACCACTGTGCAGCTAGCAAAAAGGGATTTAGACATGCCCTAAATGCACTTGTGGTATGCATATACAGCATGCAATACAAACACTACCTTTACCGTCTACCTATAGTGTCTGTTATGTTTCAATACCTCTTTTGGAGACTTGTACCCTTCCCTAGCACTTTAATAATCTTGTTCCCAAAGAAATGCACTTTGTGTTGTAAGTCGCTCTGGATAAGAGCGTCTGCCAAATGCCTGTAATGTAATGTAATGTAATGTTTTGGTGTGGCATTCTGGATGAACACCATTGAGGGACTCATGAAAATAATATTTTAAACATTGTATTAAAATTTTACAAATGTCCCACTCATTATTCTCTCACTTTTTATTGATATTACGGCATAAATCAGCATCACCTCACTGTAAATCAACAGATTACAAAATCTGGAAATATTAAAAGAAAACTAAACATCATTTAAAATTCTGGGCAAAGCAACAGATGCAGCTAAGCCTACAGTTTTTTAAGCAATAACCATGACACTCGAACACAGCAACTGTTACTATTCAGCTGGTGTAACATTGAATAAACATATATTAACACTGAAGGATACTTCTTTTCATTGGGAGCCAGTAGTTTATCCCACATTCCAAAAAGTGTTACTTGGCCACAACATAGGAGGAACTCAAACGTGATTAATAAGCACTGGCAGCTTGAAAGTGTTTGTAGAGCAATTATTACAGTTTGTAGAAAATGACGCACTACACTGTTTAAACTGGAACAGTTTCAGTGTGGACACACCAAGTCTTACCTAGTGTTGTGTCCTTAGAGCTGTTAAAAAAAAAACTACATTTAGACCAAATTCTCATAGTGTCTTCTCAAACCCTGTGTGTGCAGTATGCAGTAATGGTGAACAAGGGTGAATGAAAAATGCATTCTCTTATGTTTTACTCTATTTATAATGTGGTGAAAGCAAATGATAATTATAGTTTTAATAAAAGGAACTCAACATTGACACCATTGACAAAAAAGGCTGACAGGGGCTGACACAACTTATGCAGACTAACAGACATGCTACTGTCAGCTGAGCACAGTGGTGTGGAAAATGCTACATCAGAATGCTTAACTTTGTATACATATTCATGGGTGGGGCACATCAGGCGTGTTCCACTCTTGTCAGCAATAAAAAGAGGCTGCAGCAAAAACAAAAGGCTCTTCAGAAGGCAGAAGGGGGACCCACTTGCTATTAGGAAGGATTAGGATACCAAATCAACCCATGATGATGGTTTGTGAGAGGTGGTGCCTATTTATTATGTATGTTGAAGAGGTCTTTCAATCTAAAAAAAAATTGAAGCCTGTTTATACAATGGGAGAGAGAATTGGTTTTGAGGGAAACTAAATCAGGGCATTCTTTTTTTGGAACAGGATATAGTGACATTTTAAGAACACAGGCATTTTGTGACACATTAGGGGCTCTTAAAATACATCTGCTGTGAAAGTAGGATATAGGCTACTCAATACCTCATGAAAACCCTGCCACACTGGTAATTGTATAAACATTAAGTCTGAAACATAAGTTAAAATTTAAATCATACAAAAACATGCCATGACCCAGAACTCTCAACCCTGTGGTTGAAATGTATGATCAAGAATTTCCAGAAAGCAACACAAAATTACATTTGACAATTAAGATGCATATACAATGCTTCTTCCTGTTGTTCAAGATTTTAATGCATGCAAGGCAGCAGTATGAACATTTCTCATCCTGCTTTTTGGCCCTCTACAATACTTCCATTTGTTATAGAACAGAGCCCTTGCTTTAAGCAAAGCATAAATAATTCATTGTTTACAGCCACCACAATGAATACTAATCTCCCAACATTACTAACCAGAATCATCAAGGCTGATTGCAGGACCTGAGGTCATTAGCTTCGCTGTGCCTGACATTCCAAATGGACAGCGCAGCCGACTGACACCTGGGTTATCCAACAACCTGCTCAGTAAATCTGTCTGCCTGTCGTGCAGCCAGAGAACTTGGATGGGGAGATGGGCAGGAAATTGCACCGTGGAGTCGAAACTGTTTTCACATTAAGCTTGCCCCTTACTCTCTGCAAGGAAAAGTATGTGGATCAAATGAGTGGGGAATGGATATCTTCAGCATATTGCAGCACTCCTGTCAAAGCATTAAGGCCATGTGTTATCATTCTCTGCTGCCGAGAGAAATTAATTCACAGATCCTCGGTGGGGTAATTCAAACTTGATTTCATGCCACTATAAACTGGGATTTAATGTTCAAAAGCTTCCACCTGGCACCCTTCTTTGCATCTAGTGCTAGGCAGAGTGTGGAGGAAGGTAAAACAGGCAAGTACTCGAGTGTTCAGCTGAGACATGGCGCACTCTGTCACGTGCCCCAGCATGGTCAAACGCCACCCCGGTGGGTGCTGTTGGCCAGCAACAGGCAACAACAGGTGCTGCAGCATGCATCTCCAGGCCAAAGATTGCACAAGGTGCACACAACAGAAGCACCAACTCTTATAAATTTCAAGAAAAAGTAAAAAAAAAAAAAAAAAAAAAAAAAGTATGAATCAACACCCCAAGCTCATACAGCTGCTCCGACTGACAGCAACGCTGCATCCCTCATCCGTCAGAAGAGACTCCGTGACTGTGCCCTGTGTTCCCTGAGAGAAGATTTGAGATGAAAAATTTGATAAAGTTCTGAAATGCCCCAAGGCATCTCTGCCTTCCCGACATGGCGTTGAGTAGACTGCTGATCTCTGCCTGGCTGTGAACTGTACCCTTCCGCATCACCTGAAGCTATTAAATGGAGCAATGGAAGAAAATAACTTTACCGCTCACCGGATGTACAAACTGCCTCAGCACTACCTACCCACTCCGGTCTCAGAAGTCACCAAATGCATTCATAACCGCACGCAAACACATGCAAAGGACAATTTTGTCTTTTTGTCTCTTCCCGCAGCCTCCAGCACAGAATTTTTTTTTTGTAAAACTTCAAACAACAGGGGTTCTGAAGAGTAGGCTTAACTACCTTCAATATAAATCCTAGTGAAGCGGGAAAAAAAGATCTGGGGTTGGAAAATAATTTCCTCTGGGACAAAAGTTTCTGCGAAGCGCCTTTCCTCTTTAATGGCAGACACTGGTTACGGAGACGTTGGAGCATTAATCCTTCACTGGGCCCATGACCCTATGAGATTTCCCAACCTGCTGCACAGCCCTGTAATAGGCCAGCCACTACAAATCAACCTGAGCAGAAATGCTCTCCTGTGGCATGGGGCACAGTTTACCCAGGCCTCTACTTCTCTGCACTGCCTTAGGCCCAAGCTGGAGCTCAGGTTGTGGCAGTGGGTATTCATGATGCATTCTGGCTGCAAGAATCCACAAAGAATGGTCCTGCCGTGATGATGGAGGAGTGACTGAATTACTTAACATGTTTCCCATTTCTGACACACAGAATCGTTTGATGATATTGTAATGCACTGCAAATAAAATCAGTTGATCAATAATTCAGATGTACGTGGTGGAAAGCATGCAGTGGCTATGAATTTCACATGAGAATGGCGATATCAGTATTCTGACTCAGAGGATCACAAACTGGTTCATTTAGCAATTTTCCTTTTCTCAGATGTGCTGTCCTACACATGGCCAATGAACATATACATCCTGTATTCTCCTAACTATTCTCAAAGAACATTTCTGTAATTATGGTCGGTCTGTCCTTTGAGGGTCTGCTTGTCTTTCCTCATGCAAATTGCCTATTCCATTTGCACTGTGTTAAAAAAAAAGTGAATGCTAATGTTAGAATTCAATCAAAACACCACAGTTTAAATTGAGACCCTTTTCTTGGATATCACTGGATATAACAGAAATTGCATTTAGTTCCTGAAGCGGTTGTGCCCAGACCAGCAGACATGAACCCAAATTGTTGGATAGGTTGAAGAGGACCAGGCCTTACACTGTAGATAAACACTTTTGCACCCACGCCGTACAGCAGGCTAGCCCAGGACTGGTGCCTCTTGAGAAACGGCTGGCAGATACTGCATGAAGGGGGTGGGCGCCACCTTCATGGTGGGCAGGGATGCAGAGCTGACTTTGCAGACTGGACCACCTGCCATTCTATTTATACCCATGACAATAAATTACTGCTGCCAAGCGGGTGGCCAGCCAGGGAGGACCTTTTATTCACCAGACTGAAAGAACACCATGCATATTCTGCTGACCTGCTCCTCTTTCTCCTACAGGCTATCTGCTTTGCACAAGTTCACTGCAGTGGAACTTGATACTGCCATGTGTTCTGCTCAGTACGGGCCAGGCCCTCATACAGGCCTTTAGAGGACTGAATAGCAAAGGATTATCAGTTTAAAACTATGCAAATATACAAGCTGTCACTTGTCATTTAGTGATATTAACTAAATACTGACTCACATATTCTGAATTACATGAAGTGCACATATTTTTGGAAGCTAGGGAGGAAAACGTCTGTCTGGGTACAGCTTCTTATCGGAAACGTAAATAAAATACAATAGGTCAACACCTACTGTTGACTTTCTATATGGTTTCTGTATGGACCCGATGCTGAAAGACACTTTTTCTGATGATGCCTTGCTGGCCACAAAGTTTCATTTTCACAAAAACCTTAGGGTTTTGGCACATTACATTGTCCAGAGCTAGGGAACGAGTATCATCAATTCATCTTTTGTGCTGGAGGAAATTCAAGAGGGGGTCACTTGAAATCAGCCACTGACACAGTGGCCAGACTTCTTTAATGTTTCATTCTTTCAGACTGAGAAAAGACCTACGCTAAGGCTGCCATTTGTCATTGTACTTATAAACTGACGCTTAGCACTCGCTGTTCTGGCTGTGGAAAAACATTGGAGGAAATGCCTGCAGTAGGAAATCCACTGCAAGGTCAGAGCAGGCTGCACATTCAGTCAACTTGCCTTGATGCACAGCATTGGTCTTCTAATCCGTACTCCGCCACAATGGATTTCTAATTGTGCCCATAAACTAAATGTAGCCATTTGGAGGGAGTTCTATACATTTCCCCAAACTCAGAAACATGCAAGTGACCTTACAGTTAGTTTGAAGAGTTGGAGCTCCTAGATGCAGAAATCTGTTTTAAAAACCAATCTGGGGATGGTAGAAGCGTCATTTTCTGATATCTCATTAAAGGACTTGGCCTTGCTGATAGATAAACCCCCCCAGAGTCCAGTCAAGTCCCTTCCCCTCACCTCCTCATTCCCAAGATGTCATTCTGCAATGGTCCAGTTTCACTGATAGAATGATAGAGGAAGAAGCAAACAGCCATTTGTGATAACAAAGAGGGATGCAGTCAGTCTTTACCCCTAAAAAAGAAGCAACATGGCCACCGATGGGGAAGAGGTTGGAATTTGATACTGAAGGAAGTTCAAATAACAGTCAGTGTGGTTTGTGTGCCCTTTAACAAAGAGCAGATTCAGAGGCCGTGCTTTCACAAGCTTGGTGGTTGATATCAGATGGATCTGTACCCTCTGAGGGTGAGGGAACAGGTTTCTTTGTCAATTTTCAAGGGAATTCATACCATTGAGCTGACAACATTGAGTTTACATGCATACCCACACATGGTGCACATTACTTTAGTGTCAAAAGGCCTGCCATTCCAGCGATAGCTTTGGTGGGCTGAGGCAGACCCTTATCGCTCTGCCGGGTCGCACCTGCTCTGTGCTCATAGCGAAATGGTGTCAAAGGACTAAATGAAGCTGAATCCATACAGTAGCAAGCAAACAGGGGATGATGGGATAAAATCTGGTGGTAACAGCCAGTGCTTGGGTCTCTGTCGCAATGACAAATGGCTCCCCTGGCTCACCCACAAGTGCTCTGTGCAGGATAAAACTGAATGAGACCACTTCTCACCCATTCAAACCACTTCCTATCACCGCGCCCTTTGGTGTTTCATCTCTTTTTTAAAGAACACTTAAACATTTAACTGACATTTGTACCTTTAATTTCTATGAAGGATGTTTCGAATGTCACTGATAAAGTGCCCTTTTTTACACATGTTTCCAATGGAAACCATCTCATACAGATGTTTGTTATGCAGTTCAAGGGAATGTGTGACCAAAGTAGGGAGCTCTCCTTACTTCACACTAAAGTTTAACTTCTAGCAGCAAAATGCTCATGACATACCATACAGATAGGTGGACTGCCTGCCAAGATGATCTGGATCGATGAAGAAATGTGGTCTAGTCGAGCAGCACAAATCATGTTTGAGTTTATTGAAAGGCAAGCTAATCCTCAAAAATTCCCAGGGAGGCAGTTTAGAAGCAAGTTATATCATGCAGCTTTCTATAAACATTTATAATTTGAAAGCAGAAAAATCTGGCAGACAGAGAACATACCCTCTGCAGATCATCATATCCTGAGTAATATGCTCACCCTAAGAGGCCTACACAATCCATACTGATAGCGAGTCAGTAACTGGGCTCAAAAAGTTATTTTCCACTCATCATGATATGCATAAGATATCATAATGTTGTTTTGTTGGACTTAAATATTCATGCAATGACCAAGTAAATACAATTGCATTCCCTTGGGGTTTTAAAGCTCGGAATACACATAAAGAGAAAATAATTTGTTTCTATCTGCGAATAACATATTTAAACACATTAAAACTGATGTAAAAACTCAACAAATGATTCTTCTGACTCTGCACTCTCAAAATTTATAGTACGGTTCAAAATCAATTCTCAAAATAAAACAGAGGCATAAATGAATGTTCTTATTGATACGAATGCAATAATGATGAAATTCAGAATTTAAAACAAGCTTGCAGACCAAATTCAGAAACCAAAGAGTTAATTAAAACCTGCCTGCTGTTCCCAGCCATGCAGTAATGCAGTTAATGATGTCTCAAAATGCAACTGAACGCTGTGTGATGCACATGTGAGCTGTAAATCTGTCTGATTTTATCGGGTAATATTTTTCTGTGACACTACCCTGATGTAGCCTACTTGCATTGCAATGGTGACAAGGGTTACCATAAAGGACACCAAATTGCCTGAAATACACAGCAGTAGAACAGGCTTAATGTTTTGCCATGGTGGGGAAAGTCCAGGATCTATAAGACAGATGCCATAAAACCGTGTTCAGGTAGATCAGTGCTATGCACAAAGAGACAATACAGACAGCATAGTAAACTTCAACACAAATACCTCCTCCCTCAAGCAGCGGTTCTCTCTACACATGGCAGTGGAAGATGTACAGCAGTGGTTCTGTCAAGGTGAGAAAGGCTCAACTACAGGCGTGGGAATCAGACGATTCTGAACCTCAAGGAGAATTTCCTGTAAGGGGGGGGGGGGGGGGTGCATAACGAGGGTTCAGTTCTGTCTCAGAACTGAGGGATATTTATTCAAGTTCTGTTTTATTTATGGTGTTATGCTGATCACATCCCTCATTTATGAATACATTTATTTTTTATTTGGTTTCTTGGTATTTTTAAGTTATTTAATTTTTGATGCATTTTATCTGGCCTGGTGCCATTCAGTCCTGTTACAGAAATGGAATGATGGAAATGAATGTAAAATGAATTGTAGTACATAATTCATGATTAAGAACTTTCTACATTTTAACCTACCTGAACAAATGATATACCTGCAAACACAGGGATGATTTTTCTCTCATATTCATCTTTTGATCTCAAATCCAATTGCCTGAAGTGCAGTGAAGAATTACAGTGCTCTCTGAAGTTCCATCTCTCTATTCAATCACAGTGCTCTTTGTTGGTCCATCACACTTTCCAAAACTGACCTCTGTGCTCATAGTCACATAATTTATTGGCTACATCAACATACAATACATACAATAATTCTTAATTTGCTTAAAAATTAGATTGAGAGGAGTATGAAATTCCATAAACATTTTTTTCTAAAAGTTCTGTAATCATAAGAGAAGAAAAAGTATGATTCACCATCTAAGCAAATTAACTTATTTGCGCCAAAAGTACATTTCCCTCAAATGTGATTTTAGAGGACAAATTACATTTTTGAGATGGATTTTTAAAAAGCCTTAATTGCACAGATGTTGCAACCCAAACAAATTGGCAAATGAATTCTGCTCATTAGCCTCACAGCTCACAGGACTGAAAATGCACTCTGCAAGTCATAGCACCGCTCAGGATGACAAAGTACCTCAGAGTGGCAAAAGCCCATCATCGGTTGATCATATTATCACAGAAATGACAGGTGTTTTTGCATGCCCCCTTTCTCGCTTTAGCCAAACGTGTCCCGCATCCCCTCGCTGTCGGCCTTTATTTTAGCACGACACGTTCCCACATTAATTCATTTAAATTAGCGGGGTCACTCCAGACTGGGAGGTTGCCTTGAGTCATAATTCTAAAAAGGCAGCACACATTTAACCTTTCATAGTCTGGTGAAAAATTCATGGTGGCGACTGCTCACGTTTCCACCAGCCCTCTGTTCCTTCCCTGAGTCCCCATGCACCGGATGTAGCCAGGGTGTACACCTGTGGCGTGAGTCAGGACCCGAGCTCCACTAATCTTTGTGTGCAGGCTGCCACTCTTTTCTTAACACAGGACTCAAGATACTGCATTTTAAAAGCAGAGAGACAAACAAGTTCATTACACTCTTTGTTACTCCTACCACGACTGCTGTTGCCAGCGCCGCTGCTCCTCTGCTTGATGATTATGGTGATGATTATGATGCGGGATGTTGCTGGATGTCTTCCATAATGAATAAGTTCAATGAATAAGTTAATTATAATTAAGCAGTGTCAGTTTTGACTCGTGGGGCTCATTTAGTCAGCTGCATCACTATCTGTGTGTAGTCACTGTCCGTAATAATGAAATACTGAACAAAGCAATTTGTGAGGATGGTTTCTTACCTCCCTGTAAGGTATTGCAGGTGTAGCACACTGACTATGTCATGTTGTCGACTTGTAGATATGTACAGTAGGTTTGTAACAGACAAAAGCTAATTAGCCCTTCGATGTCACAAGCGAGTATCCACCGTTATGAGATTGGGAAAAAAAATCAGATACTCTAGTCTCAGAACTGCAAACATTTTTGTCATCCAGGGGTTTATTCTAAACCAAGTAAAGCCTACTACAGTCCCTGTTGCTAAAAAAATCTGCATGTCTGTTGCTTGCTGAAATAGGGGCCAATAGATAAAATTAGCTTCGAAAATTATGCATATTTTGTTTGCGTGGCACATTCCAGTGCATCAGTGCATTTCTCATGAATATTTCATTTACATGCCGAACCTGTTCACATCAATGGAGAATTTCAAATTCATTGCATTAGGATGTATACTCTGTTTACATATATGGAAAAGGTCTTCTTGCTGTTTACATATCCTCAAACACACTCAGAATAAACAACAATCTACACATGAACGATAATGAAAAAGAACCTATTCTGTCTAATTGTCAGAGTTTAACATATTGGGCCTTACAAACGCAGAATGTCAGACAATTATACTTTTTCTAAATTGTACAATATTCCAACTAATTGTTGATTATAACAGCATTCATATTTCTACAGCAAATGGCCAATTCTCCAAGGATTTCAACAGTGAACAAACATCACAATTCTACAGAATGAAGATCCAAAAGGTATTTCCATTGTTTCTTTACTATTGATAACAACACTGTGGATTAAAGATGCCAGATTATTGGGTTTTGACTTTTGTGTGGGTTTGTGCTTAGAAAGAATACATCTGAATCAACAAAACTTCACTGCAAAACAAACCAGTAACAGAGGGCCACAGAACAAAGACCCAAATTAAATAAATGCAAACAACTTGTGTCAAACAAATCAATACAAACATTCACATTGTAATGTTTATTATTATGGGATTCTGTGCAAATCAAATACGACAGGCTTGCAATCACACTACTCAAACTTCTGTACATGGCATACGAGACTTTGCTATCGGTTAGTATTCCTGGCTCCTAGTATCTGCATGGCTTCAACCTTAATAAACTGGATTTTTAGCTATTCAACTCATGCTCTGTTCATATGCTTACTCTGTTCGATGGGGTTACTACAACCACACGAATGTAAACCCCAAATTAATTCAACTGCATCCAGCTAATTGTTGATATTAATTTTATGATAAATTAAGATGCATTTTTATTTATCAGCTTACTGTATGCATGAAATTGCAATGGGGGAGCAGGAGTCTGAAGTGTAAAATTTTTGTGAGAAATGATATGCTCATAAATATTGTAAAAGTGGTAAAACAACTTTTGAAAATGTTGAAGGTATGTTGTACTTCAGTTCTATTTCATGAAAAGTTTAAATTGCAGCTTAACCAAAGCTTTAATAGCCTGTTTTAGGACAGAATAAAATTTTGAGAAAAAAAATGAACTCCCATGTTTCCATTCAGAAAGTAATCGATTTTTGCTACTTTGACGTTTTTACATGCACAGCTCATATGCTGTCTTCTTACTCATATGAGAAAACTGTTCATGTAAATACATGCCCCACTGCCATAAAGAAGGGAATCCAGATGAACATTCTAATAGTGTGGCTCAACAAACAGACTGCATCCAAAATTGAGCTGACCAGTCTCTTGCCCCCTGCACAAAATTGGTAGAAGGAGAAAAGAAAACCAGACCAATTTAAGCAGCAGACATTTGTGTCTGACATGTATTACTGCTCAACAGAAAAGGTCATTTGGTTGCATGCCACTGAAAACTCCACCTAAGCCCTCCCTGAAGGGCAAACAAAGTGCAGGGCTCCTCTCACCTGTTTGACAGGGCCAGGCAGAGGATCGAAGGCTGTTCAATCACATCATCCTAATCACCCTCTTGATGTCATTTCAAATCTGTCCTCAGCACCATTATGCATAATTAAAAAATGAGAAAATGAAATCTTTCTTTTCCTGTAACTGGGCAGCTCGTTGACCTGCTGCAAACAAATTGCTTCAGGCTGTACTGGGGGAGAGCGGCACGCAATCAAGAAATCATCTTGCCTCAAGGCACCGCAGTCTCGCTTCCAGCACACCAATGTGGACAGGCCTCTCTCTAAAGCCCATATCAGACCGGATGCATGCATTGGTTTACGCATCCAATGTTTTGAATGATGAAAATCAGACAAGCTGCATATATTTGTGCAGATGTATTTCCTTACCGAAAACAATGCATGTGTACAGAGCAAAATATGCAGATCACAACTGGCTCAATCAGGGCTTGTGGCACAGGAAATGACAGGGTCCATCCAAACCTTAAGCAGGCAGTCAACCTCTCTTTGCAATCATTCTGTGGGATCCCACAGTCTCCAAGGTCCAGGTCTCTCCATTAGCAAAGAGCAGAAGAGTACCAATGTGATGCAATGATTACCATGTGGTTAAGTAGAGAAGTTACGAGCACTACACTTTTAACCTCAACACGGTGCCTGTATGGTCAGCTATTTTTCACCGTGAGGTAAGGGTGTTTCCCTTGCTTCTGTAGGCAACATGAAGATGATCAACAGTGATACCGGCCGAGAAATACAAGCATACTCAAACATGCACACGAAGTTTAAAAAGAATAAATGCATTTTTGTAATTTGTGTTTGGTTTGAGAAGGTGCTTTACTTGAACTTTTATCGTGGAGTTTGCTTTTTCCCACCTGTCTTTTTACACCAATGAGCCAAAACATTATGATCACTCACAGATGAAGCAAATGACAACCATTATCTCATAACAACGGCGCATGTCAAGGTCTGGGATATATTAGATGTTAAGCACACAGTTGGTTCCCATAGTCGGCATGTTGAACAGCTCCGATCCGCCGAGGACCAACAGCATATTAGGAAGGTGGTCATAATGTTTTGGCTCATCTGTGTATTTGTGTGCTGATCGTTGGTGGGAAGGAGGGCTTGACTACCCACGCAATCTACAACTGTACAGAATGGAAAAAAATGGTGACTTGTGAAGCATTCGTACATAGGCTCAGTTCATATGAAACAAGGCAGGTTTTTACAAAGACAGCTTTTCCAATTAAATACACATGAAATAAGCTCTGTTACCTGATTTCAAATGTGGTCGAGTGGTTATTGCAATTAATAAATGGTGTATCTATTAAATAAAGGGCATTTTATTATAAAAATACAGGGTGAAATAGATAATTACTAACCAAACATAGTTTGGTAAGGTAAGGGAAGTTCAATGACTCCTCTTTTGGAATGCTGATGAACAATATGAACAATTACACAAGTCTTTTAAATGAGAAAATCAATTACATAAATCAATGATCAATGGGACCAACCTCACAACAAACACTGGACTTCATGTATGCAAAGTATCAATCCTTTAAAGGGTTCCAGCAATGCTTCAGAACATTTAAGACTGAGGGAAGCATCTGCCTGGCATGCTGACAGCCTTTGTATGAGCCACTAAGCTATTATATAGATTACTGCTGTCACCCTCCGCTGTGTTCAATTCCAGCTGCACTAACTTGAAGAATAAGCACGTCAGTGGTAACGAGACAATGCCTTGCATCCTGGCAAAGGGAAAAGGGTAACATTCTTTTCAATGTACATCTGCACAATTTCCAAATTGGTCTCTAAATGCTGACCTGCTGCTGACCAGCCACAAGGGAAGCCTTGTAAAAACTGCAACAAATTCCAGGATTAAATAAGTGTCTGACTGGCACTTGCCTTCGTTTATTCATTCTTTTTTATGATGACCTCTTTCGTGTCATCTGAGTATTCTGAAAACCTGAGGGGTCTTAGTGCTGATTTTCATCCATTTTCACGGAGTGATAGACATGGGAAGCTCTCAAGAAGAAAGCCTAAGTTCACTAGCAGACTAATCTGAGACACCAACAACCCTAAGATATCCCAAGGGGCTCCAAAAACATAGTTTCAAATGCTTGCTAATTAGAGCCAAAGGAGGTTATCTGCTCTCTTTAAACTCAACTTAAAATATGCACAGGGTTTTACTGTGCTTTAAAAGACAAGGCTATAGCAGCGTAGGACCAATGCAGAATAGTACAGCATGTACTGTTGCAGAGGGATTAGTATGACAGAGGTGCTACTTTTTGTTAGGCTGTTTAACAGTCCTTCCGGAAACCACTGGAGGGTCATCCCAGGATTTGTGCTTATAAGCTGGTAAATATGCAAATCCTCACTGCTTCCGATGGGCCTGGGTGGAACGGTGGGCTTTGTAACCATCCCGATCTCAGTGCTGGTTTGTGTAGTGAGCTCAGGAGCTGTCTCAAATGCAGACTCATCTGTCGCCCACATTAGTAAGTGACTTAAATCGTGAAGGCTGAACCTTCCCAGGCAGAGAGACCCTGGAGTGTGCCCACTAACCTCCACGCAACAAGCCTCTGACATCCAAACACTGGGAGGTCTGTGGCAGTTGACACCTCACCCCATCATCACAGCGCCATGCCCTGATCTCTATCTCCAGCCAGCGCTCATGAGAATCGCTTCACTATACACAAAAAGCTATTAGACAAAATGAGGATCAATTGTGACTAGGAGTATTGACAGTGATCCCCAGAAGGTGCTCCCAGAGCTTTATTAGCTGGTACACAGAACACAGCCGCAGCCCAAGAACATCCCCCCCAAGCAAGCGAGCCATCAGCAAATGGGAGCACATCGATTTAGCAGGTTGCATGAGGTTAGCTTTGGTCTTTTAATTGCAAATGTCACTCCTCATTCTTATGCATACTTCTCTGAACAGCTGTCAATTCTCTCTTGGCTCTAAACTGCAGAGTTAAGCTGGGAGATGAGAAACCTTGATTCCAGAGTTCAGACCCCGGATGAGAACTGATAGAAAGGCCTGGCATGCATCACTGTCAAAGCAAAATGCAGGCCTCTTCCTCAATTAACAGCCCATGCTTTAAAGAAAATATCTAATTAAAACTGATGATGGCCTACTTTCTGAAGATCCCCACATGCATGCCTTACTCCTCAAAACCAGATCAGAAATTTACTTCTGAGCTCACTCTATTAAAGTTCAGTTGTTACTGATGTATGGCATATCCCTGGTGGTGAAAGTATGCATAAAGGATATGTCTGGACAAAATTTCAAATTTTACATATTTTCATTTGATAAAGTATAGATGTGAGAGAATAGTTTGGAAGTGTCACAAATAGCAGAGTGGAAGTCTCCTCTCTGTTCCTTTCCTATTCCAGCTGCTCTAAGCTTCTGTGTAATCTAAATTGTTAATGCAAATCGGAACAGCAGACCTTCATTTTACCTCGAATATATCTCATGAAAATCCATTGGTCAAAAGGAGAATGAACTCTTTATACTGTGTAAGATTCATAGACTGCAAGCTTTCTCCAGGGCAAAAAAAAAAAAATATTGGAAGGAGGTCCAAAAGCCAACACATTAAAAGAACTTGTCTCGACACGCCATCTGGGCAGATTGTAAATTTCAGTACTCTGTACTTGGAAGGAAAAATTGTGTATTGTTGCACCCCCACCTATAATAGTATTGTTTTAGTAATATTATTACTTATTTGTAAATAATAACAGTATTACTTGAATGCATCTATTTGTGAAGGAAAATGTAAAATATTAAGCATTAAAAAACTTTGATGTTTTGAACCACATTTGGCTTGAGCTAATTTTCATTTGTAGTTCCTTGTGGGCTGTGTATACTGTGATTGTATTGTGAATGACTGTACTTACAAAAACAGTAGGTTGCAAGCAAGATAAAAGGCCAACATCTTGCTTTTTTCCTGTCCTACCAAGCATGTTGACAGTCAGCCAACAGCACGTCTAATGATGCCATTATTCACATGGTCACAGATACCTGGTCCTGAAAAATGGCCATTTTAGGCAGCGATTTTCAACGTTTTACGACATTCAAAGTGCTGTCAGCTCTGCAGGAACCACATTTTTTATGCCTTTAATGGTAGCAGAACCCTGGTTAAAAAAAACTCATCTGCTGTACAGACCAGAGATAGTTTGGACACAAACAATGATCCTCACAATGATCCTCAGCTTTTCACCCAGTCTTTCAAAACAAACTCCCTCTCTTGGAAACTCCTTATTGGTCTCGCCTTAAAAACCATACAGATCATTCCTTTCTGAGTAAGAGCAATTCTGCAAAATGACTGGACAGAATTATCAAAGAGAGTAATATTAGAATCATCTTCGGAATTATTAAAAGTCAATACATTTCTTAGAGATGGCCATTTTGGCAATTTTATAAGGTAAGTAATTACATCTGAGATACATCATCCACTGCACTCATTATGGTAAAAAACAAAATACCACAGATAGCCAGTGATAAACTTCAAATGAAAGTAATGAGTTTTAAACACACAGCAATGTCTGTGTTTGTAAATGATGAATGTAAGACTTTCTATCCTGTGAAATGTGTCCTTTTAAACAATGAGACTGCAACAGCTGGAGTTACATCAAATATGTTGGAAGGAAGCCGATACCATAGTTTCATTTAGGTGAGAAAAGTGGGGATAAGAAAGTCCCAAGGGGCTTTTGCAGAGGTCCTCAAACATTGGACCTACACAGATACAGGTTTTGGTGGTTATTAATCAGCAGATTTAATTGCACAGATACCTCACCTTGACCGGTTTCTCAGGTCTGAATCAGTTGCTGTTTGTGAAAACAATTAACTACCACATTCAGTGATGCTAGTTCAGCAAGGCTCGGGACTCAGAGATTCTTCTGTCTTTTTTTACCACCAGAAACATGACTGGAAATCCAGGTAATTTACTGCAATCCCAAGTCCTGATAGGTCGGTAGAGGTTGTAGTGTGGTTTCTTAGCTTTAAGACGGCTATTGTGTGCAGTACTCCCTTCCCCCCATCCCCAAGTGGCATGATATGAAAGTCTGAACCCCCAGTAAATTCTTTCTCTGTCACTACCTCCGCGGTGAGCTTGTGTGACGAATGTGTTCGCTGCATAACATGCATAACTTAGCAGTCCACCCCAACTCATGAAATTCCCCAATTATTACAAACTGGCTGCTTCAATAATTATTTTCTTCTACTTTCTGACTCAAGCAGGATAAACCCTGAAATGTATGCACATAATCAGCAGCCTAACCAAACTCACCTAGAGCCCTAATTAGGGAAGCAGGAACTCATTTTGTGATTTTCTTTCCATATTCAAATATAGTTCTCCAACTCGTAGGAATTTCGGAAAATTAAAATGAAACCAAACCAGAGGAAATGATTAGGTTACCTTACATGTAGCATCACTGCCGATCTATGAGCATGTTTCAGATACCCTTCATGTAATTTCAGGAGAAATAATGTATCATGAAGGGAATCAGTACTTTTTTCCTGCTGGGTCATTTAATCTATAGTGCTGAAATAAAGGAACAAGAACCACACCAGCCTACCAAAGCAGGCAGCCACACAAAAGCTTGTTTGAAAATGCCAATTAGAAAGTCAGATACACACGTCTTGCATTACACTATCAGTTAAGAACTACTAGTTCACTGAAAATTTGTTTCATACCTGTAGCACACATTCTTTGCACATTTTTACACTGGTACTGTTGCCAAAAACAGAGGCTGAGTAGCAGTGACTGAATGGAGGTTTCACACTGAAGATGCAAATAATGGAGATGCAGGGGGAAGAGTATTAAATTTAGATAATATTTAGCAACATAACTGAAATGAAATATGTACTAACCCACTACCTAGGGGTAACGAGGTTAAATTGCCTTGGTATTGCATTTAAACATTGTTGATTTTTCTACAATGTGCAAATCTACACTTTCTACACCATAGATAAAATAGTCTTATAGGTGACATGAGGCTAGTCTTATGGTTTGACCAAACTTTTATGCAGTAACTCTTATGCAGTTAAGCCCTTGTCTTAAAACTGTTCTTTATATACAAGAAAGAACTGTTTTATTTGATTTCAAATCAATACTCATGTCTGTTCACACTGATGCAAGTTCAGTTCAAGCTCAAAATTATGCCAGCCCTACCATGTGTGCATTTTGAGTTTCACCTTAACTTGCATCATTTTAAACAGATTTGAGTATTGTGTGTGCATGCGTAGGTGGCTTGGGCATGTGGTTTATAGTAGCATTTTGGAAATGCAGACCTAATCAGTGATGCTGCAGAAAAGAACAATTTGTAATTATGACACATAACTTACCTAATGGTTATCGTCCTGCGGCTTTTTGCTTATGATTATGTAATTCCAATTCTAGTAGCGCTACTATGTCTGCATTATTTAAAATTTTGGGCAAGTGGTCATTATGCTTGGGTAAATTACCTTTGGGTAAAAAAATCTCTACTCACCCAATGGAAGGGTGCCTCTGAAAGCTTATTGTCAATCACCAGTGCTGCTATAACATGTATTGCTTTATATGGCGCAATGAATTTCAAAATACATTTCTCCTATGACTCTGGGGTGAACTCTCCCCTGATCAATGTTGTCTTTCAATTCATTCTACAAAACACTTGGGGGTAGAAGGTTCAGCTTCAAGCAGTTCTACAGGAAAGGTTTCAAATACACAAATCTCACAAGTATCTGAGCTCTAGACACTATCACAGTCTCTCTTACACAGTGGATAATCTCAGCATGAAACGCACAACGTTGGCCTCACGCAAGTGTCTGCTCACAGAGAGTCATGGATCTGAGAGCTGCCGGGGTATGAAATGAATTCATATCCCACCTTTTGCACTTCAGTTTACTTCAGGAGGTCTACGCTGACCTGCCCAAGGAAATGCGGCTTTGACAGGACAGCTTGCCGCATGGGAACGATAGCCTCGCACTGTGCCAGACGGCGAGGGGCAAAACTAAGTGTAGGAATCTTGGTGAACTGTGAACATGCTGCAGCTTGCTTTCAAGCAAATCCCAAACCCTGTGAACTTCCTGAGCATGTTGGTGTGTGGTAGCATCAATCTGCTCATTTCAAGATGCAAATGATGACAGTTTTTTCCTGTTTTGCATTTGAACTGAAGTTGCCAAAGTGACAAACAAAATAACTTTTTTTTCCAATAGTGAGACAAACAATTAAACAATCTACCGAAAACCAAATACAGCGAGTCCTCGGGTTACGACGGTCTCGAGTTACGACGTTTCGTGGTTACGACGCACTTCCATAAATTATTTTAAAAACCTAGTTTCTACCTACGCGGTTTGGTTTGTAAATACGAACACAGAAATAAAGATAAGAAATTGTTCTCTCTTTTTTTTATTACTGTTTCATTTAATTACTGTATTTTATATGTCCTTCATGTGCTGTGTGTACAGAGTGAGTGACTTAAGGTGTTAACTTAGGTATAATTTAGGTATAAATTCTGACTTGCGTCGAAAATCGACTTATGACAAGTCGTAGGAACGGAACTCGTCCGTAAGTCGAGGACCCCCTGTATAACTTTGCAGTAATCAGCTTTGCAAAGAGATGCAACTATTGTTCAACTTAATCAATTGACAAAATGGTAATCTGGAATCCCAGGAACCATATTGATCACTGAGTATTTTTGATCTGTAAAAACCCAATCCTCCTTGATAGAATTACACACATCAGGGTAATGAGCCCTGCCAATTTTTTAAATTAATTTGACCAGCTTCATTTTCTGATATAATTGACATTAATATAATGACAAGATATACAACATAAATAAATACATAATATAGCACACGGTCACAACCACACCATACTGTAAATTTGTTCACACTTGTTTGAGGTACAGGTTGAGTATCCTTTATCCGAAATGACTGGGACCAGAATTTAGAGTTTTTCAGATTTTGGAATATTTGCATATACAGCCATTTCCCGACATACGTCCATGTTCTGTTCTGACCAACCAGTTGTATCTCAAAATGGACATCAGTCAGACATATGTTAGCATGGCATGTAGAAGTACACAGGCGGCATGTACAAGATGTACACAATGCCAGGATATCGTCTGATGGTCACTATCGTATGCACGCAGCTGTTAGCAATAGTGGACGTATGACCAAGAATAATTTTTATATTTACATATATTTTTTCTTAATTTTTAAAAAATTATACAGTACTTTTTTTTGTCATATGTATGGATGGTCGTAAGTCGCATAGGTCAGGTGTGGAATTTTCTACTTGTGGTGTCATGTTGGCTGTCAAAAAGTTTCAGATTTTGGAGCACTTCGGATTTCGGATTAGGGATGCTCAACCTGTAATGCATATTGGGACTTGTGGACTTGCCTAGAATGCATGTATCTAAATATATATAAATTACATTTTTTGGTAAATAAATAAAAATACAACCTCTTTGGTAAATCCAGTGATAGAAATGTGCACCTTGCAACACGGTTATCAATTTCACTTCCAGTTTCCCAAAAAAAAAATAAGTAAAAGAGGTAATGCTCAGAGATCGTGGTTCAATAAACGCAAGATTCAAGCGTCACATTGCCAATAGAATGCTGAACCATGGTTACACATAATGTAGGCTGGTCGGTATATGTTTTTAAAAATATTGTGATAAGCACATCACAATGTGTTCTGATAATTTAATTATTTTAATTTAACAAGCCAACAATTGCATGGAAACGTAGAGGGCAGAGAATAGTCGGGCATGCACAACTGGCTCTTGATGCGGATGCATGGGCACTGCTGACGTCATGCACATGACGAGCAGGGAGCAGTGAATTGAGAGTGAAGCGAAGAACCTCTTAGTGCGCTAGTTGGCTTGACAACCACAATCAATCAGAAGTTATATCCAGATTTACTGTCACTGAGAATTTGAGAGTTATGTTTCTTTATCCAGTACGAACAGGAATCATGCATATTGTAGACCTGTCATTATTTCAGGTTTTAAATATACTCAAAAATATTTGAAACTGATTAAATACATTAATCTTTGGTTCATCGCATATTGCCATTGTGATAATCCATAATTAATTACATATTGAATTTTTTTTATCCATATCGTGCAGCCTTCCTCCCTCTGATATGAAATACAATGTATATGAATTAGCCTACAATAAATATTTTTTCTTTTAAAAATTGTCAAAACATTTTGCACATTTTGCACTGGACTTGCTAGATTTGTAAAATTACAATTATTCAAAAAATATTTGATGCAATAGTCAATGATAAAAATAATCATTACTGTACACATAGCCTTCTCTAAAAACACCTTCTCTGTCTTCAGGACAGGTCTGCCTAGCACATGCTCCTTTCATACTGTCAGTAAAGGATCTTGCAGGCATGAGGTGATAAATAACCTATTGTTCAGGGGTTAAACTACCTCCCTTTCGCAGCAGTAACCTTTCCTTCAAGTACCAGTGTATACTCAGCCTCCAGGGTAAGCAATGCTTTGTTAAATGTGTTCCTGTCATGACTTCCAGACGGTTCAATACTGTTTCAGACCCCTCGCTTTCTCTTTCAATAATGACTACCCATGGAGTTCAAAAACATTGTGAATCAAGAGCAGCCATCATTACTACAAGCTGAGCAGCAGCATACAGAAAAGTTTTCTCAACCCACAACACCAGAAACAGTCATTTACATTTATGTGTACTGTATGTATATTGTGTAGGCAATCTTAATTTCATGGCAGGGCGGTGAGATATCGTCATCTCCAGTGCAGTCCATTTCTAACAACACATAATAATTCCATAGTGGTGTTTGCACAGATTGACATCTGCATGTTTCCTTCTGAGTCTGCGGAACCAACCTGCTGCATAAGGGCTGAACAGTTCAATGGTGTTCAAGCGGGAAAAGGGGGGAAACATTTAATATTAGAAGAACTTTGATGACTACAACCCCACAACAAAGACAAAATTCATTGTCTAGGCTACAGACATGACTCACTAATCACAACCTTTACAAACACTAAATTCTGAAGACATTCACAAAAAGAAACATGACATGATCACAAAGGGAATAAATTAATGGAGCTTACCCAAGCTTACCCAAGGTAACATTTAGGTTGCACCCACAACAGCAGCAGAACACAAGGAAGATTCTAGAAAATGGATTTTCAAAAGGAAGTACAAAGAGTAAATATGTTAGTCCAGATAACAGTGTGCCTGGATGTGAGAATGCTCCCCAGTCTCTTGAGCCCTGCTCGACAGCCCCCTTTCAGCCCTTTTTGATTATTATTAAGAGGGAGGCTGTCCTGGTGCCCACATAGGCAATTTACAAATATGGGAAGGACCACTGGGAATGTTTAAATCAGGGCCCCATTTCTGAGTTTTTAAATTCAAACTTGTGAAAACACAAGACATCCTTTCACAATTATCATTTTGATAATTGTCTCTTTAAAAGCACTGCAAAGACACCAAACAGTAATAAAACAGCTTTGCCATGAAAATCTCTTTCAACTGAGACAAAACACCAGTAGCCACTGTTTCGTTGTGCATTCTAAATTCTTAAAATAAAGTTGTTGCTTACCAACAAAGAGGTTCGTATAATGCCAAACTTCCACTTTTCTCTGGTAACATACAAATCCAACACTAATAAATCATTCTTCAACAATCTGTGATCAACAATCTGTTTACGGTAAATTTGTCCCTCTTTTTATTTGCTATTCATAATCTGCGTACTCATCTGCTGTCAGCATGGTCTTCAAAGTTCCCAAAGCAACAGAGAAAATAACCAGAGGGTATACGGCCTTATAACTGCACATCTCAATGCTGTTCAATTGAGTGGTTTTGCACTCTGAAAAAGGCTGAAGTTATGGGAATGAAGAAACAGATGGCATGACGAGTGACAGTCCACTACCACTAAAAAATGGCTCCATGCAGTGGGGTAGAAGAAGAATTCTAATGTCCATAACAGCATGAGATCAGATTAACCATGTTGCACAAGACCTGCTGCAGTGGCTGGTATAGAAATGAATGCAAATCCTGAATAGAGACTTGCACCACAGAAACAGAACAGGAATCATTCAGTTATGAGAACCGACATAATAAGAATCATACTGGAAATGTGATCATTAGCAACAGTGAATGCAAAATCTGCATGTTAGAACCCCCACTATTTCTGTTTTCTACCCTACACTGTGTCTGTTGTTGCTTTTTACTCAATACAGCATGCAATCCCACTCACACATATGAAGAAAAATATTCTTTTAACAGTATTCTGGTCTAATTTTAGTCTATGTTCTTGTATTATGTACAGAACAGCACGGTGGCATGTTTAGAGGGCTAATATTGGCTGTTCTCTAAATGCATAAAACACTACAGCTTGCAGAAGAACAGTTATGTAAAAATAAACATAAGGAAGAACAGAAATAATTAACATGTTAAGAAGAAGTAGCAACAGCAATACGAGCATATGTGTTTTGGCAAACAGAAAAAAAAAATATCATCAGGCAACCAGTGATAATGTATGAAAAAACTTCCTTAATCAGGCATGTGAGTGAGATGGAAGGGAATCCTCTGACTGATCATTATCGGAAGATCAGAGCATTCGGTCAGACTGACAAAGAACAGATTAGAGGGCTGTCAACCTGACACCTAAAGTGCTACAACCACTATGAGCCTGTAAAGGGGAGGGGGTGTGACGACAGATGGTGGATGATGAGTGGATTTACAAACCCATTTCACAGTGAAAAAAAGCCCCCTTGCCCCCTCCAAAGCTTCTCCTAGTGTGAAAAGAAACTAAATTCTCAATTTTCCCTTTTTCCAAAACAGTACCCCACTGCTCAGTGATACAATGTGTTCTGTCCCAGCAGGTCACACAGGCAGTAAACAGAGGGAGGCCAATTAGAGCCTGAAGCTCACCTTCCACTTGTCAAGATGCAGGCTGCCCCTCAGACTGATGTCGCTTTCAATCTCCAAGCTCTGATGCCATTTCAGAGCTTTGCTACATCAGCTCAATGTTGTGTTCCATTAAAGTAGGGTGGTTAGAAAAACAAACTGTTTTGTCCCCACAGAGGGACAACTGAGGGAAGCCATTATATAAATAAGAAATGATAAACTCTCGTGCAAATAAAGGCTGCAAGAACATCCCTGTGTTTTTAAACCAGCAGCGAATCCAGCCCTATCCTCTAGAATCAATTCAAAATACTTTCCAGATGTAGTCATTTGCTTTGAGGCACTAAGAGATGGTAGGGACACCTAGGGAGACAGGCCGGGACTATAAACGAGACTCATTGATTGGGGAGGTGGTACTAATGTCATCTTTTCTCATTTCACCCATGCCCTTGGGGGTCAACATATGCCTTTTCTAATGGAAAACACCACTGCACATCATAGGCAGACAAGGGCAATACAAAATAAAATAATGGGTGACATTTGAAGGGAAAAAACATTTTCAGCCTCCTTCTAGCATCTGCATGCAAAGTACTGCATATTTTCCTGAGGCGATCGAGCACATGTGCTCTAATGAGTTCAGGCTTCATATTAGAATCAAAAACAAAACAGTAAACACACAAAGGGTGCTGGATTAACGGTTCCACCACACCATAGGAAACCAGTAAGTAGTACAGGAATTTACCATTTAAAAATGCAGCTTCACTGCCAAAGCACCCGGACTTTTGAGCTCGGTTCTAGTGAGGTGTCATGACATGACAGAGAAAACAGGTGGAGCTGCTGTAAGCTACGAGTTACACATTGAAACAATTACCAATAACAAACAGTTTTTTGTGTCAAGCACATTCTTGTTATTGGTTACAGCTCAGTAAACATCCACTCATTTTGGGGTGCATGAAACCCAATTCACCCATCACAACTCAATTCTTTATAATATGGGGGGCTGCATGCCACATCCAGCAACTGTTATTATGAAACAATAAAGAATAATTTTTTCTTTGGGAAAATCACCATATTCTCCTGAATACAAAAGCAATGAAGATCAAAATCATAATATCATTATTGATCTCGGAGAGCCAACAACTTTATGCCACAGTCTTTAAAGCCTAGCAATTGAATTATAATGATTAATAATCAATTACTTAGCACACTATGAAGTAAGCTCAACTGGATTTCTTAATACCATACAAACATTTACATGAACTTAAAATATTAAGAAAGTGAGAAAACAGGGAGAAATGTGACACTCTATAGAAACTAAAACAAGTCATATCGATGCTCTCACCTAAAAACCCTTCAAGGTGCCATGTACAAGAAAGGAGAAGCCTATATATTACATGAAAAAAAAATATATTTACTGTGCAAAGCCATTTTCTGTGACTGTGATAATACCAATGGATTCCCACAAAGACCGGGTTCTCTCCAAAGAATATTAGACTGACACTGGGCCACGACATTCCTTTATGGTGCGAAATTAGTCATGTCAATAGATTTGGCTGGAAACATGCCATTTTAATGCAAATATCATGCCAACCTTTTTTTGTGCAGTCTGTGCAACGCTATGTCATTTGCACATGCATGTGCTACATTTATTATAATTCTGCTTTTGGGTTTTGAAGATATGATGCACCACCTTGTTATTGGTTGATTAATGGGAGACTAGGGATGGGACAATATATCGAAATTTGGCATATCACGATCCAAAAATATTACAATTAATTTTGTAAATCAGAAAATGAGCGATATTTGCTACTTTGTATTGTACCCTGGTATTTAACCACAAACGAGATGATCTGGGATGGGACCTACCAACCACCAAATTCTCTGTCTCTCTGGGTGCATTCCAATACTCAAATTTCTATGTGTCCCGTTTCCTCCACCATTTCAAAAAGGTAGGGAACGAAATCTCGCCTCCTCCACTCATCTTCGTCTTTCCTCCCAACAAAGGATACATTGATGAATCCTACCATGGAAGTCTTTTCACATTTCTGGGTGACATCATTGTGCTCACAACCAGTCAGATTAAAGGAGTATCCCACTGAACATTTCACCACCGAAAAGCTATACAACATGAAAAGGGATTTACCAACAATTAAGTAAAAGTGACAAAACAGCAAACGGTAATCAGATAATTTACATTAATAGAAAACATTACTGTTTGCGTTCTCAAACATATCCACATTGATGCGATATATTCACGTTTTTGAGTTGTGAATGGTTATTTTACTAGGGTAAAATTGAGCAAGTTACTGTAGCAGCAGGTTTATTTATTTCAGTGTACATATGTTTATGTTAAATCATGAGCAGATTGTGAGTAACTGACATTTATAGTTCAATGCATAAAAAGGGCTTCCAGCAGATGAGAAGCGCGATTGGTTTAGATATCTTTGGAATCAGTCAAAATTACATGACTTCAATAGCCAAGATCGACTTTCTTGAAGGGCTAATTGGATTAGCTGGTCCAATTTTCTTTCCATCTCCTCGCTTCCTCCCCTCCTCCACATACTTCAGGGGTAGAAGACAAGGGGAGGAGATGAGTGGAGGAGACAAGGAGATGCGAAAAATTATTAGAACGCACCTCCAGATTACTAGAACTTGAAAATGGCTGCAGGCGGTAATCAAATGTCTTGATGAGAAATTCGACTGTTACTTTTATCTCTTTATGTGTTGTCTAGTAGAGAACTTTATTCAAATGAGAATTTATTTTGCGTTTTGCATGGCTAAAAATTAAATATCAATTCTGAATATTCATACTTTGTCACTGAACTGTTATTAGGCTCTATCAAATCCTGGTGAAACCAAATTGGGAACCTCATATGGTATATCAAACCGAATCGTGAGATTACCATATTGTCCCATCCGTATGGGAGACCATTCAAAGACCTCAAAATACTTAAAAATACCCACAAGAAAGCAATGTTCATAATCAAAATTAGTTACACAAAAAGAGCCTGTGTCAAATTTTAGTACAGAATTTGTTCCCATAAGTTGCAAGACATTTTTTAAATGGCTGCAGTATTTCAGTATATTACATCTGGGAGTCAAGTGTGTAGGTGCTCAAATAGCCTCACACTGACATCTATTGTAGAGTAATAATTTGCTGTTCAGTGCTCATCTTCTCACCATACAAGAATAGGATCTCACTATGTTTGGATATAGACAAGTTGAAAGTAAGAAAGGTCAGCACAAGTCTTGAATCAAAGAGATAACTAATAACTATCCATCCATGCATTTACACTCCTTTTGCTCATTTACATGCACAGAAGCATGTAACTTTTTTTCACTACCAATTTATAGTGAGGATGAAGTATTATGCCTAAATTTGTGATTTACTACACTTAAGCAAAATGATTATAGTTTGATGTTGACTGTCATTAGATTACCTCCTCATCCCTGTGAGATCTATTGTTTCATTAAAATACTTCTTCAGCTTGAAAGTTTTTCTGTACAAAAGTTGTCAACATTCACAAAAATGACTGGAAAAAATACAAACAACTTTCTTCCATAAACAGAATAACCTTTAGCACCATGATGTTAAGTTTCTATTTCCAGCTCAGTTTTTCATCACAAAATGTGGTATATTGTCAATCAGGAGATGCTTAAGGAATTTGTTGTATGGTCCAATATTTAGACAGATTGTACATCAGACAATGTAATTAAATTAATTGTTTTAGGTCTATACTGAATTTGTTTTTAAGTAATACACTTCTTCTTACTTACGTATATGTGCCAGAGTTGTAGTCACTACACTCTTGGTCCAAGTTGAGTCCCAAGTTTCCACTGCTCTACTCCAAGGCAGTACTGTTCAAGTCCTTTTGGTTCAAGTCAACGTCAAAGACTGAGTCAAGGAGTCAGAAATAAATGCTGTCAATAGTGGAAACAAACAACAACTTCAAATTCAAAGACAAATTCAACAGTTACATCATACATTTTACAGCTTCATCAATACAGTATTAACTAAAGTTGAGGTTATGCTATAACTGGGTTTCCTGGCTGTGGTGAATACATGACAATAGTGGAAAAAGCACAAGATTTTTTTATGTATGGAAATATTAGCTCCACAAATGAAAACTGCTAGAAAACAAGTGGACCAACATAAATAATAAACTTTTAATTCTTTTTGCAGAGTAATGCAGATGATGTTCAATGAGGTAGCCCATATCACAGTTATAAATATGGCTTGGAATATCTCTCAGCACAATGAACAGTCACAACTAACTGATATGATGCAAAGGGTGTCAGACATGGACTCCATATTTGTTAAAAATAGCCTGCATGCAACATGCTCCTGTAAATACATGAAGTTACTGGCATTTACAAAGGAAGGTATATTGGTTGTGCCACAACTCATCAGTGTTGCAAGTACTCAAAGTACTGAATGTGATTCTTCATTATATTTACCCACAGTCACTTTAAAAGATTAAAGGATAGGACACAACAATAAACTTACCCCAAGCCTTTGAAGAAAACAAGGGTAAAACCTTTTATTAAAGTGTATGTTAGATATGCTAATTTGTCTACAAAAAATGAACATTTTTGTGAATTCTCCACTCTAAGTTGATTCAACTTAATTCTTGGCCAATGACTTGACTTTACATGCTTGATTCAGGCCACTCTTAGTTGTGGCCTACACATGTATGACTTACTCCCACCGCAACCTCAGAGATACAACTGTGTGCAACCAGTTGGACACCATCACACTGCTGAGAGTAGCTTCCAACCAATCACAGTAATTCTAATACTATATTTAAAGGCTGGCAATTACCGGTTAAAATTATTCTTCTGGCTGTATTGTTTACAAATTGTGTTTACCATTGAATGCTGAAAACAACAATACATTTCTCATCATGAGACCAGCATAGCATGAAACCCTAACACGTACAGAACAAAAGGAATGCCAATGATCGAGAATGCAATCCAAGTGTTATTTACAGACCCTGCCATCCCTGCCTGCAGTGAATTTAATCACCTTGGCTGTTGCAAGGAATCATACAATGACTAAAATAATATTCCCCTCACTGTTGGGACAAATCTATAAATTAAAGCACTCAAAATAAAGCTGGGTAACAATTCGTCCTCTGCAGTCTTTCCAATCAGGCGATCAGTCAGGCAGCTTTGGAACTCTTTTCATCTTGCTGGGGCAGTGCTTCAAGGTGCCTGGTTCAAACATAAACAGTCAGTATTTCTTACCTGCCCATCATAAAATCAGCACCACAGGGACAATGAGGATTCAGTCTTACATTTTTGGTCTTGTTTGGGTAAAAAACAAAACACTGTGGGCAGTAGTAAAAAACTGACTCCTGCCCAATGACAAGCAGAGAGTGACAAGAGGGTCCCTGGTTTATCCTAACAAATTCCACATTGTTAAACTAAGACAAATTCCCTACTGAAGCATCCAAAACCCGAACTTTCAACCTGAAAATCCGCCCAGGTTTTAATCTTACAGCTAATTATTTCAACAGTTTCCCGGCCAGTCATTTGGCTTTTCTGATGGTCATGGCTAGAATTAGCATAACAATGGAAGTCAACTGCCAAGCAGGGTTTTTGACACCCACCATCTTAATGCTGCCACTACATCAGAGGGCACTGATTTATTAACTATCCCCAACACATTGCTTTTATAAACTGTATTGGTGGCATAGAAATTTACCAAGTAAAGGGGCTAATAATGACTCGGACTTGGAGTCATCATATGTACTGTGAATAAAAAACATCCAAAACCCACAATGTGTACCCAATATTTTGAACACTTATCTGAACAATAATAACACATTCTCTATGCATGACAAGAGGTATAAAGCTGTACTCCCAAATGTATTTGTACAGAGGTGGTAAAATTGTTTTGGTTTAAAATGGCTATTTTTTCCTGTTAAGAGAACTAAACCTCCAGAGTACTGAAGTCTCAATCAAATACTGAAAAACCTACTGCATGTGGATTTAAATTTGAAGATTAACTCAAAACAATTAGTCAGAAATAGAAAAGAAAATATTGCATTCAATCCAGATAAGTGCTCAAAATGAGGGACTCAGAAGCTTTATGGAGGGGTGGGCAGTATTTTTGTATTCAATCTGAGTCATAATTTTCAGGTAACTTAGAATTTTAAATATTTTAAATCAAAATGGCTGACATGGCCCATACTAATTAATTATATTTACACAATGAAGATTTATGAGCAATGTGTCAGAGATGTTTCATTTATTTGTACCCCCTGGTGCAACTGGCAACAACATCCAAGAAGGTGGGTATCAGGCCTAGCCGATGTGTTTTCATCAAAGAAACATGCACCATTACTGAGCTTCATTATGATGATTCATATTGGTCACTTCATCGGATTATGCAACAGTAGCTCGGGGTGGCACAGATTTAGAGAACACTCTGAGACTGGTTAAGAGTCTGCTATTACCTTGATCAGAGATTAAAGAAGAAAACACATTTTCCATTGTCTTTCACCTAAAACAGTATCCAGCACATATTTTCTCTAATTGTGCAAGTCTGAGCCTACATCCATCAACAAGTGTCAAGCAGTCTCCTAAAGCTTCTGTCTTCGGTCAATCACTTTTCATTACCTAAATTTCTTGACGGAGTCTACATGCTGCCTGTACGTTTGAATTTTGCTCAACAAACATCCAAAGTACATGAGTGCCTAAAATGAAACTGGTTCAAGCTATCACATCAGCTATGTTAATACAACCTAACTGGCAAGTTAGGAAACCTTGCTCGGCAACTCTTGTCAGGCTACTGCGTAATATTAAGTCTATTGAAAACATAAGCTATTTGAAATGTATGAGTGAAACTCATCCTCCATGGTAACATACCCAGCTAGCTATCTAGTGAACGTATCTCAAGACAGCAGGCTGGCTATCAGTTACATTCAGGTTATAATGTTAAGCCAAGAGTAACTGTGTACTGTGTCATCATTTGGACCTATAGAAATTCCTGACCATGTGACTTGAGGCATGTGACTCTTGATTAAACCTTTATCTTCAAGACTGCACTATACTACAGGCAGTCAATCTCACATTTGATGAAGAGCACCAGCATCTTTGACAAGGAATAATTCAACAAGGCTCACCAGTAAATGGCAACTGTGAAGATGCATGAGAGGTGTCACTAAACTGGAACATGGATCCACCAACTATAAAAACTGTGCAACAACATTCACCAGGTTCAACATGCGCTGTATTCTTAGAAAAAAAGCCATGAATGTACAGCATGTCAAATAAAAAATGTGAAGTGTTACTTTAATGTTATTCACAATAAAAGTATTAATAATTCCTTACAACAATGGCAAAATGAATAGCAAACCATTTAAAACAATCTGTTGTTTTTCTTGTCAAAGTTAGGCAGTGTCAAAACACAACCAACCCCTGAAAATGATTGACAAAACCCCAGTTTGTCATTGATTGGCTAAGGCAAAAGCCTCCAGACCAATGTGAAAGAGGTATGACTTGCACAGACATTTCTACCCTACCCGCATCATGTCTTTTCACCCAAATAGACATGGCATGGCTACGATAGAAAAAGTATTTGCTCAACTGGTTTGACTGCAACTTAAAAAACTATTTATTCTACATCAAAAAGCATACGTTCAGTTATGTTGTAAAACTGGCAGATTTTTATGTGCGCATAATTTGTTTAAATGAGTGGTTTCAATTACATGGGGTGGCTTGGTTTGAGAGGACCTTGCGTGATTTAGGAAATATTATACGGGATTTATTAGCTATGAAAATCATTTCTGTTCATTTAACCTCAAACTGACAAAAGACAGCTTCCTGCATAACAGCAACTGACTCTAGTTGTCAGGGCTAGGGTCTATATTAACTTCTTGGAACTTGTGTAATTTACCAGTAAAGCCCCAACTCTTGGAAGAGTAAGAAATGTTGTGTTTTGCATATACAATTAACAGCAAAGGCTGTGTGCAAGGATAGCTGGAAGGCTTACCACTCCCTGGATTCTGTAGGCAAGCATTCTTCCATGTCAACCTTTTCTTTTAAAGGTGTTTCACCACAGATACAGTGGAGCACAGCCACTATAAAACAAGATATGTATAGCCAAATCATGGGGATTGCTATTCTATATATATAAAATAAGCATTTTGCTGAAATGACATTTTGAAACTCTGCAGTGTGCAGAAATGCAGGGTTTCACAATCAGTTTATCCATCACTGTATGGCCATGTATGGTGCTTCAAAACATACAAAGATTAAGCCTTCTTCTCTTAGTTGTATCTGTGTAGTAAACACATCTTTACACAATTAATAGACAAAAATGTTAAACAGAGAATCCACCCTTTCCTAATATTGCTATAATGAATAAAAGATGAAAATTCAGAAATTCGCCACACAACATATAAATCAAATCAAGAGGATTCAAAACAGTCAACAGATGTTACTATTTAAAACACACAATAAAAGGCTATGGGGATTTCAGTGCTCAGAACAAGTTTTAAATTTAAAGAAATTTTTAAAAGTTAAATGTTTCAAACATATTCAGATTTACCTATTAGGTTTAAAACAACCTAAATATTAAGGACTTGATGAAACTAGAAAAACAATTCCACTTGCATAAATGTATGCTAGCTAACTAGCTGGATGGATGAGAGAGCGGTGCACGACTATCAATGTGATTACAGGTGACCCTCCCACATCACGGCTTTCCACATCGTGGATTCGATTTTTTGCAGGTCGGCAACAAACAATTACATGGGAATTTTTTGGGAACTTTGCGGCCTTGAGCAGGAAACCGCATAGCACTGCAGACTATGCACATGGCAGACGAAAAGTAAAGAAAACATTAAAAAAAGTCATAAAGGCATAAAATATATGTATAATATTAATGTGTTTTATCACTTAATACCATAAATATGCACAATTTTCTTTTACATGATTTTTTTTTTTTTTTTTCCACAACACGGGGGGGCTGAGCCCCTAATCCCTGCTCCCTGCGACGTGGGAGGGTCAACTGTACTTTTCTTTAAGACATAGATAATAATCCTTCATTAAAACACGTTGCTCCTGTGACAGAAATTGAATAGTGTTAGGCATTAGAAATCTGTTAGAAAAGTCATTCAGTTCAAACACTGGGTATGCTAAATTACAAGTTTATTTTGTGGCTTCAGAAAGGAAAAACTGAAAGCCATGCAACTATTAAAAATAGTTGAAAACTGGAAAATAACATGACTAGATGCACCTCAGAAGATACCCGCACTGAAAGTAGGAGTTTTTAAACATGTAGATTCATGTAAAGACCCAAGGCACTTCAAATTTCTTCCAGCAGTCAGACCTTATTGTACATATTGAGTGCAAATGTAAAATACTCTGTTAAAAGAGTGGTTATTTGAAAATGCTTGGCAAAGCAGTTTGTTATAAAATTCCATAATAGTAAAGCACATATGTTAGCCAGTTCATTTCCAAAATCAATTATGGTGTATTTTTTTCTTGTACACTATTCTGGGTATTTTTATTTCACAGCAATTATTGGGCTCTTGCAGCTCTTGGTGCATATTTATGAACATAGTTTGGATGCAGATTCAATCTGCCAGTTCTGATTTTGTGTTCTTGTCAGTACACTTTGAAATGTAATCAAGACATGATTAGACACAAGGGGTTGTACGACCTAGGACATCTAGGCTATGAAGATAATTAAAATATTTCTCCTTACTCTCATTTTACAATCCACATGATGTTGATTAACTTTGAGTTTTTTTATATTTTGGAGCTTATTTTAATGACAAAACATTTTGGGATCATGATGGTTTTATTTTCATGACAATCAAAAATGAGTATAATTAACACACCAGGGATTAAAATACAGCATCTTTGTTAAATATCAGAGAAGTACTTGGCCTACATAGCCTGAATAATAACATTTTCCCAGAAAACACTGTCACAGTAGTGAATTTTTTCACAAATGAGTATCTCCCATAAGCAGCCAGTAACACCACAGTGGGCACAGATATCATGCAGATCTTCCACTCTTGAAAAGGCTGTGTTTAGGTCAGCATGTATGGGGAGTGGGCACAGGCACTGTGTTGTACAGTATGTACTGACCCACAGTGCCCTGGATTGAACCTATGTGTATCTGCAGCACATACCTAAATGAGATGCCATCAACTGCTACAATACAACAGCGCTCTGCAACTTTTGAAATTGGACAGTTCTGCCCTCGGCATATCTACAACTTGGTCTGTACTGCTTTCTCTCATTGTAGAAGACAGTGCATTTTGTTTTGTGCTTCACAAGCAAAGGTTTTGTACACGTTTCTATATCTGTGTTCAACAGTGCATTATAGGAAACCTCTATATAGAAAACATAAATGTAAGGAGTGTTACTGATAAGAAAAGGAGAAAATGAGCAAAGGAACATGAAGAGGTATGCACACGGGCAATGGTATAAGCTACTCTTTTGTCAATTGTGCTAGTTTATGAAAAAGAATGTACCTGGGAACTGGTGACCCCAGTGATTTATTTACAAACCAACAATGTTTCAACCTACACGGTGTAGGTCAAAACAAGGTGTGATTGTAAATAAATCACTACGAGCTGTGAAATAGTGTGCCGATATATTCTTTTCCCTCTGCAAGAGATGCCAAGTATCACATAACTAAGCCAGTATGCCTGGATTTTGTCAAACAAATGTCGTTCAGCATGCATTACTCACTTGTGCATACTGTACCAAAACAGTTCAGCTAAAAAACTGCATTTAGATTACTTTCAAACAGTCCTACAATTGTATTATTATTTAATGGAAAAAAAAATAAAATACTAGAGCAGCAATAAGATCTTATTGAACAGTATCTTGCCCATATGGGGTCCAAAAGTCGCAGACCACAAGTGGAAGAGCTTCTATTTTGCATTCTGTTATTTGTTTAATTACAATTGTTTAATTACAAATTATATTAACAATTTGAGTAAAGGTTGTATCTTTGAAAAATTTACATGAATTTCCAGATGTCTTCGTTTTCAGTATGTCCCCCTTCTGCTTTAATGACAGGGTGCACTAGAGCTGGTATGGACTCCACAAGTTTGAGAAAAACCTGATGATGCCTGTTATCACATGGTCTGTACGTGCACAACACTTTCTTAGCCCTCAAGTGCCCCAATAAATGCTCTGACCTTTTATACAAAGGGACTGACAGTGTCAGTGTCACACATTTGCTTAAATATGACCTATACATTGTGCAGAATCTTAAATATTTCTTCTTCATTTTAGATGCCATAATTTTTCATTGCATTAAATGTTTCAAACTCCTAAAAGTTTCTGATTTATAGGTTTACATGAAAAAGGTTTGGGGAAAAAAAAATTGTTCAATGTGGTCTCTGACAGACCCCACTGTATGTGACTGTGTGACACACATATTTGACCGAGCAATTATAAGTGTTTTTTTTTTTTTTTTAATTTTCTGCATAGAAAACATTTTCCTCTAATGTTTCAGCCTAATCAGAACTGAAAACCTTACGCCCTTTGACATTCATTGTTTCATCATGTATGCACTCAAAACATTTCCTCACTGGAGGCAATTTGGTTTAACAATTACGTGAAGTTACAGAATAAGCAACATACTACAGAAAAAGAGAGTGATTGTGAGCTTTGGAGTGATTGTTTCTCTAAAACCCTACCATATGGGCATTTAATATTACCAAAAGTTTGTTTAGCCAACATGTACACTTTCATTCAGCATTTAATTCAAAGTGGAAGCTCTTTTCACTACATATATCATTAAGTAGCTGTAAGAAAAAGCTTTCCCTTTGTGTTGCTAGGATACTGAGAATCACCCAGGTCACACTGGAGTGTGCACTCACACTCCTATACACCATTGCTAACCACAAGAACACACACCAACAGACACACACACACACACACACACAAACAAGCTAGCACAACTGGACTGCATAAACAGAAAACATGATGAAAACCACATCTACAACTACTGTATCAATGAGTACATGGGAAGAAAGAAGACTGCAACAGAATGCATGAGGTAAAGGTGATTCTATACTAGAAAATAAACTGAGACGCTGGGGAAATTCTTCAAGTTAACTTGTCCAGTGAGGGCCTATTTACCATTACATTTATTGCTAAAAGTAAAAGTCGGCTCTCAGATGATAAAAAAAGGTTCAATTATGGTTGCGTTGACCAGAGGGGAATGTTCAGCCTAAGACTTGAGGACTTCTTTTTTTAGACAAGCTATATATACATATATATTTGTAAGTGAAGGGAAGTTTACTGTTCAGTGCACTGATGTCAGACTCGTTTTGGATAATAAAGTTTATTGTTAAAACTTTAAAATCTCCTGCCTCCATTAAAAATCTTTGTCACAAGTGTTTGATAACCACATTTGAGGGATCATTGCAAAAAATGTGTGTTTATGTATATATTCTGTGTGTATAGACATATATATGTATATATATATATATATATATATATATATATATATGCATATATGTAGGCTATGTATATATGTATGTGTGTGTGTGTGTGTGTGTGTATATATATGAGAATATTGGCCGATATTACTCCCTAATATCGGTATCAACATCGGCCCCAAAAATCCAGTATTGGTTGGGCTCTATTCTGTTTACATCTCCCGATACAGCAGCATGGAAAGACTATTCTGCAATGATGAGCCATATGCAGCTGTTTTGTTTTAAAGCCTGAATTATTATAATGAACCCTAGCAGTGAATAATGTATGTAATGCCCCCCCATACAGAACTACATTGTATTTTTTATTTTTCAGCTGTTGCTCCCCATAATTCGGATGTTTTTTTTTTCCATTTACATTGCCAGTCTACTGAACGGGAAGTTCACCAATAAACATTCACCAATAAATTATGTTTTCCCATAGGGATAACCATTGTTTAACTATCAGCAATACAGCTACATTCAGTGGAGATGTGATTATGATACAAAGACAGCATCTCCCAAAGGTGAAATGTTATTGAGATAATGTTTCATGTGCATGAATTATTAAATTGACAATTGGTGACTTGACATTAGATTCTGTGTTGGACTTACAGAAAATAATTTTACAGGTGTCAGACATAAATACATAAGCTGTATAAGCCATAATCAAAGCACTTCCATTAAGAGTCTGATGTTCAAAATTAGCAGCAGTTTGTACTCATGGGGACAATCAATGCTACATCACTCTGTAGCTAAATGACCTTCAAAAAAAAATAAATGCATATGCATAAGTGTTATGAATATCAAGTAGAATATATTGACATATTAACTTACAAAATATGTAACTGTCAATCCTGAGGTGAAACGAGTTGGCTGATGCTTTTAATTATTTTTCTTATAATAAGGACAAATGTTTAAAAAAATGACAAAATATTTAGGTCCAGAACAATTTTAATATTCTAGTTCTGGAGTTTTAGATGAGGAGCTTTAAGTTAAGAGCTAAATTCAAGACAGCACAATTGCTTACCAGTAACTTGCTAGCAAGCTACCTCACTGAAGGACAATGGCATGAACAATGAATGAAAAACTCAAGCACTTGGTCCATGAAGGAATGGTAAAATGAAACAATGCTGATAAAATACATGTTCAATTTTAAAGCAATCTTACTTTTCAATTAATTTGAATTTAAAATGAGGTCTTGTTCATCATAATTCTCGGTTAAATAATGCAGGAAATAAATTTGTTTATTTCTGTACTCATAAGCCCTGAAGATAATATCTTCTGATTTTCATACCGTATGTCACAGGGAGTTCACGATCATATTGTATGGAAAGAGCAAACGTGTGCATTCAACAAAGTGTTCAGTATACTACAAGTCATATTTATTAGTTAGAATCGGTTCGGATCCATTTACACATAAATTCATACACGGTTTTAAAATGATTGATAAATGGGGGATATTGACACACATGCAAATAACCCAGACCACATGCTCTCATGCCATGGCTCTTATGTTAAGGTTTTATTTCTTATTATTCAAATATTTGTGTTTTCCATAGCAATGCCTTATTTTTGAATATAAAATTAAGTTAACAGAATTCACCAGTGGGAAAAGAATTGCATTGAAAGCTTCACTCAATCTATGGAGGTCATATTAGATTGGAGATGCATCCTTTGCCACAAGCACACAAAAATGTTTGGGAGCCTACACCAACATAATTTTCATTACACTGAATTCTTTAAAAAAATCACACATGCTTCACTGCTTTATGTGGTACTTACACTTAAAGATAATTTTTCCAAATAAAATGTAATGTGCTACCTACAAGAAATAGAGTAGACAAATCCATACTTTGGCACATATTGCTGCTGCTTTGCCATTTCAACCATTATGGCACTCACCTCTACCATGATGAATCTATTTATGTGTTTGTCCAGCTTAATATTTCAGACTGACTTAACCCCAAAGGACAAGCTGTTTCCACGGACAAATAATTGCACAAAAGGGGTGCACAACAGAGTGCTCATTAAACATCAGCTTGGAGTGGAGAGGGAGGGAATCTTTGAGTCACTGGATGATTAGTTGGCCAGACAGAAACAGCCAGGTTGGGAATTTTGCCAGGACACCAGGGAATCCCCCCAATTCGTTGTGATGAGTTTCACAGGATCTTTAATGACCACCATGAGTCAGGACCTTGATTTATTGTCCCATCTGAAAGACAAAGTGGCTAAATAAATGGCTATGTTACGTCAATAGAGCATTTTTTATTCAAAAATGAATTAAATAATGCCCACATTGAGTTTTGGAATGCGGTTGGGACAGTTGCAGGAATAATCCTATGTTTTCTGATTCAAGAAAATATTTTCAGACCACACCCTACAGTTATGAGACAAGTCAATAGATACTCATGAATAATGATTATGTGTGGTCAGGTACCATGTGCAAAGAAAATCTGTTTGCACACATGAAGAGGCAATCATGAGATGAGTAACTGAGCACCACAACAATGTCTAAAAAGGTGAAAAACAAGCAGCCATCTCTATGGCAGCAAATAATATCCTGCATCATTCACATATGCGATGACACATTGTTTCAGTGCATTGCTGAGTGTAACCAAGAACTAGCACTGAGACTTTTAAGAAATTTAAGTTCATAACTGATAAATATGTAAAGTATATCTTAACATATGTACATATGAGGTGAGTAACCACAAGATTTCTCAGATACAATTCAGCTGCTCCTATCAATCCTTGTACGAGCACCTTACTCATGGGCAATTACAAGCAGGTGAGTCCAACTTAATTAATAACAGGTTATGAAAATCGTTTGCAAAGCAGAAATTTGCAAGGATGAAGAATACAGCCTCTGGAAAAGTATGGCTTGAAAATATAATTATGTAATTATCAAGATAATGATAATAATTATAGACTATATGCTACCAAAAGCAAACTCATCATATATTCAAAGGGTATATTCAGCAGCCAGTGGATGTACTTTCATACAAAGTTAGGGGTATACTGACAGCCAGAGGAAAGGTTTTATCACTTCAAACAACATATAAATTCTTTAATGTTTTAGGCTGGATTTGTTGTGACTCATTCATCCTCACTGTGTCATGTAACCCTTATAGCAGGTGACTTGAGTGGAGGGATTAGTCTCACACCTTCACCACCATGGCCCCTGTGAAAGAAATGCCCAAAAAAATGACTGAAATTTGGCAGGCATTGTGGTTGCTGCAATCATCTCAAAACCACACATGCATTCACTGGCACTTAGCAAGGAAACTGGTACTTAGCAAAGCTATGTGCTGGAAAACCCAGTAAAAGCAACAAAAAAGGTCTACATGACATGCTGAGGCAGGGCAATCGGATAATATATTTTCACCTTCTAAATAACTTCAAGATAAAGGCAATTAGCATTCTTATATTGTTAGCAATGTCATCGTTTCCCAAATGAGCTCATACAATGCCTTGTTTGGAACAATACCCAAAACTGGAAGGCAAAGGAGCATCGCCAACACCATAATTGACTATAAAACCTTCCGAATTGGGAAATACTTAGGATTGCAAATCACACAGTGGACACATTTCATAATCCCTTGTAATTAGAATACTGTGGATTTCAGTAGCATTGTTCATGGCCCAGCATCAGTCAAGCAGCTTAATAATCATGAAGATATACAGCCACAAGGCAAGAGAATCAGGCTACTGCTGTCTGTCTGGGAAATGAAAGCTGGATCATGAAAGAAAGACCCATGCTAAGTGAATGGATGCTTTTTGGGAATAGGATGATTTTTGGCCAGCACCAAGGTGATTCTGTATTAGACTTTTTGTGTACAAATCCTACACTGTTTTGGTGCTGAAAAATGTCAGTCTCTGGAAGCTGCCATATTTGTCTTCCATGTCGGTGTTGATGAGTGTAGCTTTAGACTACACTTAATCTATTGCCTGTTATGTCAGTAAATCTCAAAATGTTTTTTTTTTTTTTTTTTTTTTTACATGATCCATGACAAAATGCATACATAAGTAAAATGGCAGTCCTGATGATGGGGGAAAAAAAAAAAAAAAAAAAAAAAAGATGACTATAACTGAAGTACCAAACCTCAATCTGCAAGGCTGCCGAACTATGCCTGTTACACATTAAGTTGTGTTTTATAATCTCACATATGGCATTTCTGACTTCCCTTTAGGAGAGACCTTTAACCAGTTTCTTCAATAAATATTCAACTGCATGATGGGATGGTTTGTAATGCTTTTGCTATTGTCAACAGTGTGCACAAAACAACAGTGTGGACATATTCTATTTTATGTAGCAATCTGATAGTAAGCTAGTCAACAACATTTGTCTATCAGTTTAGTTACTGACTTTATCTTCCAATAAAAATTGCATGACATATAGGCCACATGCTTTGTGGCAACTGTGCACATAAAACTGTATTAGCCTATGTGAATACCCACAAGCTACATACACCATTTCCCAGTGGCCTTGTGTGGGCTGACTGTACCCTCCACTGACAGGATAAAAGGTTACCCTTACTCACCTTCCATGGGAATTTGCATGTAACCGATTCTTCCTTTTTCACTTTTTAGTCTCACATTGGTGAAAAATGTGACAAGACTAAGAATAAGATGCATTAGGAGGCATCCTTGGTTAGTGGTTTTTCTAGCAGTATTCACCTGCATAGCTCATTACATCTGCATGTGTTCTAAAAAAACTAATATTTTTCAAGAAAACTGAAATATGTAGTCCATTTTGCTTCATTGTTTAAGGCCACAGCTGGTTTATCTGGTGCCACTGTGAGAGGACAAACTTAAATGTACCAGCTACTTGCATTACTCAGGCTAACACACTCATCCACACCACTTTCACCTGCATTATGTTGGTTAAGTATAACTAATACATTGAACAGCGTACTGCAAAGTGCCACATACTTTTATAAGTAGCTAAGGGAATTAAGCTAAACCAAACAACATTTAAAATACAGTGAGGTCCAAAAACCAGAGTCCACTACCAATAAATAGCTGTTTTTATGATTTATCAAAAACTAATATCACAGTTTTAGTTAAGTAATACTTCTTGTGCAACAATACATTTTTAGATCTTTATCTTATTTTTTTTAATTCACAATTGTTTTAAGATCTTTGAAAGATGCTGGTATGAAATTGAGCAAAACAGAAAGGATGCTGCACAGTGTGCACTGGAGAGATTTTAACAAACAAAGCCATTTTCATCCAAGGCAAGACCACGTAGACATAAACTGGCCACACGATCTGAAGACTAGTATATCAGGCTTTTTACAAGAATTTACATTTTACAAGACAGAGCAACATCCGCATCCAATATGTAAAGTCATATGAACGAAGAACCCCCTACCACAGTCAGTAAAAGCACAATCTGTCCCTTTAAGGAAAAGGCAAAACATAACATCACAAGCCACTTTGATATCACACAAGATGTATAGGCTAAAAACACAACACTGTGTACATATCTAATACTGAGAAATGATTTTCAGTGAACACAAATGAACTTTTTTGACTTACAATAGTAAAAATTATGTAATTTTAAGAAATATCATTTGACTGAACATTTGTATTAGTGTTTGATAAATGATGAAACAAAACAGTTCTTGGTAATGGACTCCCACTGTGTTTTGAATCCACTCCTGTGGGAAGGCATCCAAGACATACACAACAGAATAATACTTGCTGCTTAAGTAAACCTCCTAAAAACTACTTCAAGTAGTGCAGCAGATATCACAACTCTGGAATCTGAGTATCCAGGCACATGATTTATTACTAGGTTTTTTTAAATGGAACTGATAATTGAATCACCCCCTTTCATGCACTTCTAAAACAAAATTATCATTGTAAAACTTGATCCTGTACTTCTTGCCCTAACTTAAGTTTCTGAACAAAGCCAATAACTACAATTTTTTTCAATATGCTGTTGAGATGAGAAAAAAAGCATGCCTTTTGCATCAGGCTAGTAAAGATAAATTGCCCAATAATGTAATTATTGGAACCAAAAGCAAATTCTAATACAGGCACGTGTTTCAATTTACTCAGGGCAAAGCGCTGGAGTTATCTCAACTAAGACGCTGGCTGCCAATATGCAGCTCTACGATTCTACTGCTCTTAATTTAGTAAGAAAATAAACAACAAAAGCAACTAAACTCTAAAACCAACACCTGAGACAGTATCACACATGCACATAGATCCTACTACAAAGCTCTGTATTTCCCTTGTTCTTCCTTATCATTGAACTATATGCTTCATGACCCTTGTCATGGTGTTTTCCAGTTAAAGACTATTATGTTTTTTATCTGATGAAAAGGAGTATGACATGAATGAGAAGGAGTACATCAAGACATTAATGAATAAGGACCCCATCATAACGACTTTGAAATCTGTCACTGTCACCTACTAACTAGCCTAATGACACAGTAGCAAACAGCAAATGCCAAGGAACCATGTTACAATTAACTAAGCTTCCTAATTACACAGTGATGCTTGCACACGCCCGAAACTATTTATTTTTGCGTAAATTTGACAGTATTGACTGTTGGCATTTGCTTGTTGGATAACTGAGTTGCCAGCACGTTGCTAAAATGTACTTAACGACATCATTTATCTCATGGTTTCTTCGCGCGATAACATAACTAGTTAATGTTACAGCATGCTAGTTAGCTAGAGTTACAACTTAAATCAGCACTGCAATGGAAAATCCGAGCGGCGTAATTTTGACGCTGGCTACGCCTATTGCATAGCAAACACAACTTTGCTACCACCAACAAATTTGCTACGACCAACGTTTAAAATTAATAATGGTTTCGTTAAGTTAGCTACCGTTTGGTGTAGGTTAACAAGGGTTTGAACCATCAACCACTTCTATTGGACGTCTAACTAACGTCTGTTGAACTAACAATAAATCATAGCCATCTACATTTTTATACTGCGACGGCTGATCCAGTTATTTTAGCTATGTACACACGTTGTTAGTGGCGGTCTGTATTGTTGCAGTGAAGAGACCTATCGCTAATGAAAGTTTGTCATCAATGTCAAAACACGGAACTAACGTCAGTCAAAGCAACGAAAGGGCAATGTAGTCTAGGGGTGTGAGCGCACAACATTTCTGACAGTTGTGATATGGCACTTAAAAACAACGTGGGTGGCTAAAGCTACTGCAACACAATTACGTGTTGCTATGTATCGAATATTAGTACAACTGTAATGGGAAGAAATCTTGTCTTATAGTCAGTGGGCAAGAAAACTAACCTGTGTTGTACACTCTACATGCGATCATTTTTTCGTGCTGATACATCGATTGTTGTCTAAAGAGCAGGAATACAAGCACTGACTTAGATACAGGGATCTACAGTTCCGGCAAATTAGCGTATTCTTATGTCGTAATTTCGAACTTGCAGCTAGTGAAAGCTCTAGCTAATAACGTGATATTCTGTATGATCCACAGAGTATGACCACAGCTCATCAGAATACTGTTAACGTCTTGTGTTTGCCAGCTGTAACTTACAGCTACACAAATATGATATCACGAACTAATATCAAAACCGGAAAGACAACAAATGTACCATTAAAGAACGTCACTACTCATATCTAAAGTAAGTTGACGTTTGGATTTCAAAGTACTCGATCTATCAATCAAAGTAAAGTTAAACTGCAAACTACATTGCTCATTTATAAAGGCATTGGGTTAACTAGACAGGCAAGGTGACAGCTTGGTACTACTGAAAGCTAAGTTACATGCTACGTATAACGTGCGCTTTCGTCAGCAAGGCAGGAAGAGAATGTACTTGCAAACAACCAGTCCGTTAGCTATACACTATGTTACAAATTTGATTTAGTTCTTAACAAAACAATATTCGTTTTGCTCGCTACTTACTTTATCGTATTTTGGTCCGGAGTCCGTTTGTTTCGTTGCCTGCAATCTTGTACTTCCCTACTGTTAACCAAGCATGAAGATAAAAGAAATAGATAGCGAGCTAACGTTAAGGATACTGACTTCTATTATGATGGGTTGAATCTCTATGGTCAAGCGCCACTGGCCTCAGAACTATGGGAAATTGGAGGACATATTCAAACAAACGTTTTGGTTGTAGGAAAGGTGAGAGCGTCACCTATTGGCTAAATCTATAACTACAGACATATATTTGAAACCGAACGGGGTGGAGGAACTGCTTATCAGGCCCCAAGTTTGACATTAATTACCCACCTCGCTAAAGATTCCTGTTTTTATTTCTCCCGAATAGATCGACATTAAATACATAGCATAATTTTACAATTATGTTATGTATGTTTCTAATAGTTATGATTACCCTATTATACAACAAAATGTGTAAATTAAACTATTTAATAGATCCACCCTTTTTACAATGGTGTAGACATTCCAACAGACTGACCGCAGGGCCATGCATTCTGTAGCGTTCAGTAAAGTGTTCCAGCCCAGGTTATGTTGGGACGTCTGTCTAAACAGATTCAAATAGCTGTCTAATATGTATTGTTCAGGGTCTTGATTATGCAGTTGTTTTTGGTTGGCTGATCCCTTCAAAACTGAATCTTGAGTATCCAGCTTTCCTCAAAGACATAGTTATGACATCTAATACCATTTCCATCATTCAGCTGCAGTTGACAGACAAGTAAAGCAGCAGAACCAGAGCCCAACCTTTCATTTATATTTTCCAGATAACTTCCGCTTGTTGTCGATGACAACTTGGCCCGGGGCCAATGAAAGGTTGAATACTGAAACAGACAGAGCACCAGCAGAGACAGCTACATCTAAATCTACTTCTATGTCTATACAAGACAACATATCAAGGAATCCAAAGTTAAATCTGCATGGTAACAATAGAAATAGTCTGTGACTGGTAGATTCCCATCACAAAATGCAGTCATGGCAGAATTTCTCCTTATTTGTCTCAAATGTCTAAAAAATTAATAGAGATATTAAAATTTTATAATTTTTTTTTATCACACTGGATAGTAGATTTATGTCCTTTAACAGTAATCCAAAAGAGCTCTTGCAGGCATACTATGACAGACACACTCTTTTAAGATTAATAAATCAAAGGCCTAATGAGCCAGTATTGGGAATCTTCTTTTATTCAAGTCAAAGTAGCTATCTCAGCTGCTGCATTCCCAGACACTAACATTTTTTATGGACCTTTCTTTATGGTCATAAGAAACAACTTTTCCACTGCATAATACACACGGATAGCATTTGTATGAATAGAGAATAAACAGCAAGCACAGCAATATATCTTGTAAAATATATTTCTGGGTAAATATCCATCAACTTTCTTTATGCATGGAACTCATATATGACAATCAAAAAAAATCATACTCACTAAGCAAAAGTGAGCTAACTAATAAGCTACCTTTACCTCAGAAATGGTCCTTGAGTTAATTGCTGAACTTTATTTGAAAGTAAATAGTTCCTTCTGGAGAGTGTGTTGCAGTATAGCCCAGTGATGTTTCTGGTAACGTGAGTGGCATTACAAGCATGCTTTTGCTGAGCTATGGAGGAGACAGTACAGATGGACTGCCACAGTAAAGAATGTATGGTAATTACAGTTAATTAATAACAGGACTGTTGGTCAAGTAGAGCATTCAGTTGTTTTTGAGTGACTTAAGATTCTTTTTATCTTTGGGTTGAATCCAGACATGAGTTATCGGATCCTTTCATGTGTCATTACAAGTCGGTTGTTAAATGGAAAATGGACTTAGGGAGAGCATAAAAGGTTTTGATTGTGCCTTAAGTGTATAAGTACTAAAACTCAACATGTACATTCATTTCCCCATTTAATTTGATTATATGGTAGTATTGAAAACATTTGCAATCATTTGTAGTCTATATGAGTTATAGTGGCTCCTACACTTGTTAGTTCCACAGGCTTTACTTTGCCTAATTATTGGCACACTCATTTCATTCATCCTCAGTCCACAATTATACCATCAGCGTAACCAAAAATATGGCTTCACTGCAACACACAGCTTTGCACATTTGTGTGAACTGCAGATATAGATCATAATCAGATCAATACTCACTAACCTGAGGTAACACAAGTGTGACCGGTTTGTTGATTTTGAACACGGCTGCACTGAGTACTGCATTTAAGGTGTATTGGACATTATAATTGTGTATGTATATCAAGTGAATATCTTGATTGAACATCATCTCTCAGCAGGATTAAAAAGATATTTTATTATGCTGATTCTGCTGAAAAAATGTGCCTTTGGATACAAGTGAACACATGACTTCTCTTTGTTGGTATTTATAATACAAAAGTAAAATCAATGTCTTGATCAAGGTAACATTATATAATTGAGTCTGACTAAACATAAACTGACATAAAAATTCACAGAATGCTATATTATGTACGTTAATGGGAGAGCCTGCATTTCAATTGTCATGTCAAACTAATACCAAAGAATTAGAGAATAATAGGAAAGACTGTAATCACAGGGAGGATGTACATTATAACTGAGTATGTGCTATGACATTTATGGTGAACATTGCATTATCAAAAGGGAATAAAACACAAAAAAGGTTACCAGTAATGAGTGGAATTGGCTTATCAGGATAAAATACATGATTCATTTAGTATCTATGAATATTCACCTTCTTTTGTATCAAATGGCATGAGATACAGCCCTTCCTATGATTTCTGTGATTAACCCCAATCCAGCAGTGCATTGACAACCCAAAAGGACCAGGTTCATATTCCTGAGACCTTTGTGAATTTATTAATAAAGTATACCTCCCGACAAAATCTGGCTATTCCGCATGTGGTGAGCTATTACAAGCAGTTTGGCACTCATTAGGGTTAGTTGTCTTGACTAGTTTCTCAGTTACAACAAAAACTTACCTTTTGGGCGGCTAGGTAAGCTGGCCACATTCAACCAATACAGTAGGCTACATCAAAATGTGCCATTATGAGTGTAGAAATTTCACAACTTTGGAATGGGTGGGGTTTCACCCTGAAATCACAGTTATATGGTTTTGGAATGTGGACAATAAATCCATTGACCGAGTAGCATTGATACGGGCGTATCAAATTAGCATGTATGTTGCATGACTCTTCTTTACCCCCATGTATAAGCTAATGTGACTTGATTAAAAACTACAAGGATGCAAGAGGAACCTAGATGGTGTCTATGTGTCTACAAGAGTTGTGTAACACATGTACACAATTACAAAGGACCAAGCCTGGCTATATTAGTCAGTAATGTTGCTCCATTTTACCTCAGCTGGTATGAATAATGTCAGTAAGTATTCAACAGCAAACCTGGATATTTCTTTAACTTTTGGTATGCATTGAATTTGTCAGTATTAAAGTTCATAGTTTTTAACTTTCATGTTTGACCTTTTTTCCCAACCCCTGGCCAAACTAGTTGACTCCCTGCAACAACCATTCTGCCAGCACCAGGAGAACAGCCAAAAGCACGTCATGACAATTGTTTTCCACCTTGTAGTCAAACTGCCTATGTCTTCAGAGGAAGGTGAAAACAGTGAACAGTCAGTTTGTGCCACTGTAGGCACCCAGCTTGACCAGTGGTGGCCGCTAGAGAGAGATGAGATAGTTTTAACATTAAATTAACCGATGAACCAAGACAAGTAACTGATTGCCAAGCACTTCCCTTTGGAGGAGTAGGTTAAAAGCATATAATCTATAGCAATTCTTGGAAAATAATGTATTAGGAGAGAAACTGAAAAGCTTCAGATATATGAGGTGGGCACTTTTAGTGTGAAGTAGCCCCATGTAGCTAAACCATCATAGTCATTAATGCAATTTGCTTAGAAGACTTGTCAGTCTGAAAGTCAATATTGAGCTGAGGCAATGTCATGAATTTCCCATCTATTCAGGCTTTTACAAGCTTTAAACAACAAATTCAATATAGATTTTCTGGACAGAATATGAATATTGATATGATGTCAAAACTATATTTTAACAGTAACAGAAGAAACAATTTCCCATTATATTTTTCATCTGATAGAGCCGAACAGACAGTCGCAGGATACTCCCTCACTGCAACTGAAACTTTAAAGGGTGAAACATCTGTTTTCAAAATCTGTTATTTCTTGTGAGAATGGAGACAATAAATCCTCTTTGCAATTGTCCTGCTTTTTGTTTATTTTATATATATATATATATAAATAAAAATAACTGATTAACTCTTGTCTGCATTGCAGAACACAACAATGAGCTGCATCTCTGGACAATAATATAGTAGGCTATTGAGTAGGGGTGCAACAGTATACAAAATTCACGGTTCGGTTTGTACCTTGGTTTTGGTTTCACGGTTCAGTACGTTTTTGGTACAGCAGATGTATAAAAATGTAGAAAATATCATTTTTATCATTTATTTAAAAAAGAAACATACAACAGTGGCTCCTTGGCCACAATTCTGACTGTAACAGTTAAGGAACTCTAATATTGACATATTGTCATTAAGAAAAAATAAATAATGCATGCAGTAAACACATACAATAAACACAAATGTCAGTAATGCTTCATCGTAAGCATCCTCTGACCTGTTGATTATTCCTGAACAACTGCAGCTTGCACTCATTTATACAGGGCAGGCACAATGCACTGACTGAAATGTACATGTGAAGGCACATTGTAGCTCAACTCCAGCACTCTGACCATGTGCTTAAATCCTGTATTCTCTACAAATGAGTATGGTTGCATATCTGCAGTAATAAACACTCCTATATTATTAGTTATTGCTTTGGCACAGTCTGAATCTGCAGTGAGAGGCTGCTTGTGGGGAGAAGGACTCGCCTTCCCATCTTTTTTTGTCTCATTCTGCTTACTTGCACTTTAGGGTGATGCCTTCGTAAATTACATGCTTGAAGTGTATCCACAGACATACCTGACTTCAGCTGAACAATGTCGGCATACAGTGACACTAATTGAAGCCAACTAGCATGCTACAGCTGATAGACAACAACTGGTGCACTGACAAAAGTTTCAGGATAAAACTTTAAAAATTTATGTTCCGCGTGTACGAGCAGTAGAATAAATAGACTATTTTGACAATTACTATAATCATTTGGGTCACAGGGCATACTGAAATGAGGAAGTTGCAAACCGAACCGAATGTCCTGTACCGAACAATTTGGGACAAATGCACATACCGTTACACCCCTAGTATTGAGTTGTGCAGTGTTTGCAGTGTTGACCTCACTGAAAGTATTGACCTTCCATAGATTGTTGAGAATTACCATTAGCATGAGAAGTGGACACAGAGACAGGGATATCCATCCTGGGTTTGCTGTAAGTATGTTGTACTTCTGATGTATTCTGTCAGTACATCTGAAGACATTTGCCTCAGATCAGAAGGTTGATCAGAAACCTTAAGACAGGGCACTACAATAACATTGCTATGAAGGAAGACAATTGTGAGGTTGGTTCTGAACAAAGCCTGAAATAATGAGAAAGGAGTCTGTTTGATGGCGGGATTAGCGGTGTCCAATAGCACAAATGGCCAGACTCTGTTGGGTGTTAGTGATGGGGCATTTGAAGGTGCGACTAATCTTAAGTAGGAGATTCAAAAGGGAAATTTAAGGGTTCAACAAAAGGGATATCAGCAGTTTATGGAGAAACAAGGGATAAGAGAGTATTAAAAGAGATGAATAGGCTTAGAGAGGATAAGAGGTGGGTCTGACCTTCCCAGAGTGACACCCATCCCATCAACATGTCAATGTAAAGAATAGCTTCAACACTGTCTGAGACCCAAAAGCACCATAAAAGTGCTGGGCATTACAAAAATGAACCCTGTCTTATATAATGGGACAGGCACTCTGAAATGACGGGCATTAATCATGATATGACCTAAACCTTTTTCAAATTACTCCCCTTTTCCTTCACTCTGACGTAATGCTATATGCTTTGTATGGCAGTGTCAATTAAAGTTTTTTTTTTTTTTTTTTTTTTTTTTTACAGTGGTCTGAGGCATTTTTTTCATGGGGATTCAATCTATGAACTGCCCATCACAGAGAAGGGAAAAGAGTGCTCTTTGTCCTTGAATGGCAGTCTAGCTTAATTACATACTAATCTGTCTTCTTGAAAACCAGTGCTATTGATCTAACAATGAGATGTCGTGAACTTCATTTTCAAGTGATTATCCAGGATTTTAAAAAAAGCCCTTGGATGTGTATGTGCAGCCACTGCAGTGTGGATCAAATCGAGTTATTATAGAGAAATGGAAGATGGACGATAAAAAAGTTGATTGAAACAAAAATTGGCAAAAAACAAACATTAATGAAAATATTGCTGCCACAACATTTAAATAAAAATTTAAAGAAAAATAATCAGCAAACCCCAAATAAATGATGTAATGATAAGGTACATCAAGCATGTTAAATTGTCAGATAAATTGTCAAAGCACTTTAAAAATTCTTGCAAATACTCCCTACATTCCAAAGTTCACCACAATTACTGGCCTCCAGTCTGAATAGAGGGTGGTAGAAAGTGAATCTAAAGACTGATCTTAGCAATAAGCCAGAGCAAGATGTTATAATTGTATTCAGAGCATAATAAACTTTTTATTTCCTGCATGTTAGAGGAAGGAAATAAAAACTTAATTGGTGGTGTGTGATGCCCATTGTTAATAAAGCATTACAAGCTCTTAACATATTTGTAGAACAAATAACCATATGTTTTGCTGGTATTAAAATAATAAAGCATATCAGACAGTAGTGAATGTCTTTCTGATTTCATCCTGTTGCAATGGAGCATCCAGACTGTGGATAAGCATTATTCCTGAATAGCTGACCAGAAAATCATACACAGTAATGAATGCATACTGGAAAGGAATGAATGGGGAAAACATTCCTTGGGCAGAAGCCAAGTGTGTGGTTTTCAGGCCATCATTTCCATCCACCCATCAAAAAAAAAAAAAAAAAAAAACGAAAAATTATATTTATTGTTATTTTAAAGACATATGAATTATTATAGATGAATGGAGGTGGAACTAAAATGTTATGCCACATGAGGTACTGAAAAATGATTTTGTCCACCAAAAGTCAAAGTAAGGGCGATTTCCAACAGTAAGACAAATGGTCAATGTAGATGTTTTTGTGGATATACTCAGTTGATTCCAACCTTTATAATACAATTGGATTAAAACAATAGATACACTAGTCTCCTGCTTAGAACAGTCTTACTTACAAGGTCTTACTTACAAGGTATTAAACTCCTATTAAAATGCTCTCATAAAACTACACTGATTCATATCACTGTATTTATAGAACAATACAACAATACAATATGGAATTACAGCACAATTGCCCTGCATACTCATAGTCCTCTTCACATTGCTCTAACAAGCAATGCAGCCTTCCATTGCCGGTGCTATTATATAAGGGAATGTTGGTTAGTGAAGGCTGTTCAACTTGCTGTCAGAATTGAATTGGTGCTTTAAGCCTATGTCCATATGATAAAATGTTTAATTATCTGGGACAGGGATGTGCCTTTATTGATATGTGGCCAAAAATTTTTGGTATTATGCCCGTGTAAACACCTGATTAGTATATTTTGGATTATCTTGTCAAGAGTGAGACATGTAGACGATCCTATATTTTTGAAACCTTTATAAAACCTGTATACTACCCCATTGACATGTTATAACATTTTTATTAATGACTCCAAGCAATTGCAGTGCTCTGTGAAAGACATCATGCTATGTATAAAATATTCTTAAATGTGATGTAACACCTGATGTTACTCATACATCCATACAAAATATGCCCACAATGTATGAATGATTTATGCAAATATTATGTTACTGCAATATTTTCTGTACTCAGTGGAGGCTTATGGGATATACTTGTATTAAAACAGTAAAAAGTTTTTTTTTCAAACTCCACAAACCCATGTAGCACCCCTCACATGTACCAAATGATGCCACCCTTTAATTTGCTGAGCTAAAGGGAAGCTATTAGACCACTAGCAATGATTGCAGATAAGACTAGAACAGAGCTTAAAAGTCCCAAATTTCATTAAAAGGTTAGACAGACAAGCCACTAGTAAGAAACATTGCATTATTCCCAGAGAAGCTACCTGAGCTGGTAACTTCAAGAACATTCCTTTATTAATGCACAGCATGTCCAATGTTAATTTAACATACTGTACATCTGAGAACAACTGGATTCATATGTAAGGGTAAATGAACAGTGGACATATTGCTGTGTACACAGAGAAGTTGTCAAGACCTCTACAATTTTATCAGGAACACTGCTGGCTGCTAAGAAAGGAGACTGGTATGTGAAGCAAAATGGCCTGGCAAGCCAGTTTTTCAGGACAATGAGACAAATGGGAGAGACAAGTTACAGGGCACAATATCTCTCTGTCTCAAATTTCAGAGCAGTGGAAATACTTGACTTGATCAACACTTGACTCGATCGCGCCTGTAAAAATAAAAAAGGTCCCCCTGATTCGATAGCCTCAATGGAGAAATGTGACTGTTAATGAACAAAAACATCTGTTGCAAGTCCGAAAGCAGATGGCATAAAACACATATTCAAGTTCACTATGAGCTAGACTACCATGACAACATTAAGACAAATATCATAAGGCTTGAAAAGAAGCCAGGCGGAAAACGCTTCTCGGAAATCATTAACTAAAACATGAACAATTCAAGAGTTCTCTTTCCATTATTAGACAGTCTAATAAATCCAGCCCCCCCTAAGCCCCTGTGACTTCATTTACCAAACGTAACAAATATTCAGCCTATTTTAAGGACATTAGAATGAATGTAAACCAAACAAGGTTTGACAATAACATTTTAGAATGTACTGATGCACACTGTGAATGTATTTTAGACTCTTTTACTGTGGTGGATACAGAAATTCTCAGAAATATGGTATAGAGATTGAATCCCTCAAATTTCTCCCTTGATCCAGTTCCATGCATACTTTTTAAAAACATCTTTGACAGTCCATCAGAAGAACAGTTTTAGTTTTAGTTAATGACTTTTTTTTACAGGCACATTTCCTGAAGTGCCATGGTAAAACCTTTCTCCTACTTGGAAAAAGTAAGTATAACTTCTGGTCTTCTGCTGTGTTTCATCTTGGGCCCCACCCTCTTCAGTTTGTACTAGTGTCATCAGAAAACATAACATTTGCTTTCATAGCTATGCTGATGATGCTCAGTTATACATTTCTATACCCTCAGATGTTTTTACCCTCATTGACTCCCCAGTGAAGACCAGTTCTGACATAAAAATTTGGATTTCTGAAAACTTCCCCCTGCTGAACCAAGAATAAATTGGGGATTTTAGTAACACTGTTACCAGCATGTTACTGTAAAAATACAGTATAAGGTTTTGCAGTGTAGTGTTAACTATGTATACTGCACCACGTTGAGCTTTATAGAGAAATTACAGCAACAGACTTAAGAAGGAACGATGATCTCTGGAATTATGCTCCTTGAAAAATGAGAATCTCAAAAAGTACATTTTCAATGAACAGGAGGCTTACAGATAGGTGAAGAACATTTTCAATGTTTTCATTCCCTCAAGCTAATTTAGTTAGATGCTGCAAAGGGGCACAGGGGGCAACTCACACTGTTTAAGAGGATTAAATAAAAAAAGTGTTGCTCTGATAAAGCCATTCCATTTCCATTTGGTAACTCGACTATCTACATTCATTTTCACTGACAGATGGCAGAGGTAAAATGCAAAATCATAATCCCTGTGTAAAGCCAATGCAATTCTCAAGAAAGTTATTTCTGGTGGTTTGCTACTTTTATCTCAGAAATAGATATCTGGTCTGCTAAGAAGCTTATTTTGCTTGTAGTGACACAGCAGCCGAGCCAACATGACACAAACAATTTCTGACTGAATTTTCCAAGCATACCCAGACCTAAAACATAGATAGGCTCAGTGGTACTCAAACTTGGTTGTTTGACCCCACTCGTTCAGTTTTTTTTGCATCTGAAAATACAACTACTTCCACAAAAACAACCACAAATCTAGTCTCTTTTTGTTTGGCACATATTATTACAATAATAGAGTACAGACAATGCTGGCAATGATTTATGTAGTATGTGTAAAATTGTGGAGGATCTGGCTTTGATCTTCATGTATAATTTAAATCAGAACACTCATACTCACCCATCATTTTTTTTTCATCTGAGGGATTTGCACTTAATTCATTTGAGTACATCCAGTGAGTTTATGACTGACAACAATATGGCAAGGTTTGGTGTCAGCTTAATATACTTGATTTTATTGCTATTTAAATATCTAGAACCAAAGACAGGCTCAGCTATACTGATTCAATGAGATCACTGCAGTACTGTAAAGCTAGTGTAAGTGTGAAAGTGATTGTTGAAAACGGGCTTCTGAAGTAAAAAAAAAAAAAAACAACAACACATGACAAATATTCTCAATGATCAGATTTCAGAGGAAAACGACTGGAAGAAGACATAAAAGACAAATCAGCACTTGCTAAAAGAAATCCAAAGTGGGAAAGGCCAACAGAGATTTGTAGTACATTATCTCCATCTTGTGGAAAATATATGATACTGCAGATGCAAAGTCCGATGAGGAGCGCTTTAGATGGATCAATTTTAAAACATACTAAAGTACTATTGCTGGGCGATTTAGTTAACTTAATTACTAAATTAAGTTAACTAAATTAATCACTAAATTGTCTCCAAAATTCCAAAATATGTTTGGAAGTCTCAAAAGAAAGAAATAAAGACAGAGACAAGGTCCACCGTAGATGTACATTTACAACATATTGTGTCAACTAAAACATTTTTTTCATTATCATTTATCTTAATACTGTACATCAGTGGAGGAGAGGACTCAGACAACATTTTATGTTATGTCAGCAAATTATATTTGTAGTTTTCCGATGACATTGAATAGACTGGACCTAACAATATCATAGTCATACATGAACACATACAAAATACATCAGTCTCACATTAACTATGAATTAAATGTTTCAAAACAGTATTTTAATAAATAAAACAAATACAGAACAATTGTGTTATATGTATCGAAGTAAATTACAATTGTTTTCATACAACTAATGCAACATCAAAAAGTATGGGAATTTATCGCTTTCTGTGTATTCTCTGTTGAAATAAAATGTTTCCTTGGGAAGCATACAGACTTCACTTGTGCAAATGAAGGATACACAAGTAAATACTGAATGCAAGAGTTGTCATCATTTAAGTTTTTTTTAGGCACTTTTCAAATGATTTTAGGCACTTTTAAGGTACTCTTTATAAGCAGTGATGCTCAAAGTACTTGAAGGTATGTTGCTTTGAAATCCACTCCCACAGCACTTCTAGCATTGCATTTATAAATCCCTGAGTTCATCAGCATTGGATTTTGTATGATCAGGCTGCCATCAACAGTAACGTGCATCCCGCTGGGTGCTGTGATAGGGCTGCTGGAGGTTAGGGTGGTGCTTCCTGGTAGGGTCCAAGAGATGTCAGGCGTGGGTATGCCAACAGCTCTGCAAGTGAGTTTAGCCGCAGAGTCCCTGCTCACTACACTGACAGATGGGAACGCATTAGTGATTCGGGGTGGGTACACTGTCACGACAACTGTATGTGACATTACTGATGAGCCGAAAGCATTTGCAGCTTTGCAGGTGTAAGTTCCTCTGTCAAAGGTGGCTGCTTCTCTCAGCTCCAGTGTGCCATTTTCTAAATATGCTACCCTTCCAATGACTTGAGGCCTCCTCAGGACACGGCCATTGGGAAGAGTCCAGGAAATGGCAGCCTGTGGCCAGGCATCAACTGGACAAGGCAGGTTCAGATTCTGCCCAAATGAAATCCTCACAGCCATAGGCTTAGCCTGGATTCGAGGCTTCCATCCTGGTTCAAGAACATACTGTTTCTCAGCCTGTCCTGCTAAATTGTTTGCCAAGCAGCGATAAACCCCCATGTCACCATTCTCTGGTTGCAAAATACGTAAAACTCCACTGCCTGGAAAGTGATGGAAGCGCTGGAGTGTGGCACCTGCTACCAACTCCATGCTATTTGGCAGCACCCACACAAAGTCTGGGACTGGCTTGCCAGCAGCATAGCACCCTAGGGTGACCTCATTACTACCTGGCTTAAAGGGCACAACCTCAGTGTTGGGTGTAGAGAAGCTTGGCTTTTCTGTAAGAGCTTTCACTTCAAGCTCAATCTCTAGCCTGGCTTCTCCCAAGTTGTTTTGTGCCAGGCACACATACTGGCCTTCATCTGTTTTCCTCAGGGCACGCAGCTCCAGACTCCCATTTCTGTGGACCTGAAATCTGCCGCCCATGTATGGCGTGGGCAAACCAATGCCATTGGAAGTAGTCCAGGTGATGTGTGGTTCTGGCAGGCCCTCTGCTTTGCAGTCAAGCAACAATGTCTGATGAAACACTGCTGAAACCTTCATAGCAGTCCTTCCCCCTTGTCTGTGTATCCGAGGTGCCCCTCCCTCCACTTCCAGCTGAATGTTCTTCACATCATACCCTGCAAAGCTTCTCGCCACACAAGCATATCTTCCCTGGTCTGTCAAGTCTACTTTTCTGATAATCAGGGTCCCATCACCTAAGATCTGGTATCTGATAGAGGATGTGGGAATTGTGGCATTGCTTGGTGAAAACCATGTAATTGTAGGGGTGGGTTCCCCTATTGCCTGACACTTTATATATACAGGCTCTCCAAGCAGACCCCTAACAGACACATGATCCTTTGATAAGATCCTTGGAGAGTCAGGTAGCAGGCTAATCCGGACCTTCATCACATCATGGCCAAGCTTATTCCTTGCAAAGCATGTGTAATCACCTTCATCTCTCTTACTTATCTGCTGTAGCAAAAGGGTTCCATTACCAAAAACAAAGTGGCGAGGCAAGGCTCCCCTACCATCATACAAGAAACTATTGTTAATCACGGTACCATCTGGAAGGCTCCACAACACATCTGGGGCTGGAATCCCAGAGGCCAAACAGTCAATTAGGAAATTCTCTCCAAATGCAACCCTCTTGTAGGTTGTGGTGAAGCGTTCAATCTTTGGCGGTTTCATAAGGACCTCCACTTGAAATAGCTTAACATCCTTGCCACTGGATGTCAAGAACATGCAGTGGTAACTGCCTCCATCTTTCTCCGTAATTTGCTGGATTTTGAGTGTGCCATTGGGGAAAGCAGTGATGGATCCATCAGGGCTGTAAAGATATAAATTTGCAAGTATTACGTTTGTGTGTATATATATATATGTGTGTGTGTGTGTGTGTGTGTGTATATGCCATATATTTATATATGCCAGCAGCCAAAAATACATGTACAGGGTAAGCATAGTAATGGGAAAATACAATTTAAAACACATTATTGTCTCATCAGATGGCGATTAACTGTGTGTGTCTATAAAGAGGCTATATAAGCTATAAAAGATGTACTTTAATATGTGAGTTCCAATATGACTGACCTGAATCAGTTAACCTGTCAGTTGTTTAGTTGGCATGCTCTTTGATCAACCAAGGTTTTTTTCAGTCGGGCAACTTGTTTTTCCAGCCCATCTGAGCAACTTTGCACCTATCTAAGCAGGCTTGTCATTTTTGTAAATCAGGAGGTGCGCAGCCCATCATTCATTTTACTGATGCAGGCATGAATTGTGTAACCTTCCTTTATATTTTAAATGTGATAATAATAAGTAGCAAAATACTATAATTCTACAACAAACATTTAAAAAAGAATTATATGGTTTATTCATTTTAACAAATCATGCAAAATATCCCTTTTCATATTGTTTTATGTCCACCTGGTTGTATTTCCAATGATGCAAATGGCTCATTGACACATAAAAATAATCTGATTGCTCCTTTGCTGGCAATTCCTTGCTTCAATATCCTTGATATGACAATTAATTATTTGACTATTTAAGATTTGAAAAATTACCCAAAGAAGGTGGAATGTCAACAAACAACAGTTTTCAAACAACAGTCTGCTTACTATACCTCAACCACCAATCTTCTCAACCATTGGAAGACTGTAAGTTTGTAGTTTTCCATGGGTTATATTTTACTCTAAGATATCCAAGATATCCATTAATTATTTCAATAATGACCAAAGCTATTGTTATGATATTAGGCTATATCATATAGTTCTTTACCAGTGTTGAATCCACAACTTTTTAGCTAGAAGGGAGAGACAATGCTATTGCTTGTTAATTCCCAGCAGCAACTAACAGGCTAATAAATCAGATTAAATAAAAAAAAAAAACAGATGGAGTCACCTGAAAAGCCGCCACAATCCTTTAGTAAATCTGGCCCTTGGTTTTCCATCATATTTGCATTTACAACATAATAAATCATTGCAAATCATTTTTACCTGTTACGAGAATCCAGCACCACTTCAGATGGGAGTCTCCAGACTGCACCTTGCTGTAAGTTTGTGAACCCAGGGCAGTGAAGGAACGTGGTGGATCCGTATATCACTGTAACATGTTGCTTGGGCAGAGGCTTCTGTGGGGTGGAGTGCTCCGGTCTTATGTCAAGCTGCACAACTCTCCAAGCGGTGCCTGCTTGATTGGTGGCAGAACATTTGTACCTTCCTGAGTCTGTCAATGAGATGTTTCTCACAAAAAGTGTTCCATTGGAAAAGACAAAGATCCTCCCCCCAAGGAACTGGGAGGGTTTGCTTTTTACTCCACTAGGGATGGTCCATTCAAGTATCGGCTTAGGTTCCCCTTTGGATGTGCAGTAGATGTACGCATTACTGCCCATAGGCAATGAAATATCTTCGGTGACTTCTTCAATGATAGTGGGTGCTGAAGCTACCACATGAATGTGATATAAGATTGTGTCTGCACCTGCTATACTGCTGGCAATGCACTTATAATCTCCTATGCTAGACAAGTTAGCCGCTTCTACCCTTAGTGAGCCATTAGTCAGGACATAAGGCGCGGCATTCAGGAGATGTGTACCCGACGCTGCTGTCCCATCTGGTAGGATCCAGGAGATTTCTGCTTTTGGTTTTCCCTCTGCTTCACAGTTCAGATTGAAAGGGTGTCCCAAATAAACAGACATGACTGTTGACTTTGGTGGCACAATTTTGGGAGGTTGGGTCATCACTGCAAGAGTGACGACTGTTTGATCTGACCCAAATGTGTTCTTCGCTGTACAAATGTACTGACCTCTGTCCTGTAGCTGAACATTTTTTATCACCAATGTGCCATTTCTCAAAACCTCAAACCTATGGCCTTTATTTGTGTTTGAGTCAATTGTAGTACCTGTTTGGACACAACAGTAGTAAACAATGAAAAAAATGCTCCATCAGTTTTCAAGAGTCAAATAGCATTTGGCATACTTGTCTTGTACTGGATAGAACAGCATAATGTAATTTATAAAAATCATCCTGTTGCTCCATTGTTACCCTTTCTGGCTATCCCTGTCAAACAGTACAGTAGGGCATGTTAGTCATGCTCATAATTTGGAGGATGGGAGACTTATTGAAAAAGAGTTTACACTTTAGTAAGAAGTTTGATTGTATGAGATTGAACTTCAAATTCAGTTTTTTTAAAATTTGAATAATGTACTCAATCATTGTCATTTTTGTTTTCACACATAAAAGGAGATAACCCAACAGTTCTTTGTATCATATTATTACATAGAGTCTTACCTGATGAGACTTTAGTCCAGGACATGACAGGCCGTGGCTCCCCCAATGACTCACAGGGCATAGATACATCTGTCTCTATAAGGGCTGACAAACTGGCAGTGGTAACTGGAGAAATCTTTGGCTTCATTCCATTCCCCGTTAACCTTGGAGAGAGATGACTGTCGTGCCATCGACCATCATACTGGATAGTGGAGTGTGGCTGATTGGTGGATAAAGAGGATACTGGGGTCACAGCACTTTTATGCTGTGGTGACGTAGGGGCTTGCTGGGGCCTTAGATTAAAGACGTTCATGCTTGGATTTGGTGTGACAGCCTTCCCTGCTTGGAAAAGACGGTAGACATCAAGTTTGTGTTGTTTGTATCTATTTCTGAGCCTGGAGAAAAATTCATGGTCCTTGGTCTTGCTGGATGTGTTGCTTTGAGGAGAATGAAAGGTCAGAAATGTAGTTGTTTTCGTCTCCGGGGATTCTGAGCTTGCAATGATTGTTGGTATGTTAGTAGACGGAACCACGATTTTTAATCGGTCACTGACCCTGGCATCTTGACCTCCATGCGACAGGAGTTCCTGTTGTGAACTTCCAGTAGAAGGCCATACATGTACCTGATTGGAATGGCCCCAGGAGAAGGTTGAAGCAGTAGGTGGGACTGTGACCTTCCCCTGGGTGTGCCATTGTAAGATGCCCGGGCTTCCTGCTTGGACTTCAGGAGACTTGGAGCTCTTAAGGACATATTTCAAGGAGTCCTTCTCAAATGTGTTTTCTTTCATCACCTTTTCCCCCATCTGATGAACGTATTCTCCACTTGTAACAGTTTCTAAATCCTGAGGAATATTCTTTGAGTTTGAACTGGAACTGCTTGTCAGCATCTCTTTTCCTTTGTTTGGTAAATGTTCATGGGCTTGACTTTTAAATGGGACAGCTGGAGCCTGGGTGACATGCTGGGCCGAAATGACAGTCTTGAATACAGGTGGCATCGCTTCCATAGTCAGAGAATGTGAGTCAGTGCTGCTGGACACAGGTGGTCTGCTGACTCTGCTGAGATGAATCTGATTTGTGTGGTCTGCAGTTTTCCAAGTCCATTTCCTGTTAGCTTTGTCAAAAAACCTAATAAGGTGTCTGTTATTTGTATTCAGTGGCTTCTTATCTATTTTTGTAGTCTGGAGCACACTGTTTATAATAGCTGTAGATGGTGGATGCTTTGTAACACCTGAATATGCATCAGTGTATATTTGAATGGGTGTCTTTGTGACTGTGAGAAGGTGGGCACCTGAAGTCAAGAAATATTGTTTACTTGTACCATCAATGATTGTTGATCCTCTTAGCAATTCTGAACGTTCAGTAGAGATCTTATTGTTCTCTAACATTTGAGATTTGAAACTATCCCTCGATGCAGAAGACTTGTGCTCTTTGTTTGTTACAGTGTGGCTGATAGTGCCCTGCATAGTCTTTACTTTATCGTGCGGATGGAGATAGGGCTTACGAGAAGAGTGGCCACGTCGAAATGGTCTCCTGCGTTTGAAGGGGGGTCGTTGTCTTGGTGTCTGAGTGACCTTAGATTTGGATAGGATCTTTTCCTCTCCAAAGTCCCTGCCCTCCCCGAGGGGTGTTACAAAAACATTTTCCATGTAGCTATCTGTTACAGAGGAAGGACTAACCAAAGATGATGTAAAAACACTTGATTCTCCATTGCCATGGTAAACAACAGTTGCTGGGAATTTTGGGGGCTGATTGATGTTTTGCATTGGTGACTGTACTTTAATTTTAAGTGATTCGAAGTCATTGTGAATCTTTACAGATTTCCTTGCAGTAACAACGTTATCACTTCCTAAGGAAAAGGTTGTAGTTGGAATTGTGGATGTCCTGATTGTTGCAGTAGTAGAAGAGGCTGTTGTGTGAGTATAAGTGGCAGTTGTTTGCTGTGGTGTTGGCATTACACTTTGAGCCTTTGATTTTCCTTTTGCCTGGTTTTGAGTCCAGTGACTGATGTCAAGTATTTTAAAAGATTTGTTGGTTTTCTTTTTACCTTCAGTGATTTTCTTTTCATTATTATCCCGATGTAAAGGTGCCCCAGAACCGCCATGAGCACCCTGCAAATTTGGTGAATTAACTAGATTTAGGTGTTCCATTTCTAGATATCCTGATCCCTGCCCCTCATCTTTGTCTTCAAACTTCTGAGTTTCAGACTCAGAACCTCTCATTGGTTGCTTGCTACTTTCTCTTGTATCGTTTTGAGCAGAATTTTTTTTACCCCTGATCACTATCTGGTGAGACAGCATGTCTGCCCCGTACAGATTAGCCGCTAAACAGCTATATCCCCCATCATCATCATGTGTGGCATTTATTATAACTAGACTCCCATTAGACAGCATGCTGCTCCTACCTTTTGTAGATGAAGGCTGCAGGATTATATCTGTTGGTAGGTACCAACTTATTCCACTAGGCTCAACTGAAGATATGGAACAGGGAAGAGTGACTGATCCTCCACTATTCACAGAGATCTCCTTTCCATTTAAATGTTCAGGACTAAGCTTCCTGTCCCCCACAATTAACCTGAAGGACACTACATCCACGTCAGTTTTGGTATACACAACGCAGTAATACAAACCAGAATCAGATGGTTTCGCTTTGCCTATCATCAGTTTCTTATTCTCAGAAATAATTCTGTCATGATGTATGGTCAAACTTGATAAATCTGGGAGCAACCATTCAACAGACACTTGTCCAGAGCTTGACACTTTACACTCCAGAGTGACATCAGAGCCTTCCAGCACAGTCTGTATCCTCCCTGATGCCCCTCTTTGTACAAAAGCCCAGGTGTGTTTACTTGATCCTTTTTCCTCCCGGCTGCTTATTTGCTTTGAAATAAAAGTCGAGAAGTTAATGACAAGTGTTTTACTCGTAGTTCTTTGCCTGTTCAATTGAACGGTTACAACAGGCTGTAATAGCCATGCTGGCTCAGCTATTAAATGTCCTTTGAGATCTGTAAAGTAAGGGGAATCTTCACTAAATGCCTGAGAGTATTGAAAAGTGGCTCTTGAAGCATTTTCCTGCCTAAGCCCCCTCTGAAGGATGGCTGGTCTCTCATAATAATAGGCAACCAGTCTCCAGAGCTGCTGAAGCTCATCTCTGTCAATGTCACACTCGAGCAAACTCATCAAAGTCACATTGAGTGCCACCTGTCCTGGGAACCTCAGGTTTCGCCAGCTCATGGCTGTTCCCTCAGTCTGATGCTTCACAACACAGTCGACATATGCCATGTTGCCATGGCTGTCAGACAGCATAAAGGTGAGATGGCCCAGTGGGGGCTCCAGGTCTTTGGTGTATGGCATGTCAGAGTCAGTGTCCTGCCAGACGGTGCTCTCTCTCAGCTTCAGTGGAGAGTGTAAAGTCGGTCTGTCACAGGAGAACTGTGAAGAGGACAGCTTAAAGATCTGGCTGTTGTTTAGGGACTGAGGTGAGGAACATGAGGCACAGTTTGCGCTTCTGCCAAGCTCCTCTTCCGTTTTGCATTTAATAACCCCTGTAAGGGAGAGGGAGAGACAGGGAGAGGGGCTGTCATTATTTTTTTTATAACCCACATGCTTCTTGCTTTCCTTAATGAAATTTACAGAACTTGAATTTGGAACAATGTTTAATCTACAGACTGCCAAGCAAGGAAACATTTATCAAGGAAGTTTTCTTGCAATGAATAATTCAACTTCTGTATGACAAGCATGTTTCTCATTCTAATTTGTTGTCTTGGTTGTAACCAGATATATAATTCATTACCATAATCAATAATATCTGAAATAATCAATAATTATTATGATATGGAAAGCTGGCAGAGCAGACTAGCTGCTTGCGGATCAAGCAACATAAATAAATAAGTAAATACATAAACTAAACAGCACAGTAATAAAAAGGATGCACATAAGTGATTTGATTCTCAGGGATGTAAAAGTACCTGAGAGTGCATTATTCTATTGTACATATCTTTACCCCTATTTTTGTTGTTCCACTGTAAAAGCCACTGGAGATTGCAATCACAGGCCCAGGGATTGCCATGTAGGGACAATGATTCCAAGTTGTTTAGACCCTGCAGAGTTCCTGGGAGAAGGTAATCCATCTGATTATCCGACAGGTAAAGGTAATGTAGACTGGAGCCCCAAAAAGTCCCCAGAAAGGACAGGGTGACAAAAGTCCGGGGGTGCAGGTCCCTCAGTCGGTTCCCCTCCAGATTCAACAATGTCAGGGACGACAGCCCGCTGAAGGAAAATGGTTCAATGAACTCAATTGCATTGTGGTCCAAGTGGAGCCGTGTCAAGCTTGACAGGCCTTCAAAGATACTGTGGGTGAGGGTTTTCAGCTTGTTGTGACTCAGTTTCAGAATCTGTGGAGGACATCAACAGCTGATTAGTATGTATGCTGTCTGTTGGAATGGAAGTAAAGAAGACTATTCATTTCCTGATCTTTTCCAGAATGCATATTACAGGCCTGCAGGCGCAGCAACATTTGCCCCTTCCAGTGTCAACTGTCCAAATCTAATCCACTTTCAATGTGGCAATGGAGCGTAGTTATTTTCTGTTACATTATAGTACATACATGGACACAAATGCACATGCGTTCCAAATTCACTAGATTCCTTTCAATTTTGGAATTTTACATTTGCACAGCTTCATGCAAGCTACACATTCTTTTGAACTTGTTACAGTGTTTTCCTGCAAGGACTCTTAAAAGCCAACAGAGGTACCTCAAATGAAAACAGACCTACTGATGAAAAGGGTATCAGATGGCAGACAGAATCCCATAAGCCTCTTAAAGGACAGCGCAACAGGGCTACATGCGCAGGTGCCAGCATGCATGTTTCTAGTTAAATGAATTTCCAGTTCCCCAGTCATACCCGTAGGGATCGCAGGTTGTAAAAGGCTCCTGGGGACACAGACTGGATGTCGTTCCCATGAAGCATTAACATTTCCAGACGTCTGAGCCCTGTAAAGTCTGAGACACCTACTGCTAGTATACTATTGTAGCTGAGGGAAGGAAACAAAATAAGGAATCTCCAGAGACAGCATTAAAAACATAAAAACAACTTGTTTTCTTGTGCAAGTTATGGCAGCCTATCTAATACCCTTCAAAGATGACATAATTTTGTTGGTTTCATGCAAAAGCACCAACAAATGGAATTCTTTCCATTTTTTTCAATTCATCAACAAAACTTTATAGTTTGGAACAAACTTTATTTGTTATGAGGTTATGAGACAATTCCATCCTCTGTAGTGATAGGCTCAGCCCTGTTAATGCTGAGGTACACTGATCCTTTGAATCACATTAAATTAACAGTTATTACATGATTACCCCATGTTAAAACGTTGGGTGTCCTTGGGCAGGCCAAGGGGAACAGAAGTGAGGTGGCTGAAGGTGCAGAGTACTTCCCTGGGGTTGGGGCAGCTACAGGTCTCAGGGCAGGCATGCAGGATGAGGGGCAAAGCCAGTATCAGTGCCAGCACTGCCACAGCCCAAGGGTGAGAGATGCCAAGTGCTGTCATCTCTCTCTTCCACAACATAATCTCTCAGTGTTTACTAGGTCCAGCTGCTCACCTATTCATTTGGAGGAGGTAAAACCACAACATTAATATTGATTCTTAATACAACAAATTACATATTAATGAGGGAAATTCCTTGCAGAGAAATCTGTGCACAACTATATCTATCAGTTGTACGAGAAATGCAATGGAACGACAGTTCAGTCTGAATTATTATTATATTCATCAAAAGAAATTATATTCATTATCCAATATCGGCACACAGATCTAATATATATATGTACTGCAATGACCACTGGAAAAAAAGTTACAGCATTCATTTAGCATGTGGAACTGTATGTTATGCTTATTAAGAGTATTTAGAAATACATGTGAAATTGAGGGCCAGCAATAGGTCAATTACACTGAACTATCAATTAATCATCTGGTAATCCACTGTTAAATTTAAAGGGTCTTTTTAGGGTCCATGGCAACGTTTCACCCATTAGCTAGTTATCATTTCCAACTCTACATACTGACATTTTTGGTTGGGCCTCATGCTTATTGGCCAGATTTGTTAAGTTTAAACAACTATCAAAACAACTGTCACAGTTTATTCATTTTATTGCATTGTAAATGCATTTGTGTGTACAGAAAGGAACCATTTACACTCAAACCTGATGAGTTTAACATTGGTTCTCACACACATAACAGGGACTTTCCTGTAGTTGTAAAGCAAAGTCCATCTTAATTCTCAGATGACTGGTTAATGCATAATGCAAAGCTTTCCAGTTGGAAAAATCTCGAAAAATCTCACAATATCAGAAACAGTGTTGCCTTGACCCAATTACATTGTTGCTTCTTAAAAAAAACCTACTGCAATTGGACCAATATTAAAATCAAGCTGTCTTTTTTAATGCATATATTTATAGTTATATGGTAATATTTGAGACCTTTTTGTTCAAATTAATTACTATTTATTTTTAATATTGTCAAGTATCTGAATTTATTAACATATTAACTTAACACAAAAACCAATTGTAATGAATATAATTGCAATTCAGTTCTAGCGCAGTGAGTAATTTGTTAGTTATTACTCTCTGGCTGATACTGATTTTATTCCTCCACTTCCTATTACATCATTGCTTTTAAAATGATTCCTGCATTTTAAGCGCCAATTGTCTGTCATCTCTGGTAGTCATTTGACAGGGAAGCACCAGATAAATCAGAATAAGTCAATAACTTTTCACTCTGTGACTCAATCCAGAAATGACCTCTACCACATGCAGAAACACAACAGCCTGTTGTGACACGATTGGGAATGCTTATTAGAATCACTTTGGAATAACAAGTTGACTTACCCAAAAATTCCTGTGAAAATATTTGTTCAGCAGTGGGCTAATCCTACAATGAGAAAAGGAATGTGGGATTATTTTGTTTCCTGGTGTCTGAGGGGAGTCTGAGTCGTATCCAGTTCAGTGTCCAACAGCCCCACTGAATCACATCTGGTTTGCTCCCTCTCTCTTTGAACACTGGACTGTCCAAGGGAGGAAATTCTACAAACTCTCCACGCCTTCACTCTGTCTCCTGGGGCTATCATTTTCTCTTCTTTCTTTTTTTGGTGCGTCCCCTTTTTCCTCCTCACTCCTCTGCTCTTTTATAAGTTATTGTGGAGGCATTACCTCTAGTAGTGAAGCTACCTGAACAACCCCATACTTCTGCAACACCAGACCTACCCCTAAGTGAATAACACTAAGCTATTCTAATTGGCATTTAGTTTCCAGACAATCAAGAGTTATTTTTGGGACTGCAGGGCACACTGAAATACTTCAATTTCACACAGTGGTCTCACGACATGCTTTGATTTAAAAAATTTGAGACGTAACTTTAATATAAAGTATGACTTTTGTTTGCTTGATGTGTTGTTTATTTGTCAGGTGATTTCATGACCCATTTGGCAAAAGGGAGATTGTGGCTCGTCCCACAGATTTCAGTACATTTTCATGGTTGGGACAAGCATTATGAGGACTGGATAAAATAAATGGATACAACTTATGTGACTTTGCTGTGCTATTATTTATCTATCCATTGCAAAAGAACTGTATTTCTATTACCATGATGTGTGAAGCGGCTTTGATCATTGTAAATTTGGTTTGAAGCGATCAAGGGAAACATCCCGCCCTTTTGTTTTCACCTAATGTTACTGAATGACTCATGCATTTGATGTTGAATGAGAATATTAAACTATGTGCATTTTAGCTGGATCTGGCAGAAATCATTTCACCCAGTGCAACACAGGTTCTCTGATTCTTTCTTCTGCTTGCCTCATTCAGACAAGGGGTGGTGTTAAACCATTACCTGACTCTGACTGGCTTAATACAGTACACACATTTCCTTGGTACACAAGCAGCTATGCACACACTACATAGCTACTGATTAAAACCTCAGCTAATATCTTCTTTGTCTGCTTAGCTGTGTACCATAATTTGCATTATTGTATTTTCTGCTATCTGATCGGCTAAAATTAAATAATAATCATGGCAGTTGGCACAAACTACACAATCGGTCTCAGGATAAGTATTTAGTCACCCCTTAACAAAATATTATTACTGAAAATAAAATGCCATACCTCTTATAGTTCCCTTCTACTTCTTCAGCAAAACAGCATAACTGGTATGATTTTGGTACCAAACACAGACATTGGAACCATTTCCCTCCATTAAAGTTCTAGTCAACTTGGCCCACACCAAGACTGTTCACAGCAGTAATTAGTTTTACCATCAGGAAATCTAGCATCGTTTCCCTATTTTTCACTGTCTCCTAATAAATTGTGTAAATATATAATACAGCCCCTGATAAATTATTGAAGTCCAAATTTTACCAAAAATCTATTTCAAGTCACATTTATTCTGCATACAATTATCAATTTTTACAACATCCAAGCCCTACTACTATTAAGAAGGCAAATGACACTGATCTCCATGAAAATACTAATTTTAAACATGTGCCAAAGGACCAGTAGACAGTAAGCTGCAGGTAGAGGTAACATTGGTGTACGGTGAGGTGTCAACACATTACAGACGTTTTCCCTTCCAGTTGAAGATGTGCACGCATTATTATTTCCAGCATATTAGCATTTTTACTTATCAGTGGAGGTGAAGTTTCAGCATTTTAGAATTACTTCTGTCTGGTGGAGGTGAGGCATTACCATTTGAACATTATCTCTTCTATCTGATGGTGAGGTACTACAATATTTGCATTCTCTCTTCTGCCAGGTGGAGGTGAGGTATTAGCATATAAGCATTCCCTCTTCTGCCATGTAGAAGTGAGGTATTTGCATACCATTATTTCTCCTGATTAGTATTATTTCTCCTACCAAGAGGAGATTTGTGTATGGTGAGATACGAGCACATTAGTGCTTTTTCTCCTGCCAGGTAGAGATGAGGTAACGCATTTTTAATTTTATCCCATTAACATTTTTATCCCTACTCAGTGGAGTTGAGGTGTAAGCACATTAGCATTATTTCTCCCACTAGGTGGAGGTGAGCTACAAGTGTGTGATGAAGTTTTCATATATCAGTGCTGTCAGTGCTGGCGGTGAGGTAGCACATTATCATTTTTAGCATCACAATTTTTCTCTTTCCCAATGTAGGTGAGATAAAAGTGTTATTAATTATCTTCAACTGGATGTGAGGTATTGAAATATTAGTATTATTTTCCTGCCAGGAGGAGGTCAGGTATTTAGAAAATTTGCCAGGTGAAGGGGAGGTAATGAGCATATTACAATTTTTCTTCTGCCAGGTAAAGGTGAGGAATGAGCATATTGCCAGGTGGAGTTGAAATATTATTGTAGTAGCTATAATTCTCCTGCCAGGTGGAGGTGAAGTATAATAATAATGATAATAATATCCATTCAGCACTTTCTGACATGCAGGTTGTAACCATAGGAGCCCCACCGGGTTGTGTAAACTCCCCTCTTCACTTTGTACACAAATTATTGTAGGAGCTACTATGCAAACAATCATATTATTACATTTTCTGATGACATGGCCATACTTAGTTTGTTGACAAAAGGGTCTGACACTACTATGTACCTATCAGGGACAGAGTTTATGCAGTGGTGTGAGAGGCACTAATTTGTGTTAAATGTGAATAAAATCAAATAAATTGTCTTAGATCCCAGGTCTATGGGTGACCATAACCCTGTATCAATTTATGGGGAGGTAGTTGAACAGGTGGCCGTGTATAAATACTTAGGAGAGCACTGGTATTTTAATCCGGAATGGGCTCACCAAGTCGAGTATATTTGAATACTAATCAATCAACAATTGCATTTCTTGAGTAGGCTTAGACTGTATGGAGTAGATGGGAGCATTATGTTATTGTTCTGTAGGGTAGCCATTGAATTGATTGTACCTCTTGGTATTTCAAAATGATTTGGTAACCTGTCTGGTAAGCTTAAATCACAAATACAAAACCTGATCAAAAGGACAGGGAAAATCATTGGTATGCTGCCCCATTGTTCTCTTCGGGAGATATATGAAGACACAGTGATAAAGCAGGCACTCAAAATTACTGCAGAGCCAAACCATGTTCTTCACAAAGAATATGAGACTATGCCATCTGGTAGAAGGTACAGGTTACCAAACTGTAAGTCCAACAGGTATAAATTCTCTCTGGTTCCTCTGTCAAGTTACTGAATAGCAAAACCTAGACTATATACTCTGAGCTGCTTGAACCCCTGTAGCAGAGGATTCACATTAGATGCACAATGAGAATGGCGATGCATGTATGCAATATACTTGGTGTGGTAATATTTTGTCGGGAATGTGCAATATCTTAAGAGTGCATGTGTGGATGTGTGTGTGAAGTATATTAAATGGTGGTGAATGTGTAAATGGTGTACATGTAGCAACTCTTGCATGTCCAAGACAAATTTCTCTAAGAGACAATAAAGGTTTATCTTAAAAATAAAAATAATAATAATAATGGCACATTATTATATGTAGCAACTAGTATTTGTTGTCCTTCCCAGTGGAGGTGAGGTATCAGCATATCAGCACCCTCTTGCCAGGTGAAGGTGTTTATTGTTATAGTGCAAGGTCTTAGTACATTACTGAGGTTTGAATTGTCAGATAAAGGTGAGGTGTAAATATATGGTGAGGTATTAGCACACGTGTGCTGTTTCTCTTGCAAGCTAAAGGTGAGATAGTACATTATTATTCTTAGCAGTGTACCATTTTTTGTATCATTGGGCAGTTATACTGTATTCTTCAATTCCACCTGTTTACTTTGAAGCCTTTAAAATATGAGAGTTTGTCCTCCTTCTGTAGGACACTAGAGGCAGGTTAAACAGAAGCACATTTGTTTAATGTTACATGTTAACCATGACTGTTATGTAGCTAGTTATCACCTGAAAGTGTAGTACAGTAAAAACATTCAACAAACTGTTCAAACTACTGTCCAGAGTTCTATAAATTAGGATTAGTTTAGACCATACAAGCAGCAGAAGTGAAGAATCAAGTTTTCACATGGCAGATGGGATATAGCAGTGAGAAAGAATGAGCTATAAATCCAATATTTATTTCCATTGTACTTTTGTATACATTTGTTGCTCTTGTACTTTTTTAATGGCATGACAGGAACTCTCCCATTTTGTCTTGATTATGTTTCGGGAGTTAGATTTTATTCTGCAATTTGACCTCAGTTTACAGGGTGATGTTTTGATGTTACATGTTAACCCATGACTGTTATCTAACTAGTTATCATGCTGTCAGTGTTGTGAGTGTGATGAACACATTCAACAAGCTGTTAAAATACTATAGTTGTACTATTTCAGAAAGAATTGATAACATAACCTCTATAAATTATTTCAATTTTCCTGCTACACCCATCGACTGAAAACACTTTTTTTGACAGCTGTTGGTTTTGACGTGTTGCATTTCTAAACTGTTGGAATAGCTTGACGCTCATGACGCGACATAATAATTCGCTATGAATGCAGAAATAATGGCTTTGTTGAGCTCACTTTTGTGCCACATAAGTTCTATTTATACTTACTCTGAATGAGCAGTTAGGTATGTAAATGATTAGGGCTGATTACAGGCCGCCATTTCACTGTACTGATTCTCTGTACTGAGGTAACTTCTTTGTTGTTTGGCAATGCGTTGTGACTGCATTATGAATGCATTATAAGGTTGCAGTTAATGTAAATCATTACCCATTGTTTTGTATTGAGAAAACTCCCTAAGGCTGTTCTAAAGTGAGATAATATGGGATTTCAGAGTTAGGGTTTCTTTGAAATGAGGCCCCTGGTTCCTTACCAGAAAATAATTGGGCTGAGGATGTATACGTAAGCATGTTTTAAAATTCATGTCTTAAACTGCATTGTCCAGCAGGTAGACTATTGAGTACACAGAAGTGGCTGCTGGGTCCTTGCAGTTGTGATCATAGTCATGCAGATTTGCAATTCCACTAAATTGACTACATTGAATACATTGATTCCTGTCGATACACATTTCCTTTTTGGGTGTGTAGAGCATATCAGGAACTGACAGAATATGCAGCAATGTGACAAGATTACGAATGACTGAGGATTACAGATCAGAGTATGATTCAATACTGATGCAACATTTGCAATAGCTCATACCCTCACACACATTTTTTATTTTCTTTAAATTTACAGTTTGAGCATGATATGTGATGTAGCCATGTTTTTGTGTGTACATATGTGTGTGTATGTGTGTGTACATGTGAATGTGCATACAGCTCGAGAAGTAAAGTTGTTATTTGAGTTACTCTTTTTGTATGATTCATGTAAGCCACCATTCTTCATATTTCACAGAATATTTATTGTTTTTTTAAGTCTTTGTCCATGCAGTGCCAGCCAGAAGCAGATGGACTCCCCATATCAGCCATATTCTGCTCAAGGTTTCTTCCTGTTTGTCAGGGAGTTTTTCCTTGCCACTTTCGTCTTGGCATGAGGGGGTTTCAGGCAAGGGATCAATTCTAAAGCTGCTTTGTGACGACTTGTAAAAAGCTCTATACAAATAATATTTAACTGAATTAAACTGAGTGAGTGTCCATCTCTGTTTTGCCATTAAAGGACTCAGAGGGCACCAATGTAAAAATCATGGTTCACTATTTGACCTTATTTATAACCAGCAAACAATGAATTATTAACACTAAGTCTACTGCAACTTTTCCTTGAAAAACTAGATTCTGAAAAAGACTGTACTGAAGTGAATATGTGGTTTTATTTATTTATTTAGGATGCTTTTAGTTAATCAGTGCTTTAGCTATCAGTGTACTATAATCTTAAAACTGACTTTATTTTCCCCTTTCGATATATTTCATAGTTCACTTGCAGGAATTTGCTTGCCTGTATCTAATAATGTAAATTAAGTCAGTCCTGCTGGAGTGGACAATTGCAATTTGATTTCTGTTTTAACTTCCCCTCTCAAGTTGTGTTTTGCAAAAAATAAAAACAAAGGAGCTGGAGACTGTCTGATGTTGGAGAGCAGAGAGTTAACCAGGTGGCTTTCCTCAGCGAAAATGTAGAATTATCCACGGCCCAAGACAGGACAACCTCCCTGTGTGTTTTTAATAAATGAAAGTTTTTGTGATCTGCTTTACTTTTGGATTTGGTCATGGTTCATTCTCCTTCACTCTTGTGGGAGAAAAGGGAAAATACCAACAGATGTTATACAACAAACACACGTTAAACAACAATGCATGAGAGACAGACTATGATGAAATGTCTTTCACATTGACTAATTGGGTTTAAAGAAGCTCAGAATATTTCCATACTCACAGTGCCAGTGGAAGATGGCCCCCTCCACCCCCAGTGACCTAAAGGTATGCCAGCAGGTGGTGTTGTGGAGTGCAAAGTCTCTCATCATTCCCAGATGAAAGCCATGAGAGGATTCTGCAAATACGCAGTTGATAGCTCCCACCTGCTGCTAGATCCTCTCTGAGCTTCTCGTCATAAATACTTGATGGAAGGGAGTCTTTGAGGTCTCTTGGAGATTACCTCCCTCCAAATCGCACTATGTACGGTTTAGATAGTGAATGAAGGGTTTGAAACAGACCATTTCTCCCTGAAACTATTCACAACAGGGAAACAGGCAACATCGAACCCACAACCCCTATTACACCCACGACACCAGCCATACTGAACAAGATGTTACTGTGAGCTACCAGGACTGATATTTTGTGCAGATGTTGAATTGCCTATACATTAGAATAACATCAAATGGTGATCACAGGCAAGTACTTCACCTTCATTTTTAAAGGACACTAAGTTTGAACAAATTGATACTTAATAATTTTCCAGTTTTGATGTCTGGATCTATCTGAAAAGTTACATGACAAAAAATGGTGCAGACCCAATTCACATGCAGTGTGGTCCATAATAATGTACACTGCAGTATGGTATATGAAGAAGGCAAATGTAAAAACAGATAATGACCATTTGGATGACATTTGACAATGTGTGGTCAGTATATGTGCTTTGTTTTCAATTAAAAAAAATGAGAACATTCTTTACAATGACAGTGCAACAAACTTTGTCCTTCTATGTATTTTTTATACCACCATTTAAACATTGGTATGATAGGTATTAATGTACAAAATTGAAGTGAAAACTTTGAAAAAGATTGACATAAAGCATAGCTTCATAATTAACAACAATATCAGTGTTATCACTGTAACAATCAGCTCACATTTACCAAACCTCCAGCAAATACATATTAAATGAACACATATAGCTTAAATTTGTAACGGACCGGGTGGAGGCAACATGTGACATGAGCCAAGCACCACTTCTGAGTCATTGGGGCTCAAATTATTTCTCCTTGATGAGAAATCTTGTTCCTTCATTTGCAGTGGTCCTGTGTGAGAGAATGAGGCTTACAATGCCAGTTTTCTTGCTTTGTATAATATTTATGTTTGACATATTTTGTGGATTCATGTTTTATTATTTTACAGAGAACTTACCAAGCCTTGGTTAACCTCAAACATTGAAAGTACCTCAGTGAATCTGTACTCTCTGCCTCTGTCTAGCTATTTGTACTCTTTTACATTAAAATATAGTAATAATAATAATAATAATAATAATAATAATAATAATAATAATAATTAAGATACAGATTAGTAACAGAAGACAGAGGGGGACTGTGAGACAGAAAGAAGCATAGATGGTAAGAGAAAGTGAAAACAGGAAGGAATTACAGATATAATTGCATCCCTGGAGGTGGGAAAATGACGTAGAGACCATGTGGCCTGAGAAGGAGCTGAAAAAGAAACACCATTTACAGCTGGCAGTGGATCACATACATCTCTAAGCTCAAGGGAAAAAAAAAACAGATAGACAGAAAACCTCAGCTTTCAGCCAGGGAGATTAAAGGTTATCTTCTTCAGACACTGACAGCATTCAGAATTTACATCCTGCTTTTCCAGTGACTAAAGCAAGCCAGCATTCTCAAGGGTAACATCCTTTATCGAGGGATAATCTCTCAGACTGTGGCTGAAGGACAACATTTCTGTCGTGTAACAGGCCAAGAAACTGCATTTCCTACACGACTTGTAGTTTTCAGGCCTGGACGTCCAGCTGCAGTTGGCCAATCATGATGCAGACCTGCATCTCTAATGCTGCTTTGTGGGGCCTCTTTGGGAACTGTCACAGTCATCATTTTGTTTTCATATCTTCTGCATTTTTCAAATTGTCAGCGGTGTGTCTGCTGCCTCCTGGAGCACATCTCTGCACCACTGTGGTTCACTCAGGTGCAGGCAAAGACAGTTGAGTGTGCTCTTGTCTTGTTGACTGCTCGCTTGCTCTGTTCCCCTAGGTGTACAGTTTGATTCAGAAACCATCTGCTTTCAAAAGTCTCCCTGTACTGTGCAGTTCAGTTTAGAAAATGATGTGGCCCCGTTTGTGTTTAAACTGCAGAAGCACTGAAAATTTTCACTATGTATGTACAATATATGTACAATAAACATAGATTAATAAATTAGATTGTTTCCTTGTTTTTGTTTAATTTTTAAATTATATGTGAGTTTCTCCAGCAGCAAAACTCTGAAGGCCTTTTCAAACTATGCACTTAACAATACTAGTATTAAGTATAAGATACTTCCACACAATACATATGCATTTGAAGGGGGTTTTATTAAGACATGGTGTACATTGCATTTGTAACATCAATGTATTTCATCTTGGGTTTGGTTTTCAGGGATAGGATAACATCTAGACATGAAGACTAATGTGTTAACCACCCAGTTGGACATCAATGACAGAGAGAAAAAAGACTCATTAGAATGTTGAAAAAGGTGGTGGTAGAAGGAAAACGGGAAGGAAAGAGACCCACAGAACGTCATAATTTAGACTTGTTGGGAAAACTGGTTTTAGCGGGTGAGGTAATGGGGTTAAAGGTTTTATCTGACATTTTATTTACTGAATCATTAAAATGACAGGAAATATGTACTTCCTCAATAAAGACCTAGATAGGGCTGAATGAAAAGTTCTGTGCTACATCTAGACAGGTATCAATTCACAGATGGACTCATGGACTCAGAGGACTTAAACTGGGTTGGTGTAGGTGGGTGGGCCCCTTGCTGCATGCATTGTTCATCTCTGTCAGGATGGCAGATGGGAAGCATAGCCTAGAGTAACCTGCTTGTGTAAGCGACATCAGTGGACTGGGCTAATGGCATCTCACTTTTCTGCCACAACATGAAACACTCCTCTCCTATTTGTACATAACAGTGGCAGTCCGTCCATCTGTGGTGAGCCTGTCTACTGCCACAGAACTCCTGCCAGATAATCAGCTCTGTCATCCTTGTCACTTTCACTAGGTATTTTGTGATGCATGTGGCAGGTTGTGTCCGACTGTTGCTTCACTTTAAGTCATTCATTTTAATTTTAAATGTAACTTTTGATAAAGCAATTCAGGTTAATTGCTGTACTTTTCTCGACGGTGACATGGCATTGCCTGAAACCAAATTTGAACATCAAAAACATCTGGTCTCAAGGCCAGTTTAATAACCACTATAGCACTTTGCAGCTATTTGTATAATATAAATAGAGTTACAGTATTTCCAGTGTTAAAATAGCAATTCTTCCCTTTCCCCATTTGGATTGCTTTCAAAAATATACCAATCCTTCATGAAGCTCTCTTGGAAAAGAGAATTGCCTGCTACTTCAAACAAAGTGCTCCCCATTGGTTTATATTTTTAATATGACATTTTACAGAGAAATTACAGAACATTGTATCCCCCAGTGAGGTAAATAAATTCTAATTCTAAAGTGAAGTATTGTACAGCTCTCTAATAAGCCAAACATTCTAGGTACCTTTAGTGCAAAAGCAAACCAGAGAGCAGCATAGAATTTCTTTTAAGCCTACATACTACTGTCCACATTTTCAATGCAGTAGGTCCAGTCCATTTCATGACAGCATTCTGCTATTGCTTTTGTAAATGGCAAAAATGACACCTTTCAGCCGGCGGGATTGCTAAGTGCAGGCGTTCAAGCCATCCTACAGGCCAGCTTTGTGCACAGAAGAGGGGTGGGTGGGTGATAGTTATCACAGCGGGGTAATTAAAAACATAACCTCGGGAATTGAATCATATGCCCTTTTCTTTCTGCCTACAGAGTACAGAGTGCATAGAAAATGGACAGAAACCTCTACTAAGCAACCATGCTGTTGGTGCCATTTTCCAGAACACTTTTCTTGCTCCTTCATGACTTATTGCTTATTTACATGTTGGTAGATTCTCAGCTGTCAGTATTCATGTATTGGTGTCATTGAGTGCCTATTGTGAAAGTTTTCCTTATGCAGTGCTATATTCTATAGTTCTATGCATGAAACTCATAACATGCAACAACAGGCTCTCTTGAGATGACATAACTTTTTATGAAAAGATCAGATCTCTGATATGTTCTGCATGGACTGCACAGAATGCAAACCTTTAAGTCAGTGTTGTAAAACTGTGTTGTAAAAATCAATATTTGAATGTTAAATCATTTTTGAAGGATGGTCTCATTGTATATTGTTTTTGGACAGTTTAGGAGTGCAAAGACTATCATGGGCCCCTCAAATATGCATGCTGTAAGCCAACACTTCTTAATTCGCAGTCCAACAGCTGAGCTGTAAAGTCACTTCATGTCAGTACTAAATGTGTAGACCTCATGCCGTTTCTCAGTTGAATGGCTATTGAACTGAGGGATAGAGAGAATCATGACTTTATCCCTCCCTTCTTTGGAAATACTTTGTCCAAATTCATTGTTCATTCAAATGCATCATCGTTTGGGGCTGCTAGCCTCTAAACCCAGTATTTTAATTGGACAAGCCAAATGGCAGCCTGAAGCCATTTTTCCCTTGTGGTCCACATGAGGACATATGCATATGAGGACAAGCAGCACAGCTGCACATGCCTCTGGTGCCCTAGTCTGTCCCGTTAGCTGTCAAGTTAATAAAGGGCACAAATCCAGTTTCGGAGTCCACTCTTTTTTGAAGATTGGGGATTTTTTACTCGAGCCCACCTGGTGATGGATTCAGTATGGATGCCACCATGTTCTGCCACCTCGTGTGGCAGAAATACTGTGAAGTCACTCACAGAGACTTGAAGCCAGGCATCTCACCCACAGGCATGGAAAGTCATTGTGACTGCTGAGGGAGAGTGGGAGCGCTCAGAGTTGGCAATGAAAGAGCAAGACTCAAAACAAGGACTCTGAAGGAGTGGCTGCAGTGAATTAACAGCTTATGCTTTCAAATGCAGGCACAAAGGCAAGAAATGATGGAGAAGAGTTAAGCCCCAGGGAACTTTGGTACATGCTGGCAGAGGGCAGGTTTGATACAAGATGGCTTGGCCTTGGAGCACGTCATTGGAGAAGGCTGGCCGTAGCATGGGATGTTTTACCTGATGGACCACAGGGCCAGGTGTCCGTGAACAGGTCAGCCCCCACCCCCACCCCCACCCCCCTCCCCAAATGGCAGACTGGGGAGATGAATGCCTCTCCAGCCACCACTTTCTATTTCCTGCTCACCCTTACTCCAGAATGCTTTACTTCTTTTCTGACAGCTTTGTTTTACTATTGCAGGGGAGATGGAAGCCAAGTTTCCAAAAATGTTTGGGCCTTTAAAAGCAATCAGCACATAGTGGGCCTCTCAGGGTGGCCTGCATGGAGGTTACATGGGTCAAGGCAGAGGAAAGTCTTGTGGAGCATTAATGTTTTTTTTTTTTTCAAAGAACAACAACCACTGGCAGCTGCTTGTAATTGAACTACCAGGACACGGATGTCTGTTGAGGACAAGACAGCACACACTCATGATAATTGTCATGATAACTGCAAATGCAGTATGTTTATTCCTCCTATGCGCTTATCTGTGATTTATAGACTGTTTTTCTGCACTACACAGTGTCATAGTGCTGAAGGTGAGGTAGCTCTGATTGGAGGAAAGGCATCTCTCACACATGGTAGCTGTTAGCTTTTGGGTGCCTCATGTGCCATTTGGAGGACCCCACTCTGGCAGGATGAGGCCCAATTACATCCTACTGCTGTGAACTCCCAGGCCTCGCCAGCTAATGACTAATGCCCCAGTCCTCCCATACCCTAATGTTGATATATAAGCTGAGTATTTTAATTGTGTATAAATCTGTGACATTTGAGGCATGTTTTTTTCTGTTGAATTTCAAAACATATTTTCAGATGCGAAATAAATCAGGTTTACTCCCATTATTAATTATACAGATTTTATTGTACTTATCTAAATTCCCTTATTACCTTTATTTCTACCTCCATTGCCATGGTACTACTCATGAGTGTATATTTGTAGTTTTTAGAATTTTGCTTATCCTTGCAGATCCTTTCTCATGTAATCAGTCAGTGGGGGATTCACAACAAAATGAGCATTAAGTCAGGCAGACTCCCTATTGCTGAAAGCGATTCGAGTCAATAAGTCCTGCTGCACATTTGCTCAACTCCCAGCAAACCCCACGTCGAGTGCCACTTGTGCTGAGCTTGATCAACCTTTAACCCCTCAGGGGTCTGCCCCGGTTGCGCTGCAGACACAACTTGGGTGAATATCACGGCACAGAGCATATTGCGCTCCATCCAGGGACTACAGCCCACATCATATCCATGTCACACCGTTCAGCGTTGCACCTACTGCTGACAGAGTGCCCAGCTGATGCGGATGTGCCCCAGTTCCACTGAGGCCTAGCCTGACTGACTCAGCCTCTGCTTAAAACAGTCCTCTCTCTCTCGCTCTCTCTCCCTCTGAAGCGACAGCTGCTGACTGCCTTGCCGTCTGCCTTCTCTGGCATCTGCCTCCTTCTGAAATCGCATTCATCCTAATGCCCATGCACTTGGGCACAGTACTTACTGACTGCACAGTTTACAAACTCCTACCTCATCCTCTAAGTGTTACTGACTTTTTAGAGGTGACACCCCTGCATGCAGGCATGGGCATGAGTGCGTAGAGCTAGAATTTGTGTGGGAACAATTCCCACAAGGTCTGCTTTTGACGCCTCTTCACTGCCAAGCGCAATGTGCTGCATGCACTGCAGGGTGATTTGCACTCAGCAGGTGGAAGGGTGGAAGGGTGGAGTGACCTTTATTGTTTTGGGGCAGATCCATTTGTCTAGGCCTAGCAGGAAGTAAGCAAGGTTATCTCAGCCTCAGGTTCCTGCCTGTCTCCATGTTCTCTCCATGTCATAGAAATTGCTTTTTGTGAAACACATCTGCCTGATGCAGAAAAACACTCAATACAAGAAAATAGTACAGCTATTTAAAGCAATGAATGTATGAACATAAGAACTTAGGCAAAGCAATTATCCACAAGGACATTATATAAAGCTGGGAGCACAATGTGATACAATTCTGTAACCTTTGCAATGCCTCTGTAGACATTAATACATTACAGTGTCACTCATGTTTGTACAAAGAACTCAAGGCCATGCACTGTCCTTCAATCTTGAATGCGCCTTTTCCAAACAGACTTTTCTCTGGATTAAAATAATCGCACCTTAGATGATAGACATGATTTCATCTGAAAGGAATATTGATTCAATTCCTTCAGATGCCTTCTCATAAATAGCTCCTTTGAACAAGTAATTTACACATCATGTCCACAAGATGTCACTATACACCTCTGTTAGTTTACTCGGACTCCAAACAAACATTGCAACAGCTGCACACAGGGTACACAAAAGAGCAGAAATAATTAGCATAGAATAGAGAAGACCCCCCTTTTAACCGAACATTTACATGTATTATTTCCTTCTAAAGTCCACACATGTGCTCAAAGCTGGAGATTCAGAGTTGTTTCTTTCATGCTTGCCTCATGACTCATATCTAATCATCTCAGAGATATGTAAATATATGCACAGCACCTTCTTTGGCAGTGCTGAGGCAAGGAATTTTGAGAGCAGCTCTTGCCTGGTGCCCTGTCCCTTTGAGGACAAGGTGCTATCATAAAAACATCAATGGGGGTTCCAGCAGTCACAGGCATGCCAAATTATTACACGCTCCCATGCTCTCTCCTAATGTGTCATTAACTCTCATCATTGACACACTACACCTCAGGGGAGTGAAAGAAAGGGACAGACATAGGGTGTTCCTGCTCTATTCCCAGCAGACATCCCAAAAAAGCCATGTCCTTTTGCCTTCTATTCTTGGTGTAAAGTAGAGAGACAGGAGGAGGCATGAAGAAGCCATTGTTGTTAATAATGGAGACAGTAGGCTGGGCTTGAAGTGGCTCGATAATTTTGACAGGGGCCCTCTCTGCCTGCTCCTGTTTGCAGCACACAGGAACAGATGTGACAACGACTCCAATCCTGCTCACCTACCAGTTACCATGGTGTCTGCCTGCTTCGTGATCTCTCAGCAATTACCGAATCAGGAACAAAAAAAAGGTTTTTATGTGTTGAGTACTCGTGTAGAATGAGGTCTGCATTGGATCATATTGTTTCCCCAGGAAAACTGGATTGGGGATAGATTTGTACTGAAGAGGGAGTCAAAGTCATTTGCTGACAGCACAAAAGACCTCTTCCCAAAAATATGAAATATGGCACTGTCATTCATGGACACCAGTGGCACATGCTAAAGGAAGCCCTTAGATTAAAACTGAGCCTTTTCTTTGAAGTAAGAGAATCTTCAGCATAATCGTATTGATTTTTGCAATTTCATTGGCCCAAGAATATTGTATTCTTATGGGGATAAATAAATCTAACTTAGAAGAACTAGATAATTAAATTTATACCTGAGTTACCTTGGTGACAGGGGCCTGCTTAAAAAAGAATTATGCACAGAATGTTTTTCTGCATTTTGTGCTTTCAGGATAAAGAGAACATCCAGCACAGGGTGTTTTTTTTTTGAGACCTACAGTGTAACAGTGCACATACATTTGCATGTTTCAAGACTATTCATTAATTCAACAAATACTAAAAAAAGTATTTTAATGAAATTACATAAACAAGAATATTATGCAAATGTCAAAATGTAGAAAACCCAGCAGAATCATTTAAAACTGGCCCTGGACATAATGCACATTTGCACATCCTCATTAGCTGCCATTTAAAACATATTCAGATGAAAAAATAAATATTTAAAAATTCTCCAAACAGCTGTACACCAGTATATTTACTGCAAAGATGTCCCTTGTGTTCTTGTGACGATGAGGAGTGATTCCTGTGCCAGATGTAGAACCTGCAAGTGTGACTGATTTTGGCTGGGTCTGCTGCTCTTGGATTGGTTGACAGGCCTCATTGACGAGGGAGTCCTGAGTCGACACAGAAACCCTTTAAACTGGGCCATGAGTAAGCCAAAACCCTCAGCAATAGTGCCGGATGGCAGCCAGTGGCATTTGGAAAGAGCCAGAGAGGCACAGGGGAGACCGATAGATTTACTGTTTAATGAGCCATCAAGGCCCAGATGGAGGGATTAAAGGGGGAAAATTTGTGTTGTTAAACTAACAAGGATAAGTTTTAATAAAGTGGCAACAAATGTAAAGCTCGTTTAATATCAATAAATTAAAACACACATGGGTAGAGAAATCAGAGCATTAGGCCATAAGGCATGTGATCAGAGAGTCATTTTTTGTGATTTAGGCTGTGAATATCAGGAAATGAAGGCTGCTTTCCACAGTAACGTGACTCTGACACGGTGAAGTTATCAAAATTCCCAGAAACTTCAGTTTGCCATTTATTCGCCATCATATGATGCCATTTGATGTTAAGGAGGATTCAGGCTGAACTACATTGGCTAGCAGAGTTATCGAGTCAGCCAGACCATCTGTGAAGAGACTCAGTGCATCCAATTTAAATGTAAGGTTAGGAATAGGGAATGTATGCAGCCATGTATTCGAGCCTGCTGTAACGCCAAAGATGGATAAGGGTAGAAATAGCACAAAGCAGAGAATTTCAGCAGAGTTCTGTTACCTGCCAATCAGGAGAGGATGCTGACATAATCACCTCAGAGGCCTGAGCACTGCTGTTGTGTGGAAGGTGTATTGCTATGCTAACAGATCAGAAATGCTAAACATAAACACCAAAGACAGACAGTGTAAATGTATAATTTTCATAAATGCTACTTTTCATATTGGTGGCTTGCTAAAAATACAGAACCACAAAACAATGCAGCAATTATGCTCCTGGTTGTTGTTTTCAATTAGCAAATGTTAAAGAGGTAGTTGGGTAACTACCTAGCAAATTGGAGGCCAAAACTAGGGAGCAAAGCTGTCAATATAGCTTTTCCCATTTAACTGCATGTTGTTAAGAAAATCCAAAAATTGTAAAATCCTAACCATGCTACTATATTTTTATGGATATCAGGTAACTAATAAGGCTATTCTTTGCCCTCAGACCAGCTTCAGTCCCCCTTGAAACACTGCTATGAATGTTCTATGGTGGTATATTACATCATTCTTCAAGAGGGAAAGCCTGCTTTCCTCAGAGGGATGGAGCTGGAAATCTGCTTAATTAACTCTGGCTCTGCAAAGTGACATGGTATTAGTGTTTTTCACTTGTATATTTAGAACCTTATTTAGGCTTAAAAAAATCATGTGCACCTCTCAGTACTTGTTTTCACTGAAACGTAGGATTCTTACAAGTTTTTATTTTGAGAACTGTGCATAGTATAATCCATGAAAAATATTTGCCAATCAACTTAGAATTAGCAAACCAAGTAATTTATAGAATTATTGCTGACAAAATCTTTGTGTCTTGAATAGTTATGAAAATAAAAATGAATCCTGCCCCTCGACAACATCTTTCAATGTTCATTTGCCATGTTGAATAGGAAAATGCTTACTGGAAGAACTGAATACATCTAGGAATTGGTGTTTGAAATTAAATCAGTGAACACATGAATAACTGTATTAATGTGTAGGGCACAGAGGAATAATCCAATTGGAAATATTTAATACCTGGAAAAAATATGTCATAATGATTAAATAAATATCAAAATGCCAGTAATGAAAAACGTTCTACGGTGATATGCAAAAATTGTGCCTTTTTGTCATGTATTTGAGTTCTGAACCGTGGGTGGGTGCAGGAGGTTTGTATTTATCTTCAGTTTATCTTGACTTCCTTTTGCGAGGAAAGCTATGAGATTACATTTATATCTGATATAGTGATGTGTAAGAGACTTCCCCTTCTTTCTAGAGCTGCAAATGTTGAATGCTGGGGATTAAATGGATAAACAGGGAAGGGGGGATCGGGGGTGCGGTGGGGGACGGTGTGCTGATTTTGTTTGACCTTCATGTCATGTCCCATTTCACCCTAAACATATATGGACATTAAAACCTTACCTTGGGAACATAGTTGTGGAGGAGTTGCTCACTTCACGAATTAATTTTTCTTTGTACATGAAGAGCTGTGGTAGGGCTCAGATACTGGCTGTCTTCATGTGGATAGGGACATGCTGGCAAAGCAGCAAGGTAATTTCTTTTAGACTGGGGAAACTTCAAAGCCTTCATAGCAATTGATTTTCAGTAGGAATTAATACCTGCTATGTCTCGATTAATGCAAATGCTGGAGTCATGATGTCAGAATGGTTAGGGGAAGCTGTGAAGTTTGAAAGAGACTGCATGATATGCACTCATTTTGTACAGTATGCATTCTTTACTTGCTTGTGTAATCCATTCTGCCATGAACATTATGCAGATTTTTTAAATCCTACTGTATACTCAAACCTTCAAATGAAAGTTAATAAATATATACTCATCCAAAATATATCGCACAATAGACATACAATGCCTGTAAGCTATTCCTACAGTGCTAAATTTAATGGGTTTTTCTGACGATTTTTCTGAGCATTTTGCTAGCCTGTCATTAATATCTCTGTTATTCCCATACATACTTTTTCTTATCAGGATTTTCCTTCATAATAAATGGGAAGTGGGATTTATGATGATTTGTGTCAAAGTAAGACTATGGGTGATGGAGCTCCAGCAAACTCTCTCAAGGCAGGACCATGGAACATGTCTGCTCTGACAGCAGCCAAATGACAGGCTAACCCACCAGCTGCAGCTCACATTATAGTAAGGTGTGCTGTTTACACTGTTTTTTAGGGCAGCTGCCGTCTGCTCCTCACAGTGAGATAATTGACCAGAGAGGGCGAGGATATCGACAGGAAGCAGCAAGATAATCAGAGCAGTAGCAGCACCAAGCTGCCGAGAGTCGTGGGCGAGCCTATCCAACATCAATGAACCAAGTGGGAGAGTCACAGAGTTTGACAGTGTGAACATGGGGGATTTGTGTGGATTGGGTGAGGCGTACCTGTGATGTGTGACTCAGACTGGGAGTGAAATGAATCCTGTTTCCTGCAAATAAATAACATTTACATGGACCCCTGTTCTAAATCTCCACTGATGTTTGCTTAATAGCAAACCCTCAAGAAATTAAGCTTCACACATCAGGATGTGAATAAACTTACATAAATAACATTCACATGTTATGGTGCTGTAATAATTTTTTTTTTTATCCTGATTTTTTTCCTGATTTCCCAAACCTGAACTAGTACACTTCACTGCAGCACCTGCTCTGACAGCTTTAGGTGAGCCTCTGATTCACGTCACGACACCGTCGCTTCTTATTCACACAGCAGCTACACCACTAATTGCACACTGCCTATGATGTTGAAGGATGACGCAGTCAGCGTACTGTTAGTTTGTGTCACCACAGTGCCCATCATGACCAGGGCGGGCGCTATAGCGATTACACCAATGAGCTTTGGCTTGTTTGCCCCTTATCCCCTGTGAGGCTGGGCCAATGAGGCAAATGATGGACAACACATGGTTAACAAGCTACATTCTAGTTTGTGGGTGAAATTTCAGTAGATGTGTGTATAGCTATGTTTCAAAATAATTGGCAACATTTTAAAACTGCATCAATTTCATAATATATACAGATCCAGTATCTAAATAGTTAAACACATGGCAATTATTGTATTAACTAAATAAATATTATAATATTAAATAAATATTTGTCATTTGTGACAGGAAATAATTGTTTTAAACATTGCATATGTCTCATTCTGATATTTCACTGTCTTGTTAACTAGGTAATCATGCAATGCATGCAAAGATGGGGGTAAGGAATAAAACAGCAACATCTCATTATAAGTGCTTCTGATCAGCACTGAGCGAGAATGGCACTGTTGATGTCCGTGCCTCCTGGGGGGAGCAGTTCTTTGATTTTCTCTGGACTGGACTTGTTAATAATAAACTTTATTTTGTTTGTGTGTTTTTATGTGATCATTTGGTGAAACCATGCCAAATATTTAGGTCAATAATTAAATGTTCAACACTGAAACAATTGCTTGAATAGTTTTATGAAATACTTGTAAACTGAAAATGCAACGTTTTCATCTATGACACAAAAGAAACACCGAACATGGATTTTTACAATATTGCTGATGAGTGGACATGTTAGGGCTACATGTTGGGGCAGACATTGCAGTTAAAAAGGAAGCCGTTTTATTTAAAAAGGTTTTTCATATGCATAAAACATTATCCATCTGTCAATATGGACCCTCAAACACAACACACAATGGCATTTTTCCTCATTTCACATGTAAAAAAAATCAGTTCACAGACATTATGAGCATTCATTCAATATTTGATTTGAAATATATCTCAATTTTGTTATCATAATTATAATACACAGAGCATCACTAATAAATGCATGACTTTGGCCTCACATATTGAAAAGATGGATGTGTATTTAGTATATTTATTCAAATTACATTTTTCAAAATGAATGAAGGTCTCCAGTTAGCTACATATACAGTGTCCCTGTCACATACAACCAAACAAATCAGAAGGACCCATATCAATGACAATATGGTACTGATTCAGTCAGACTTCCTTCCACAGACTGGGTTTTCTTTTTTCCTATGCTCAGACTTTGATTGGACTTTTTGCCCACTGCATTTCTGCAGGTGCAAATGGGACAGTTATTCATTAAAAGTGGTGTCCTATAGCATCCGTCACTACCAGTACCAAAAAAAAAAAAAAAAAACCCATGCAATTACAGAACTTGTTAATGAATCCCTAAGCAGGTGAGTAATATATTGACCTGTCAGCCACTTTGCTAACAGTTTTGTCTCCTTTAGTTCCATAGCAAGGAGAAACATGCTCATTGGCTGACAAATGAGCCTGGTTGTCTAAAGCACAGGTTTGCAGGCATTCCCCTGCATAGGGAGAGTGGTCTTACCTTGGTCTCAGTGCAGCCATGGTACCTCACTGAAATGAACACCCAATGGATCAGAGAATCCTCTGCCCCTAGAGCACAGCTTTCACTGATTCAGCGTTAGGTCCAGGCTGTTACAATCCAGGGTCATGATTTATTTCTTACATATTATTTGATTTAATGTTAGAAATTCCTGCAATGTTTTAGCTTCTGAGGGTGTCTCGAAGGAGATTTTTCAAATATGAAAAAAATTTATGTATTCGTGAGGCACGGAGGAAGAGGAGAAGACAAACACATGGAAAACGCTACGATACTGACAATATGGAAAAATATTTTGCCATGATTCTTGAATACGAATGTGATGTAACTACACTGCTAATGTGCTAGCTAGCAAGAAATCTTAATTTTTTAGTGTTCCACCTGTTAGGCTATATGTCATCAGACACCTGATGACATAACACACAATGCTAGAGTTAAATGAGCAGGAAGTGGCAAACCGTGCTACATGTCTGAGAAGTATAATTTCTCAGAAAGCAGTTCCCTTCCTGTTATTTGGACATACAAACTGATTATACAATTTCAAAATAAAACAGCTTTTACATATTATAAAGCTCTATGTCAATGGGGTTTGTATATATGCTAGAGGTACACTTTCCAGGTTGTTTTGTATAATGAATGAAGGTAAACTGTACATTAAAATGAAGCCTAAATGAACTATTACAAGATTTGGTTCATTCAGAAGACAAAGTTAACAGTACATGATTCTACCTCGTTCATGACAGCACATCAGTGGTAAGGAAACTATCGAGCTTAAGGTATTACCAAAGTGAAATTCCCTTTGAAGAACTGTTCAATGCATCTTGCAATGCGCCTGCTCGATGTTATCTACCTGCAATTTCCATTGCATGAATCCAGGCGGGGAAAAGCCAGTGCTCTCCACAGCGATATCACAGATTTCTGCACAGATTTAATTACATAGCACCTTCTCAGCTCTTTGCTCCTCCTCTTGGGAGACACATTGACTCAAATGATGATTAATCAGAGTGGCATGAATTGCTGCTCAAGGTAAGGCACAAGTCCAGCACAACACTTCTCCTTACCATGCATGCGATGCTTCACCCTGTAAATGTTTTTGAAATCTAAAAAAAAACTGAAAATCAAAAATGTATTTTCCTAGCAGATATTTCTATTCAAGGTTGAGATTAACAATTATTAATGTAGCTGGATATTTAGTGGAGAAATTCAGGATAGCCCATTTGCTCAAGGGCATAATAGCAGTATCCCTACCAGAAATCTGAAAATGCTTGTCCAGCTGCTACAAGCAAAGAGTGAGAGGGTTAGTGTTGAAAAGTCTGGGTTATATAACAGGGCAGCTATGCTGATAGTCCATTTACAATACCAGAAAATGTCTTGACAAAAGGGAAAACCACCAAAAAAAAACAAATACACACATATACATGCAGTCCTGAATAAGCCATTAAGTAGGCTATGCATTAAACATGTATGTGTTTTGAGTGTTACTCTGTATTGTTTATTTAACAGGAAGATTTCTCAATGGTTTAAAAAATGTGAACCCCACAATTATCACTGTGTTATGATAAATGAATACATAAATGACCCATCAAGTGATATCAGGGAGAGGTTTGGTCAGGTTCCAATACATTTTGTGATTATTGTATCACAATATCCAACACAGATTGTGTTATTGGATATATATGAATATACAGCACACCGAGACACACTCAGTATCTCTAATCATTTTCATTCCAATAAAAGGTCAGCCTTTGATACTGAATATTGCCCTGTTTTGTGTTTTTATACATGGTTAATTTTTATGAGGCATAGACAAGAGTGTAAATGCTTACGATGCAGAGGATGGGAATTTCCCCACTCCCCATTTGCTTACAATTAATATTTCATGTTTGCTTGCAGGTTTACTTCAAGCCCACCAAAATGTATGATACAATTCATGGTAAATATTCAATTGCACGTCAAATGTGCAACATGCCTGTTGTGCATGCTTCCCATCTCTCTCCATTTCCCACACACAATCCCACAACTGTAAACCCTCACTTTTACTGCAGTCCCATCCCTTTCCCCTTCCACTTCCCCTACCCCCTCCCTCCCTCCCTCCTCCCTCCCTCCCTCCCTCCTCCCTCCCACACACACACACACACACACACACACACACACACACACGCACACACACACACACAGCACAGCACAGCACAGCACACCACTGTATATACTACTCTGCACAAAACTACACATATGCATGGGTTACTTGTTACATTAACTCTTATGCAATGCCAGAAAACCCCATTGCTATCCTTCCACCCAGGATGGTACAGTACGAAGAAAGAACACATTGGTACACATGAAGCATTAATCAAAAGATAGGGCAGTATGGCCTACTGCTTTGTTCTCAGACTCATGCAAAGTGATAAAAACACCTCACAAAATTCTATCCAGTTTGCAAACATAACCTTCAATTGTTATGCCTGATTCATTTTCCACTTGGTTTTGGGGAATCAGTCTGTGGTCTGGCTTTGGTCAGCACTTTCATTAAAGTTTACAGTGCTGTCTCTAATCCCTCTAAATGCATTTCTGCTGGCTGGAATCCCCTGCTCTACTCAACAAAAACTGCTCCTGTGGTAAGTCACTGTAACATCAAACTTAAGACATACTTGACAGTACACAACAAAATGAATGCCAGCCAAAAGAAAAATCAGAAGAAATCAGCTGGAATCAATCCCACAAAATAAGCACAATTAGTACAACTGAGATGTTTAACATTTCATTCAGTCTCCTCAGCTCAACCCCCAGATCATCAAAGGTGGTTGACCGTGATTCACTCATCAGTGTGTAGAAGAAAATAGCCACTAACTTGAGTATAGCCACTAACTATAACAAACAATGAAGGGACGTGCAAATATGCATCTCTATGAGTGAATAAGATAAATTCAGAAATTGAACTCTAGTTGCTTGGAGACTAAATAAATGTCTCCAAGCAATACACAAACACACACACACACACACACACACACACACACACATATATGTATATCTATATGTATAGATATATATGAAAATAGTGTTGCATAATGATCCAAATCTGGAATATATTACTATTTTGGCTGGGAAGTATTGTCTTGCATATACAAGAATAAATATATACAGGTATGATGAAGCTGTCCTTTAAATTACTAAGCAAATCAGGGGGAATTACTGAAAAAATGCTATTTGCATACTCTCTGCTGTTGTTTTATGAATATTTCTTTGAGTAAAGTCAGGAAGTATGTTTTTTTGAGTTGGCATTTAAAGTTTTAGATTTAAAGTGGCCTTTTCTTATATTTGGGAGCCTGTAAGGATATTTGTGGATGTGTATGTTTGATTCTAGTGACATGTACTTATTCAAACCCATATATTAAAATGAAAACCAACAAATTAAGGTGGTGGCCTGCACTCCACTTCGAATTATGCCTATCAACACACTATAGCCACACCCATGTTAATGAAATAACAGCGGTTCTTGTTTCCTTTATTGATAATATACATACCCTCTCTGCATATGTACTGTCAACTGAATATATAACACATTTCCAGTCAACCACATGCTTCTCCACCTGCTGACATACACACATTTGTATGTATCCATAACATACTGTACATCTGGTTGTTACTGTCCTTTGCATATATCCTATTTTTCTGGGGCACTGTAATGAGTGATCGTCATGGATGCTGTGCCTTTTAAAGTGTCAGCTGTATGATGCATCTTAATATTTGTATGCATTAATGTACATTGCATGATTGGTGAAGGGGACTGGAATGACATTCTCACTCAAGATGAAAGAGGGAGCACATGCAAAAGCATAGCTATTCATGATAAAGTCCATTGCACATTAATTTTGCTGCAAGGCTTTTCACTGCATTACAGATGAGCTCAAACAAAGAGGCTGATCTCAGAAATCTGATGGAAGGGTGGCTTACAAAAACAGAACTAGTTCCTCTGTAAAAATTCATGTGATGTATGAAAGACTAAAAGGTGGACTTTTGAAGGAGCTTAAGATGTCACAATAAACTAGGTTTCTTACCGTTCATGATCATTTGCAATTTTTTTCCTTGTCTTTCTTAATTCTTACATTGAGTGGGTGAGATGGGAGATACATGATTTGCTTGGGGGTGTGGTTTTGTGCTTAATATGCCAGCTGCACTGTCCATCAACTCCTTTGGAAATTGCAGCCATGTCCCTAGAGTCCAACAGTTCTGCTTTACGCAATGTCACATCAGGCTCGGTCAAGAAAGCATCTGCATTCCTTTAACAAGTCTAATTAAGCAGCAATATGCCGACTACCTGGTGTTCCTGGCATGGCTGTCTGCATTGGCGTGCAGTTCCACATAGTATCACTATTGGGAACCCATCACATTTACATCCCATGTTAACATCAGGCATACAGGAGGACAGTGAAGTGATGTGAACTGCTAACCCAACTGTGCTGTTCAGTGTCCACTATATATTATATCCACATGTGTTATATGAGTATATTGTGTTGTGCTCTTTGTAATAAAACACTGAATCAGAAAATCAATCACTGACTACTAAAGAAGCAAGCATTCATTATAGGCAAATCTTTGGAGTGCAAGAACATTATTTCCTGAGCACACTTCAATGATAGCAATGGCAGAGTTCATAGAAATAAAGTAAAAGTAAAGTTTTAAAGAAACGACTTTCTCTCACAGCAGTTAAATTTTCAGGTTGAAGTTTTAGCCTTGTCAGCTTTGCTAGACAAACTAAAAACTACCAATCTAATGTTAGTGACCTAGTGTTACATTAAACAATATTACTTCAGCAAGCTAGCAGTTTACAATTTTACCAATGTACAAGGTTACCAGTTTACTTCCAGTAGCAGGCCACTTTAAAGACAGGAAGGAAGATGGTATAAAAAAAAAAAACATTTATTAGGGACTATGTGTATTCTACACCATCAGTCACAGTTTCAGATCTTACTCTTTGGCATTCACTTCATTTCACAATCATATTGAGAAATGGTTTGCAAAGGCATGTGTGCTTGATAGTCAGTCTCAGTCATCAACTTAGAATATATCAGATAATTTTGGAAATGACCACTGCAAAAATGGTTACTTTGATTCCAAAAAATTAGGAAATGCTGACTAAAATATTGTGCAGAAAACATGCTTTTCATACAGAAGCAGGGCAATTTTTAATAAGTCCGATTTCCACATTGGATACACAAATGTTTGGCAAAGTAAGCCAGTAGTGAAATTTTGTTGTTTTTACCGTCTAAAAAGATGAGAGAATGTGATGCCTTTTATTGTGAAGTGACTTTAATGAGCGAGTAATCTGTAACAGATGATGTTTTGAAAGTAACCTTCCAAACCCTTCTTATAACTTGCATACCCATGCATTCTAAATTAATGACCTTGCGTTTTATTGAGTTTAAGAATGGATGGAAAATTCAGGACTATGAATGCATTTTGGTTTTGATGGAGTATGATTAAATTTTATAACAGAAAGTATTGCATTCAAAAAATGAAATAGGTACATTTTCCTGTTCCTGCTTAAATTATTGTATGATTTGAATGACATTAATGATACTGCATGAGAATGTACATGGCTCACTTTTATTGCATTCACAAAAAAAAAAAAAAAAAAATCGCAGTTGTACTTTTTTGTTCCTTGGGAGTCTTGAGGGAGCAGACAAGCAGGATCAAAAATGGTTGCTCAGGGTTGGTAGCATACATTGTGATGCAGTTTGGAAAGTATCAGTCATGATGCAGGAAGTGCTGAGATAAACCATCTTTGGAAATAAAACCGCTGTGAAGGCAATATGTTTTCCTCCCTCTGTTTATAGGTTGGACTGTCATGTGTGGTTCCCCATTTTATTTTTGTGGTATGAAAATGCAATAGTTCTTTCTTCAGACCACATTCTGACAGTTAAACAAAGACCTGTCTGGTATGCACTGACTCCCGATTAAATTCCCTCACGCTATTGATTGCTGTCTCTACCGCTATGGATCATGTGACTTAGCCACAACCCTGTAAATTTGCAGAGGCAAGCAGGCTGTTGACCCTGCCAAATAGCAGGGGCGGCAGTATATCAGAGATAGCAGCACACAGCCATTAAGGTTAATGTTCTCAGACAATACTCTCCCAGCAGCAGCCAACCCCTGCAGGTAACAGAAACATCCCATTATTTCTGGAGAGAAAAAATTAAAGAGCTTATTTTGGCATTGTCATCAGGTCCTTAATTTGCAATGCGATTACCAGCTATCTGAATTTAATGATAAAATAATGCATGATAAACTACTGCTGTTCAAACAGGTAAAGGTACAAAGCAGAATACAGCATATGAAGTTTTGGTTGAGTGTTAAATGTGAGCCATAGTTCTGCCCAGTACAAACAATTGACATTGAATGAACACTAGGGGCCAATCTACACCTTGCATGGAGGGAGATGCATCCCTGAGGCAAACTAATCAATTGGCCATGCATGACTTCATCAATTTCCTGGAATGACATGAAGAGATGCAGACACAAAATTCCATTTTTTCAGATAGAGGCAATTTCTTCCATCTTGTGGTGAAAAATCCCAGACTTAATTCATATTATTTTTCAAAATATTATGAATTACTATTTATGGTAACTTCTAACTTTTAGTTCAGTGAAGCATGACACTGAGTCAATAAAACAGTCCCCTGAGAACTGCTTTGTAATGGAAGTAAGGAGAAATCAAATTCCTCTAACTGTTGCTACTTTCTGCTGTTATAATAAGCCATGAACTACATGGAAATTGCCATGTAAACAAAGCCCTGTATCCTTCTTACTTACCCAACACAATTAGCATACTTGCATTTTCTTGTATGGGAGGTGACATCTGATCAATTCCAGTGCCACTCTGAATGACAGGGCGCTGTCATCATAAACAGGTTGGTGAACATTAAGCAGTTCTGTTGACACCGTGCAGCACAGCCCACAACAACGGAAATGCATTACGCCCCTTTACCATACCGGGCTTGATATCCTGTGGAAGACACAGGCTCACCTGCACCTGCCTGTTTTCTGTGATAAACACATCCCAGTGAAGCTTAGTACCTCTAGGAGACAACATAATGACACAAGGTGCCCTGCCAGAGGAGACCTTCCTTTGTGAGTTACTCCTTGACAAAACTGAGGGAGAGCAGGGCAGAGAGAGAGGAAAAGCAAATTTCTACAGAAGGGACTACAGACTATTTTTAGCACTTTGCCTTGGAGACACGACACTCATCTGCAGGGAACGTTAAATACATGAAACTGAAAAAAGAAAATCAAATCCATTTGAAAAATGTCCTCCCCCTTCTTTGCAGCTGAGCATCCTGTATCTTCAGCGTCCTCCCTGCTAATAATGTTATCATCAGCACTTGTGGAATACAGGCCCTCTGTGAGGTTGTGTTTACTAAAGGAATAACTGTCACATTCATGGGACTTATGCACTATTACAGAAGGATACCTTGAACCTTGAAGAAGTCAGCAAGGAAATCTGAGTAAAAACATTATTTGTGCACCTGGTGTGTTCAGATGTTTTTTTTTTTTTAAATGTGCACACTTTACCTGAACCATTGAGCATGAAGCACTAGCGGAACAAATCAGTACCGGGCCGGGGGCGGGGCACATGACCGGGCCCTTTAAACCCAATAAAGCTCATGATAACATCGCTTTACAACATACACATGCCCGCAACAGCGGGGCTTACAACCAAACATACTACATTTTTGACACAAGCAACTGCTGAGTCCCTAACATCACCGCTATAGAGAGAGAAAGAAGGGGATATAAGCTGGGCTACTAGAAACAACAACCATCAACAGTTTACAACAGCTCACACATTGTTTGTGGCGTAGTGATCGCTAGAATTGCTACCTGTAAATCTGGCTCCAAGACTGTACTGCCAGAATTGACTCGCTGCCAACAAAAATGTCAGGTTCATCTCCAGGAGGATGAACAAAATATGTGTCCAGTTTTTGTAATTTGTCTTTTCCTTGCTCTTTTTTCCTTTTCTTTGCGCTTTGCCGCTCCACTTTTATGCTTATATGTACTGCCACTCATGTGTAGCTTAGTCCGTAAAAATGCTACACCAAGCTTGCACTCTGTTGACAAATGACTGATGATGACATGATGGACGGTTGATAACGATTTTACCCAAAATACACTTGGAGACAATATCGGCAATCCACTTGTAAATTTGCACGTAATGAAGTTAAATGTGAGAGTGAAAATAAAGCCAGTCATGCAGCACGTCATTTTATTCATATTTTACACCTACCTACATCACTAAAGTCAGTCTTGTAAAGTTTTTACCAACCATGACTCATTCTGACTGGGCAACATATATAAGCTCACACATATCGCACATCGAACGAATTTATCAAGAGGAGACCCAGTAGCACCGACCTGGAACAAAGGCCCCGGGCCCCCCTGGACCCCGGGCCGAGGTCGCGTCGCCCTCCCAGCCCCCCCCGGTAACTCCGCCCCTGGCATGAAGTGCATATTCAAACACTGTGAAGACTTCCTATAGCTGAATGTGTCCATGATGTATGCTTCATGCCTACACATCTGTGAGTGTATTATGAATGGCATGGTTGAAAGGATTATTTGAGTAATCAAATCAAAAAAAAAGAAGAGCGAATGGCTAAAGTTTGAGCATGTGAAATGAAAGCATTCATCTTAATAAGACTCCCTGAGGAAATAAAATAAGAATGGCTTGTTATTCTATTTGATTATGGTATTGCTAGAGGTGTCACGATACAGTCAACTCATGATTCAGTTCAATAGACGATCCAGACTCATGGTTTGATAGACTCACAATATATTCTACAAAGTAAGACTGAAAACTAATTAAGATCTCACAGTTCTTATTTATTTCTTTGTAGGCATGACGAGGAAGACATTTACAAAAAAGCTGTTTTCAAACCATTCCTTTTTTCTTAGAGTTTTTACCTAATTCTGCAGACTCCAGTGCACAATGCAAAAATAAAATCTCAAAATCTCTTCACTTAAAAATGTGCTTTTTTGAAACTAAAAGGAAAAATAAGAATAAATCAAAATGTCCTAAATGTATAAACAATATCCTCATTAAGGCAAATGTCTGAACTTTTGTCGAAAAGCCATGACCAAACTACACAACACCTGAGTTGGCCTGGCCACAAAACCTGGTTTAAATGTTTTCACAGGAGCTCATCTATGGCCTACAACAATTACATGTTTTTTTCAATAAAATCAGCATGTTGACATTTTCAGGCAGCAGTTGAGACCTCTGACAGTTCAGAATATCTCCTGCTGACGAAAAAACATTCTCACTTGGAACTTAGGTAGCAGGAATCGCGAGATATGCTTTTGCCAGAGGTGCAAGTATGGCATAAATGTGAGGCTTTTCTTTCCATTACTTCAGTGGACAGCTGGTGAGTGGGAGTAGAGTCTCTTTCTTGAACATGCCAATCTCTTGGTCTGTTGCTCTGTTGGACTCTGCTGGCTGAATGGGAATGAAAGAGTCCCCAAGAAGGTCCTCAAGTGCTGCCCTCTTTGCAGGAGGGTGGTCCAGCTCAGCTTCGCCTGTGTCTCTCACATCATCTTTTGCTTAATGTATGAGGCGGTCACTTGTGGCACCGGCTCCTGCTGAACTCCCCCCTTTTAGCATGTCTACTATTTATTGATATAAATACCAGAACTGTGCTCTCCAGAAGATAGTAATAAATATCCCCGCTGTACCTGTCCACAAGCTTCTCCAGGATCGCCCTCTTCACTGGCCACTGTAGTAGTTGAGTCTTCTTCATTAGGTGCCATACTCTGTTCAATCATGTGGGTTAGGGGTCAATGACACTATCAGGTTTTTTTCATCGCTCAACACTTTGGTGGCTGTTTTGAGAGGACTGAGCAATTTCATAATGTCCTCTGCATTACTGCTGCCATTGCCATTCACAGTATCAATGTCCTGTGTGTTGTGTCACAGTTCTGGGCTGACAAGAGTTTCTGTCACAGCTGCCTGCTGCTTGAGGTAGCAATTTAGCATATCCAGTGCACCGTTCCGCTGGGTGCTTCATGTGTTCATTCAAAAAATGTTTATTTCGGTGGATTTGCTGATTACTTGGAGTATTTACACCAGGGGTTATACAATTACACATCCAGTGAGGGGAATTTTCAAATGAGATTTCACAATACATATAAAATGACTCCCTTTCTTCAAAAATTACATGAGGTAGTGTAAACGAGACTTAAAAAAACAAAAAAAAAACAAAAACAAAAAAGAAACAACTCCTTAATAGGTGGATGTGGTGGAGTAAATCACGTTGCTTTATGGTTGAGCAAATACAATTTTGCCCAATCTTTTTTTCTGGGTTGCGGAAAACTCATGGAAGCCCTTTACAGGCTTTTGACATCTCTGTGAAGATTGAGCAGGGCGAGCAACATAATAGTCAAGTTACACTTCACATCATTGACCAATAAGCTTTTGATCTGTCTTCTGCTCACTTACGCTTGAGTCCCTGATACCTTCTGCAGAGGTAAAAGAAAAAAAGCACTAATGAAATGTAGGCTGTGGGTTTTTTATTCCAACATTGAGGATGGAAACAGGTGTGAAACAAAAAATAATTTTCCTTGGGTTCAATCTATTTAAATGGCCTGCCTCCCAAAAGGCGGGTAATTATTCTGTGCCTGTTTTATCACGTCCTGAACTCACCGTAGATATATCACATAATTTGGGAGCTGAATTCTTGTGATGATGTGACATTGAACCGTCAAGTAACCCATGTGTTAGGGTGCAAGTTGCTGAAACTGCACCCGTGGTTAACAGGACAGACTGCTGTGAGTTTGTGCCTCTCTCAGCTAAGCTAGCTATGGCCAATGGTAAAAGGCTTACTCTTACCCAGATAAATTGGTCAATTTTTGTGTTGTGTTTAAAATGTTCAGTTCTACTTTTGTTTGTATTTTGCTTTTCTTATTGTTACTGTAACATGAAATGGGATGTCAAGAGAGGCATGGGGGAGGGTCAAGAGAGTTTTTTGGTTCCGATCCAGAATATGTTGAGCAGACAGAGGTTTGCGGCTGGAGAAATAAATGTTTAAAATTTCTGGAATCTTTTAGTTTGTCGATCTTCCAGTTCATCGTCCTGCAAGGCGTGTGTGAGTCGCAGAAGCCTAGCAGTCTGTTATTTTAGCATCCATGGAACCATTGTAAATATGGAACCAGCACCCACCTTTTCTTACCCTGCACTGTAAATAAAACCACAAATTTTGCATCCTGTGCCTCCTTCGACCTCCTTAAAACTGTGAGTCCCAGTACCTTATTACAGTTCTGTCATCTACATCAGTGAAACCATTTAAAGTGTGTGTATTAGTTGTTTTTCGTAGTTGTCCAACAATTGAAAACAAAGTGCTCTAGTAAAACCTAGCACTAGTGCTGACACAAATTAAAGCAATCCCTTACTTACAGTAATGCACAGTACAAATAAAACATGTTCAAATGCTACAAGTGATTAATAGTGACTGTATGCTTGTGACTTTTCAAAAGGTAAAGCAGATATTTTTGTCTTGGAAAGGAGTGAAGGAATAACAGAATACTGACCCTCTTTGTTTCATTTTTATAGCAGAGAAGTCCAATTTTCCCATGAAGCAAGTACTTTTTGTAGGTGAACAAAATAGAACCAAAAAAGGTAAATTGGAGTTGGGCTGATGGTGGATGTTGATTAGTTTCATTCAATGTCATTTTAAATGAAATGTAGAAGCTATTTTCATTTTAAATTCATACAAAATGCATACAAAGGTCATTGTTTTAATAAAACTATTTAGAGTGTATTAATCATGCATTCTAGTTTTATCTTTTTATACATGGAAACAAATCGATGCCAGATTGCTGTTGGCAAACTGCATTGACTGCCTAACAACAAGATGAACCTTTTCACTGGTGCTCAGCACTTCTTTGAGAGTAGCAATAGCAGTTATAAGATCTTGCGTCAGAAATTCTGCCACATTTCCATGAAACACATGCATGCAGAGCTTTCATTAGGTATGCAATAAACCTTGTGAATAATGCTAAGGCCTAAGGTTGAATCTCCTAGGAGTTGCTCATTAATTCGTAACTGCTAAGGTACAGTGGATACTGCAAGGAGATAATACCATCTTGCAGCCCTTATCCTCCTTTTCTTTGTGATTCAGCAACAAACTTTTTTTCATCTGATTTGTCTCTCAAGTGCTTGACCAGGGTTGCAAATTAATCTATAAGGCAATGAGGTTTAGGAAATATATTATATATATATATGCATTTATAAATATACATTCTGTAAAGGAGAATAAATGTAGATACTCATCCTTCAGCTGTGAAACAATTAATAGAGCTATCAAAATTGATTATCAAATACTTGTTTCTAGAAATATTCTATCTACAAAGAGATGACACAAAGTACTTATTTTAATTATTTTCCAGCAATTACTTTGGTGACACTTCAGTGGTGGCACAAAGGATGTTTTTAATGAGGGGATATAACACAAAATTATTTTGAATATGTATTGAAAAAGATGCATTTCATTTTTTGTTTTCAGGATTCTGGTTTGCAACGAGACCACTTTTAGCAGAACTAACACACATCAAATAGCTTGATTTGGATCAGGATCAAATTTCGTAGACATCATAGAATTTAATGAATGTGATGTTATTCTGCAGCTTTGTGCATGTTGCATATACATCAGTTTCTTCCATTTTCATATTTCCAACCTAGGATATTGCAGCTTACTGCTGTATATCCCACTTGAACAGTGCTCAGTTCGCTGGCTCTCTTACTAAACTTGGGTGGTAATTTGATGAATGTCTCAATCCTCCAAAAGCACATTCTGGAACCCAAAAAAAGTCATCTTTCATCCATCCATCGAACTTGTTCCCTGTTTATTTCCAAACTGAGCAGGATGAACAGAACTCTAAGGGTGACAGTGTCATGGAGTTGTCAACTATTACATTGCAGCTTTAGCTTAAACCATTGCAGTAGTGCTATTGAATATAGCATAAGCACTATGATTTAGAACAGTGCCTTATGCAGATGTGTCATTCTCATCTTCAAACAAAAATGTATAGTCAATGACAATGCAGTTACCCATCATTACAGTTTAAAAGACAGGTCAGCTTAAGTGGACATGAAAGATAACATGCATTGACATTTTGCTACATAGTCATCCAATGGGTAGCTGCATATAATAGGCCTGCTTTTCAGGTGTAATGTAGATTGAGTAGAATTAGCAAAACAAACCATTCCAAATTTTAGCTTACATGGCCAAATTTATGTTAATAAAAAGGTGCTGACAAGAAGAGCACTGTTTTCCGTGAGTTCTGTAACCCTGATTTAATGTTATTATGAATGACTTACTGACCTTTAGTCTACCTGTAGCTATGTTTTCTATTGTAGAAATCATTTACAGTCACGTTGATAATCATACACATTTTATGTAAACATTTTATAACATATTCATCAAACTTCCTATCGCCCTTCATCCTTAAACAAAACTCCAACAATCCACTGACCATCTTCTGAACCTCTTCCTTCCTCTTAGCTCCTTCATTTTGGCGTGAACCTTTCAAACTCCCACCTATCACTGAAAAAACTCTGGTATTTGCAGTTTGTTGGCAGAATTGGGAATGCTGCCAGGTGTGTTTAAGTACCAAATAGAGTAGATAATAGTGTAATAGCAGAACACCTAAGTAATATGAACAGTCCTCAACTTAGCATTAATCTTGCCCCCCACCTTCCGTTGACCCTTTTTTGTGCCCCCTCCCCCTCTCCTCTGAATTATGGATGACAGTTTCCATCTCTAGATTGCTAAAGTAAGATCAGTTAACATGATATTCATTCTGGGTTGTTAAGTAGATGGTTCTTGTGTATATGAGCTGACAAGGCTGAGTTCAGGCATTTTAAATGACTAGCTGCTACTAAAAACACAGATAATAGAAAGTTGTTTTTAACTGACCATTTACTTATTTTACCAATCAACTGCTTCTTTCACTGTTGGAGGTTACTGTCTGTTTGTGTTGCCACACAAATCAACCTATCATGAATGCTTGCTTTGCTGAAGATGGAATTTATTGGCGGAATTTCTCCTGAGTCAGTGTTTTACTGCTGCAAGGAGTACAACACTTTACCTCCACTCTTATGTAATGTATACAGATATTCCTTTATTGGTCTTTCACACTTACATAGGATGGGAAATGTGAAATTTCATTTCATTCATCATCTGTGAAAGAAACACTCAATAGCTTCAATAGCAAGTTGACTTTTGTGGAAATGGATGTATGGAAAATATTACATATTGTCATATTTATGGAAATCAAATTCTTTGCAATTATGTAGTTATTTTCAGTTGTTTTTTTTTTTTTCGCTGATGAAATGTGAACATTTTCTTACCAGGTTCATAACAAAATGTGCTATTTTGTTCATTTTGTACATAAGCCCACAAAATCAGAATTGTGAAATCCTTGGAGGGGCTGAACAGTATCCCTGTACAGAACACCTCACTGATAACCATTCGTAAAAAATGTTATTCCATGTGCATATGTGAATAAAGTATGTCATGCTTTACACTTTTCTAAGCAAAATCAGAGGGATAAAAATTGCAAAAATTCTCAGTGAGACATGCAGATGTCAGATGTCAGTGGATATTACGGTCTAGGGTTATTTTTTTTCAACAGAACTGTTATTCAACAAAAAACTTCACTTCTCATAAGAATATTGCTTCATCACATACACTGTCATAAACTTAATTTATGGAAAGGACCTTAAGCATTCACACAAACCTAATCTTCAAAATCGCCAACTCTTATGAGCTTAACAAAGATTATTTCCATATTTAAAGGCAGTGTATTGTTTCTGACTATGACTCATGGTTCTATTGGCTCTAAGCTACTTAATTCACATACTTGACTGATTGCTTGTTATTTAGTTGTTTGAAAAACCAGAGCAGTGTTTTAAACTAAACAGAAAGGACAGGACATACCGTATATTGACAGTCCTCTGGGTGGCACTCTGACTCAGATAAGGTTCTGGATCACAGTCTTTGTTCTTTAAATTTTCTTACATTTAAAAGCAGCTCATTCAAGTGAAATCAAGGGAGTATAGCCTCTTAAGAGCATACTCTTTCTGTACAAAAAAACAGACTTAGGATCAAGTATCTGCAGTTTTGATTTGCCTAAGACCCAAGGCAAGTTTGTGTTTGAGAGGAAGGAAGAGACAGGTGAGAACTTGCTCCAGATAAAACTCCACCCCGTTTAGTGTTGCCTTCCAGATTGATTCCAGCAGATGTCCAGAGGGAGTTGAGTTTCCCATGCGTTGATATCCTTGACCTGAGCTATGTAAGGTAGGGAGGTGTAGTTTGGAAGTGGGCAGAGATGTTCACTGCAGGTTCTGCAGTGGATTACCATGACATCCATGTAAGCCGCCGGTAGGGCTGGAATTCTTTATCTGTCAGGTGCTGGAATCTGGTCAGGGCCCTATGCAGCTTGAAGGGGAGACCACAATATTGGAAAAGCCCCACAGATGCGGCAAAAGTAGTCCTCTCTGTCGACCAAGCTACTAATAATCTTTGATTAAATCGACTGTGTCTGGTCACAGTATTTAACCAGTCTATCAGCTCATTAACACAAGGCATGGAGTAGGCAACAAATTTGGAGTCCAAGCTCAGCCACCTGAAGTCTTGTGCAGAACTTCAAAGTGCAATTGGGCTTGGAACCATTATAAATGGACTGCATTATGGGTTACAGGCTTCTTTGACTCTTGAATCTGCATCGACTGCACCTCCACTATTATGCCTTTTACTACATCTAGGTAACTCAATTCACAACCTCACAGAGTTTTGGTCCAGAACTAGAGCTCATAAGTTGAACCAGCTGTAGCTTAACAATAGAAACATTTTGACAGTGGCCCTCATTCCAGGTTCTGGGCCATAGTGTTTTGCTGGTTTTTGTTTTCACTTGAAATTGCAGTGTTCATTGTTCTGTACATAGTGTTTATTTTATATGGCTGTCCCTCCAAAGTTAGAATGCCATTTTGAAGTAGTAACAACAAAATGTTTTCTCTTTTCTTTCAAATGCCATGCTTTGGAGAACTAGAATACAGATTGTTGTATACATCTCTCCAAACAAATGGAGCTTACACTGGAAAGGCTTGCAATGCCAATAAAACTCATTTTACTTGAATGACAGAGCAAGAAAAGGAGAGTCTCTTCCATTCCTCCAGTACCATTTTGTCTCCTCTATGACTTGTAAACTGATCTTTGCATTCTCACGCTTGGTGCCCCAGTATTGGAGGAGATCAGAGAAGCTGTCAGAATAGACTTAAATTTATCAAGCAAGTCTTTTCACATTCCTGGGGGATGTCATTGTGCTCATGACAAAAAGACCATCCCATAGAATCTGACACCATCAAAACATTTGAAAGCATAGCCTCCGGATTGTTCACACAGTAAAGTTAGTTGTTTAAAGTGCAGCCGTGAGTTTGAATACCAGCTGTGTCCTTACCATCTATGGTCAGAGGCCAACATATACAAGGAAACAATTGGCTTAGCCTTGCTGAAGAAAGATGAGGGCTGGTTTTATTTGGCACCAACAATCATGTACATGTAGACATTTTGTTGTTCCAGTGACAATACATAATTGATGACATTCCTGCAGTGAGAAAAGTGGCAAGCTTATCATCATGTGAAACAGAGGAAGCCACAAAATCTGCTGCTCCTTTCTGAGTCTGTGAGGGAAGTCTCATTGGGGTAAGCAGAGTTTTGTCAGTAAGGGAAAAAATTGGGGGTGAAAATCTAAAATACAAAAAAAATTCAAAAGCATGGCAAATAATTTATGGACCCACAAATGTAAATTACAATTCGATATGCACTACCTGGCTAACCATGTCTCATGCGCAGAAAAAAATGGTCAATAAATTGCAGAGTAATATTTGTGAAAACTGAACGTTTTAGCTGTTGGTTTATTTATTTGCTTGTACATATGCTTTTCCTATGTGACTGTAACAGAGCTGGTTGAAGCACTGTAGGTGTAATTGACATCCATATAGTAACGTAAAATGGACTAGTTGTGTATGAAATTTTTGATTGGATTATTATGTGCTCTGTATCAGTCATAGTTAAATAAACTATAAGCTTTAATTTCCCCCTAAAAAAGTAAGCTAAATGGATATTTCTTGTTGCACCTTTTGTACCTGTAATACCTCAGCTGGGTAGAATTTTCAGAAATGGCAGAGAATATAGATTTTCCAGTCATAGCCAGCTGTACTACAGTTTGCTTTGAAAGGTCCAATGGATATTTGCAGGACCTTTGAAAAGCGCAATAAGCATTGAAAGTATGAAACAAGTTGAGATTATGTAGCAATGCGTCCCACCAGCTTATGGTTTGGCACCAGAACATGTGTGCTAATGGATTTTGACATGAAACTCTTGGAAGACCTGTCCTTCATGGGTAAGCCTTTCCTTCTCTTGAATAGTGCTCCAACCACTTTGCCACATTTGAAAGGACAGATCCAGATGAAATGATAAATAAAAAATAAAATGTTTTTCAAAATCACTCAGGATGCTGACCTGTACCAAGAATCAATGTATACCTCTCCAGAAAAGACCCATGCCTTTCCCTTGTGGGTGAAAGTTTGAATGTGAATGTCAGGAGTCACGCTAGCGCCTCCTGATAACCCTCCCACACAGGTACTGGGACCCACCCACACGAACAACCAAGACACAGGGAGTCAGGTCAGCAGAGACTTTAGGTTTCTTTTTTAAAACAGCAAAACTCATGCTCGGGCAGCCACCCACTTTGACCTCCCCCCCCCTTTCCAACTCCCCCCTCCTCCGCTAGCCCCTACTGGCTGGCCCGGTGTCGCGTGGGAGAACTCCCGGGAGAGGGACTTCCCCACACCTACACCGCAATCCAAACCACGCCAACAAGGTAACCCTGTGCCACACTCACTCCACACAGTGTTAAGATTGAGACCCTCTCCCAGGCCTGCCCACACGGCACAGGCCAGCCCCCTCTTGGCCAACACAGGGGGGAGTAACTCACGCTGGGAGGGAGGTCCACACACTCACACGCATTCACACAAACGAAACTAAGGGTGGGGCGCGACTCGGCCCGCGCCACCAGAAGCCGGGCCTCCTCCGCGCCCCAAAATAAAAAACAAAACCAACGAAAACCAGGCTGAGACTGCCGCTCCTCCAGCCTCCAGGAACCGCCGCGACCGCACGCTGGTGGACTCCCAGTCTTCCAACTCCGCTGGGCCTGGGACGGGGAAGGCTAGAGAGGGAGAGGCAAAATACCAGGTCACCCCTCAGTGGACTGGGCAGAGCAAGGACACACACACACGCTGTTTACTTTTGTGGTTACGTTCCTCTCACCACCGGGGCATGCCCCCGCTCGCCTTCTGCCCAGCCCGGGGTAGCAGCTTCACCGCCGTCGCCTTCTCCCTCCTCTAGCGCTGATATTGGGGTTCCTCCGTCCCTTCCCTCAGCCGGTCGCCGACACGGTTCCAGGCGTGCAGTCCCTGCCTCCTCTTCACTCACACGCACCCTAAAAAGAAATCCCCCCGTGGGATTTCTTAAGGAAGAAAAATAAACAAAACCGAAAGAAAAAAAAACGAAACCAAAAAAAACAACGAAATCGCCGGCAAAAATTCAAAACTCAAAACCAACCGAAACAAATCGAAACTCTCAAACAAAAATAACCCCGTCTAAAAACCCAGCATACTGCAGGTTCCTTCCAGGCTGCCCAAGCCCAGTCTGCCTCGTCCCCCGCTCTCTTATCCTGACTCCCTGCGCGGAGGGAACGAGAGACAGCTGCGGCAGATTACCAATCAGGCAAAGCAAGGGAGACAACCCACCCTGATCCACATACCGCACGCGTGCCCCAAATTACCAATAAAGAAAAACTCACCCAAGCAACGGCACGTCAGGCTCACCTCCTGACAACTCCCCCCGCTTTACCCGTAGTCGTCCCGACTACGCTTCTTCAATGTACCGGCGCGGGGGTTGCCCTCGTGTCTCACGTGCAGAGCGACGGAGGGGCACCACTTCCGGCTGCACAGGAGGCTCCGCCGCCTCCCCCTGATGCTGTTCCTCTAGGGGAACAGCAGGCTCACGAACAGGACCCCGGGCAGGGACCCACACCGGGTTCCAGCCCCAAGCCCACCTCCGCGGACCCGGCTCTGGTTCCCGTTCGGCTTCCTCCTCCACTGGGGGCTCCCTCCAGGCATCACCCACGGGGCAGGCACGCAGGTTGTTCCGGTGTAGGGTCCGCTCTTCCCGACCTCCCTCGGGACGGACCACATACACCGGCCGATCCGGCTGCAGCTGGCGGACAACGACAAAAGGACGAGGAGACCATCTCGGGGCCAGCTTACCTCGCTCCCGGCGCCTGAAGTTCCGCACCAGCACCCGGTCCCCCGGCAACAACGGCAAGGTCTTCAGCCGCCGATCGTACCTCTCCTTGTCCCGCAGCTGCTGGCGTCGTACAGACTCCAGCACCTTTTCATACACCCCGGACAAGGTACGATGGTGTGCCCGCACCCACCCCTCCATATTCCACTTCCTTGGGGTGGGGGGCACATTCATTGCCAGGTCCACCGGGAGCCGGGCATGCCGCCCGGTCAGGACGTAGTGCGGGGCGAAGCCGGTGCTGCTGTGCATGGCATTATTATATGCCTGGAGCAGAGCGGGCAGGCGCTCCGGCCACCGGCCTTGTTCTTCCTCCTGGAGAGACCCTAAGAGAGACAGCAGAGTCTGATTAAACCGTTCGCAGGCCCCATTGCCCTGGGGGTGGTAGGGGGTAGTGCGGATCTTAATGCACCCATAGAGCTCACAGAACGAGGCTACCAGGGAGGACTCAAAGGCCGCCCCTCGGTCGGAGAGGAGCCGCTCGGGGCATCCCCAGTGCTGCACCACCGATCCCCACAAGGCCCTCACCGCCGTCCCGGCCGACTGGTCCCGCACGGGCACTGCCCAGCCGTACCTAGAAAACAAGTCAGTGAGGACCAGCAGGTACGGATACACATCACCGGGACGCCCCAGCGCCAGATGGTCCATGGCCACCACCTCCAAAGGATAAGAGGTGGAGAGGGGGACAAGGGGGGCCCGTACCTCCGGCCCGGCCTTGGCCACCACACACTGCCCGCACTCGGCGGTCCACCGCCGGATGTCGTTCCCCAACCCCGGCCAGTAGAACCGCCGACGCAGGACAGCCTCCACCTTATTGGCACCCAGATGGCCCAAGGCCTGATGGTACCGCTGCCAGACGCCCCGCGCCACCCTCCGGGGCACCAGTACCTGCAGCAGCGGCCCATCCTCCAGGGGATCTAACACCCGGCGGTACAGGACACCCCCCTCAACCCGCAAACGCTCCCACTCCCTCCACCACCTACCCTCCTCCGGTGGGGCCAGCCTCCTCTCCTCCCGCCGAGGGGGCTCCCCCCGCCGCACACGCTCCGCCAGGGCCCGCAGATGGTCATCCTCCCGCTGCAGAGCCGACCAGTCCCAGGCATCCTCCACTGCTGGGCCGCTGGACACCTGACCCACCTCCACAACCCCTGGGCCCTCGGGCAGCCGGGACAGCGAATCAGCATTAGCGTTGCGGGCCCCTGGCCGGTACTTGATTTCCAGGTCAAAGCTGGCCAGCTGACCCACCCACCGCTGCTCTGTCGCCCCCAGCCGCGCCGTGGACAGATGTACCAGGGGATTGTGGTCAGTGTAGGCCGTGACTTTTACGCCCCAGAGGTAATCCTTAAACTTCTCTGTCACGGCCCATTTCAGGGCCAGCAGCTCCAGCTTGAAGGCGCTGTAGTTCTGGTCGTTCCTCTCAGCGGGGTGCAGGCTCCGACTGGCGTACGCAATCACCCTCTCCTTTCCGCCCTGCACCTGGGACAGGACGGCCCCCAGCCCCTCCATACTCGCATCTGTGTAAAGACGGAAAGGAAGGGAAAAGTCTGCATACGCGAGCACGGGCGCAGAGAGCAGGGCCGCCTTCAACCCCTCAAAGGCGCACTGACACTCGGTGCCCCACTCCACCCGCCGCGTGCTCTTACCCCGGGCCGCGGTCCCCTCCAGCAACCGGTGCAGGGGAGCCGCGATCTTAGAGAAAGCGGGGATGAACCGTCGATAGTAGCCGGCAAACCCGAGAAAGGCCCTCACCTGCCGCACCGTCTCAGGCGCCGGCCAGTCCCGGACCGCAGCCGTCTTGTCCGGGTCCGTAGCCACCCCCGCGGAACTCACCACATGCCCCAGGTACCGTACTTCCTTCCGGAAGAATCGGCACTTCTGGGGCTGGAGCTTCAGCCCGTACTGGCTCAGCCGCTCAAACACCGCCTCCAGGTGATGCAGATGGCTGGAGAAGTCTGGGGAAAAAACCACGATATCATCCAAATAAATTAAAATGGAATCATTTACCAGGTCCCCCAGACACCTCTGCATCAACCGCTGGAAGGTCGCTGGAGCATTGCATAAGCCAAAAGGCATCCGCTCAAACTGGAAGAGCCCAAGGGGTGTGGCAAAGGCGGTCTTCTCACGGTCCCGCGGGTCCACCGCCACCTGCCAATACCCGCTCGCCAGATCTAAGGTCGAGAACCACTCAGCACACTTCATCCCCGTGAGTGATTCCTCAATCCGGGGGAGCGGGTAGGCATCCTTGTGGGTGACCGCGTTGAGGCGGCGGTAGTCCACGCAGAACCGCCAGGCACCATCCTTCTTCCGGACCAGGACCACAGGCGCGGCCCAGGGACTCGAGCTCTCCGTGATCACCCCGCCCTCCAGCATCCCCTGCACCAAGGACCGCAGCTCCGGGTACAGACCTGGGGGAAGAGGGCGATATCGTTCCCGACAGGGGGGAGCATTACCGGTAGGTATCTGATGGTAAATTACCTCGGTGCGGCCAAAGTCCTCCTCATGCGCCGCGAACACCCCCACCCACCGCTCCAGCAGGTCCCGAGCCCGGCCCTGTTGTTCTGGGGTGAGGCCCTCCAGCTCTGGAGGAGACAGAGGACTCCCCACCCCTAAAGGTGCCTGCGCGGTGCACACATCCACCTCTACCTCCCCCGGGCGGGGGGTCCGCAGCACCAGGTCACGCCCACCCTGTATCTGCGAGGGGAGAATGCGGGACACCGTGGCCAGGGGCCGCCGCCGGGGCAAGGAGAGAGGGTAGGGGTGCACGTTAATCAAGCGGAGGGGGACCTTCCCCCCCCGCACACAAACCACAGCCCGGCCCACCTGCCACTTTCCTCCATCCCCCACCCCCTCCAATAGACAAACCTCCCCGTCCACCTTCTCCCAACCTTCCACAGGGAGCCATTGGAGGACCTCTGAGCACGCCGGGACCTCCGCATCCGCCTTCCGGGTCAGTCGGACCACCCCCTCCAAGGGAGTGGCCGTCTGGGCCCGGACCCGGCGGCAAACCGCGAAGGCTCGTTCCCACGCCCGGCGCGCTCGACCCTGGTGGGAGACAGAGAAAGTCAGTGAGCCAGGCTGCACACCCCTAACCACCTCCTCCCAGCAGTGGGCGATCACATTCATGCCCAAGACCGCAGTGTCTGACCCCAGACACCGGTCTCGGACAATGATCGCCCCTTTTCCCGGCACCTTTACACCCCCGACCACAAAATCCATCACAACATACCCCACGAATGGAATATCCAACCCGTTGGCCGCCCGGAGGGTCAGCCACTGGAGGTTGGAGGTGTCCCGCACTGGCAGATCTCCATACCATTGCTGAAAAAACCCCTCGCTAAACAGGGTAACCTGTGAGCCCGTGTCCAGGGTGCATGGCACTTTTACCCCCCCTGCTTCCACCACCACCTCAGGGCATACCCCCAGGATGTCTTCTCGAGGTGGGCTTCCCTCACCTCCCTGCTGTTGCACCCCGCCCGCACGCCCTACTGCGGACGGGGTTGGGAGTTTAACGGCGGCCGCTGGGGGCAGTCTCGCTGCATATGGCCAGCCTGTCCACACTCCGCGCAGACCGGCTGACCTGCAGCATCCCACTGGAACCGACCCGACCTCCGTCCGGGACCGGTCCCAGCCCGGCCCTGCCCCTGCAGCGCCACCGTCTGGGGGGGTGGGGCCCGCGCCAACTGCTGCTGAATCTCGTTAATCAGGGTCTTCCCCAGGGTCGCCATCTGGTCCTGGAGCTCCCGCCACAGCTCCGCTCGCACCTCCTCCTTCCACCGCTCCACGTCCATTGCCGGCGCTGGAACCACAGGCGCCCTAGCTGGATCAGAACGAGAAACAAAGCAAGCGGCCCCTTCATCCCCTCGCTGCTCCAGCTCCAGTTCCCGGGCCTCCCGGCACACCTCTGAGAAGGTGCTAGCCGGTTGGCGCCTCACCAGCCGCTGGAGCTCCTGCCTCACGGGGCCCCCCCGCAGGCCCAGGAGGAACTGATCCCGAAGGATCTCGTCATCCACCCTCTCATCCCCTGGCTCCCGGGCCCGCCACCTCGCATGCAGCTCCCTCAGCCGCAAGAGGTACACCTCCAGCGCCTCCTCGGAGCTCTGGTGGCATTGGAAAAAACGGGAGCGGGCCACAGCCAGGGGGACCGGACGACCAAATAGCTCCTCCAAAAGGGCCCACACCAGGGCCACCGTGTTCCGCCGCTCAGCCGGAACAAGCAGCACCTCCCGCCGGGCACGCCCTTCTAGAGCCCCTACCATGAAGTCCACCTGCTGGACTTCAGTGAGACCCTGTGCCCGGAGCATAGCCTGCATCTGATCCCGCCATTCCCCAAACTTGGTAGAGCCCTCCTCACCAGAAAACTTGGGGACCCACGGAGCGCACATGAACCAGGGCACAGTCATACTCCCTGCCCCGCCCAATGGCAACCCACGCCCAGCCCCCCCCTGCCCCTCCATGGTGTCCGTGAGCTGGAAAGGGTGGATCCTGCCGACTACGCCAAAAATGAAGGGTGTCAGGAGTCACGCTAGCGCCTCCTGATAACCCTCCCACACAGGTACTGGGACCCACCCACACGAACAACCAAGACACAGGGAGTCAGGTCAGCAGAGACTTTATTAGGTTTCTTTTTTAAAACAGCAAAACTCATGCTCGGGCAGCCACCCACTTTGACCTCCCCTCCCCCTTTCCAACTCCCCCCTCCTCCGCTAGCCCCTACTGGCTGGCCCGGTGTCGCGTGGGAGAACTCCCGGGAGAGGGACTTCCCCACACCTACACCGCAATCCAAACCACGCCAACAAGGTAACCCTGTGCCACACTCACTCCACACAGTGTTAAGATTGAGACCCTCTCCCAGGCCTGCCCACACGGCACAGGCCAGCCCCCTCTTGGCCAACACAGGGGGGAGTAACTCACGCTGGGAGGGAGGTCCACACACTCACACGCATTCACACAAACGAAACTAAGGGTGGGGCGCGACTCGGCCCGCGCCACCAGAAGCCGGGCCTCCTCCGCGCCCCAAAATAAAAAACAAAACCAACGAAAACCAGGCTGAGACTGCCGCTCCTCCAGCCTCCAGGAACCGCCGCGACCGCACGCTGGTGGACTCCCAGTCTTCCAACTCCGCTGGGCCTGGGACGGGGAAGGCTAGAGAGGGAGAGGCAAAATACCAGGTCACCCCTCAGTGGACTGGGCAGAGCAAGGACACACACACACGCTGTTTACTTTTGTGGTTACGTTCCTCTCACCACCGGGGCATGCCCCCGCTCGCCTTCTGCCCAGCCTGGGGTAGCAGCTTCACCGCCGTCGCCTTCTCCCTCCTCTAGCGCTGATATTGGGGTTCCTCCGTCCCTTCCCTCAGCCGGTCGCCGACACGGTTCCAGGCGTGCAGTCCCTGCCTCCTCTTCACTCACACGCAACCTAAAAAGAAATCCCCCCGTGGGATTTCTTAAGGAAGAAAAATAAACAAAACCGAAAGAAAAAAAACGAAACCAAAAAAACAACGAAATCGCCGGCAAAAATTCAAAACTCAAAACCAACCGAAACAAATCGAAACTCTCTAATAAACAAAAATAACCCCGTCTAAAAACCCAGCATACTGCAGGTTCCTTCCAGGCTGCCCAAACCCAGTCTGCCTCGTCCCCCGCTCTCTTATCCTGACTCCCTGCGCGGAGGGAACGAGAGACAGCTGCGGCAGATTACCAATCAGGCAAAGCAAGGGAGACAACCCACCCTGATCCACATACCGCACGCGTGCCCCAAATTACCAATAAAGAAAAACTCACCCAAGCAACGGCACGTCAGGCTCACCTCCTGACATGAACTTTTATTTATGTTGTCACAAATAAACAGTGGGTTCTCAAAATCCTTTCTCTGAATAAGGCAGTTTCACTTCTGTGATGTAACAATTATGCTGTACATTTGAATATATGCTCTAAACAGGCATGCAACAGCAGGCCAATCAGTGGTAGAATTATTTCTCAGCTAAATTTACTATCCTGCCTTCCTGCGTTACCAGACTTTCTGCTGTGCAATCTGCATTGTTCCCTGCTGCTTCTCACTCAACTGCTTGAATGGATCATTTTTCACCTGTTATAAAAACAATGAAGTTGGCAGGATGTCACCTACTTAGCCTATTGATAATTGTTCTAGTTTTATTTGCAACTGCTGGAAATACAGGTCAGATGACTAATGTATTGGCTTATGAAAAAAATGACAGTCTACTCTTTGGGTCTTCAGCTAGTTTGTATGTTCACTCATTGATATAGGCTATTGCAATCTGTGTGGAACCTGTTTGTGGCAATGCTTTTTATCTTTTAAAATGATAGGTGGCATCTGGAGCTTTTTTCCATCAAAACTTGTAAATAAAAGTAAATGGTGGAGAATTAATGGTTGACAGAAACCCTGGTCAGCTAACAACAGTTTTGAGGGATACAACTTTTTGTCCTGGTGTGTACAATACCATGGTCCCTACAGATGCTACTACTAGGGATGATAAACTTCATGACAAATTTTTACATGATGTTTTGAGCACATCAGCCCAAACCCCAATGATGGCATAATGTAAGGTTTTAACATGTATATTGCACTTATCAAAAAAGAAGTATAACATTATCAGTATAAGATATGAGGAATAATAACATATACTTAAAATTCTTTGGCAAAGTAACCATAAAAATAATTGTAGAATAGTTTAGGCTTCCTTCCTCCATTCATTCTCTAGCAGAGACATGTACAACACAGTGAAGGACTTGATAGTTTCCAGTGTTCCGTGCTGGAATCATGGAGTATTCTTCTTTGCTAACAAAGACAGACAGAAATATGTTGTCCCCCTTGCCAAAATTTACATCTACATCTCCACAGTAGTCACATTCACCATCTCCACATTGCAAACCGAGGGTAAGATGTACAAATGTACCTATTAAATTTGTATCAGTAATATAGATTTAATGAGCCTATTTATTTAACTGTTTTATTTAAAGGGTTGTTTATCAATTTGTTTACCATTAACAAAGACATGTTTATAATTAATTGAAAATCCAAGATAATGGTACTTGGGCTGTGAACTAAAGGAAACTTCCTCCCGAATTCATGGGAGAGATTAGCTGGCTTGATCTCATGACATAGTTCAGTTTGTTTGGTAGCTAACCTGGTATTTTGATGACAATCTAATGACTGATACTCAGATTTCTTGAACTCTGAGTAAAACTTGGCCACAGTAAAACTCAACATTGTTGCCTTTCATCCAAAATGTAATTGAAAAACTTTTTATTGAAAAAGAAAAACTTAGATCATCTTGTCTTCTGTCACTTCCCACAGGGGCATGTGTGACAGTGAAAGTAATCACTGTGGTTGTCACTGGTTGAAAATAACCAATTACCAACCTTGGCAACCACATTCAATGATATAGCTTTTTGCCTGAAGTGGTTCTCCACAATATAGACAGGAAAGTGTCTTAAGACTTTTATTTAGACAATTCGGATTTGAAAAATGTACTGCCTCAAGTATTTGTACTGGAAGGCCTCCCTGAGATGTCTTTTGTCCAACCATTTTTCTCCTGCCTTACGAATACTGTACTACTTTTCTCAGTGTCAAGAAGCCAAAAGGGGAATAGTTCGGAAGTTGCACTGCCACAACTTACCATTCACATAAGTCATACTGCATGTTGCAGTTATAATGGTCAACAGGTTCGTTATTTTTCTCATTTAAGGGACATTTATTGTCATTTTCGAAATGGCTTAAACTGGAACATCAGGGTTTGTGGCTTGGGTGCCAGTGTGCTTCCTGAGTAAACACTACAGAGAGGATTTAAAGCATCATACAGCTACATAATAGCTTATCCAGATATGAGGTGAAGTAGCACAAAGCTCATTTTCAGACTATCCACAGCTATATTAAGTTATTCAAATACAACAACAACAAAAATCTCAGTGTAACGTTCAGTTAAGAGAATGTCATTGCCACATAGGTGTACTGTGGCTAGCAGTGAGGTAGACCAGCTGCCCAATGTGTTTGCTAAGCTCCTTGCCAGATCATTGTCATTTATGTTTTTGTAAACCTAAAATGTTGGTCTAAAATATGGCCATATACAAAGCTGTTTAACCGATTTTGCCAAATACATTTGAGTAATTCAATAAATTCTTTACAGAGATGTAGGATAGCTTAACCACAAAGTCTCTATTGTTGTCAACTAAGTGTAAACAGTGTACTGGCTAATGATTAAGGGAGAGTTTATTCAGCAACGTCTTATAGTTCTTATATTAAATAATTGATGAGCAGAAGCAGTGTGTAAGCTGCATATAAAGTATCACAAATATGTAGTGAGAGTGTCACTGACAGTTACAATACAACAGCCTCTATTTCACCATGGATATATCCTGTTGGATTTTTTGACATCAGTGTACCCACAAAGCACCTAAGCAGCCACCAGACATGCTCTCCTTCCACTGAGAAACAATATGTTCATGTACACTACTTTGAATGGTTGCACACTCTTGCAGCAGTAAATAACCACTCTTCTCTGGGGGAAAATTTCAGTAATATCCAACTCAGTATAGCTGTTGGGGGAGGGGGTGGAGTGGGACATGATAGATCTCTCCAAAGCTGATGCAAATGGGCAACAGTACAAACCATCTTGAAGCAAACAAAGAGAACTGAAAGTGTCATCCGTAAAACTGGACACCAGATTGACTCTGTGGTGAACAGAGGAGCCGTGGGAACTGAGCTTTTGAAATGGGTCAGAATTTTCACTGAGCTGAGCATGACAAATCCTCCTTCAGCTCTTTCACAGTGGGTTCACCAGAAAAGCTTTGCATAAAAGTACAGGCAGGGTAGGCCTTTGAACACCATTAGGCAAAGGGAATGCAACATATTAGAACCCCTGTCAGCACATTAACTGACCTCAGAACATTTATGCTGTAAACATTATTACACTTCATTGTCCAGTTACATTCCCATCACCTCCACTCAATTTGAAGATGAAAATAAGTTAATAAACATTGTTTTACAAGATGTTTCTACATTGAGATGCTGAAGGGGTTGGGCAATCAACAGTGTTGTTAGCCAATTGGGGCCATGTTTTATTAATATGTATGCAAGGATGCCCCATGCCTCCTTAAATGGCCTGTTCATTTCAAGGGGAGAAATAGCTTTAAGATAATAATTTGTTTTAAAAAAATTTGTTGAAATCCACATGTAATTGCCGTAGTTGCCCAGGGATGAAATGGAAATTGAAATGACCATAAGGACACTTTAATCATTCTTAATTGTTTTGCTTAAAACTGAGACAAAGCCACAACTAATTACATGATAAAATATTACAAGAACCCCTCAAAGACCGGCAAGTGGAATACATTTTTTTTTTAATATTGTGATTAACAGGTAATGCGCTATAATTAAGCAGAATGGCATTCATCTCCCATTATGTTATTTATCATTAACTGGTCACCCCAATTTGATCTTGTAAGGGTTATGCCACATGCACATAATCCAACCAACAGGACTGAAAAATAGCCTTTTTTCATATTGAGGGTCATTTTTATCCAACTGCAGAAGCATTAGAGTTGGTGCAGGTCTCCAGGTGCCAGATCATTGGGCTATTCCTTTGCTTCCGAACAGAAACAGACACAAACACCTAAAATAACAAGATTCACAAAGCATTCACATGTAGTGATGTGTGGGGTCAAGAAGTCAATCATAGCAAATAGTGAAGCTGTTTGCCTCCATCCTGATACACATTTAACTTCCCATATGAATACTGATCTCGCCATGAGCCATGGCAACAACAAGGCAAGAGAGATTAAGAGCTGAATTGAGGCTGAAATTGCTATTTATTTTCTTGGTAAAAAAGTTAACTTACATATCTTTTTTTTTTTTAAAAGTTTAGCAAAAATGCTCCATTGGATAGTCTAAATTATTCATTGAAGTGTATCAGTTATTATAATTGCTGGAATAAAAACATTGTTAGGAGATAAATCATGTATTTCAAATGTGTCATTGTGCATAGAACGCAAGACCTCAATATGTGTCAGTATACATCCAAATCAAATAAATACTGAGGAGTTGTATTTTATATGTAGTTGAATGTTTTATTTATTTTTATTGTATAACTCAACATGGCCTGGAAAAATGTACTCTTCCAGGGCGGTAATGACATTCGAACTATAAATACTAAATAAATAATAAAGCCTTCCCCATGGCCAGCTCTTTGGCCATGTACCTGTAGATTTGTGAAAATATGTTTTTGTGTTTCTCCATGCAATATGTGATTGGTGCAGTATCTGTGTCTATGTAAGAAAGAATAAAGGCTACTTGTCACCTGAATTTGTTAAGAAATACGCAGTTGCTTCTTCCTAAGTGTGTGTGGTGGTTCACTGAGGGTAGATCTGATAACATAATTCAGTTCTGTTGTGAAAAAATGCACTCAGCGAAGAGAATCTATCAAGCTGTTACACCATTTGAATTCTCAGTAACCTAGCGTGCTTAGTGATGCGTACGTGTTGTTTGAAGTGCAATAGACCAACATAGCTTTCTCAGCACCATAGCAGGAAGCACAGGGTGTGCTGAAAGCTTTGCCAAGTGCATTGGTGGGGTTAAGAGCTGCTGTGCTCATTTGAATTTCTTTTCTCTTGTGGTGTTTGCCTGCTTTTAACTCTCACTAAAAATGTTTTTTTTTTGATTCATTTAATAACAGTTCAGTTGAAAACTCAGTACATTATGAATAAATGCAAACTGCAAGCCTTCAACATTATAGCCAGACCCAAGATACATTTACCAAGATAAAGAACCCTTGAGATGAACAATTGTTTCCATAGTAACAGTTCCCCAGCACTTCTTTCCTGTTTTTGTCTTCAAACAGTCAGGAGTTTTCACATTTAATTTTCCAAGGACCAAAAAGAGAGCACATTAAAAAGACAGGTTTCCACAGAAGTTCAATTTCCCCATCGCATAGCCATGTCATAGCTTGGTCCCTGAATCAATCAAAGGAAATGGACAAAATTTTGCCTGTTCTACACATGCCCAACACCTGACATTACCTCCTCCATATATTACAAATGAGGTGGTATGATCTTGATCATAGACTGTTCCTTTCTTTCTCTACCATTTAGGTTTTCTGTCGCTTTGGTAAACATTTATCTTGGCGTCATCTTTACTTCAGAACTCTTCTAGCTTGTCTCTGTATTTTTTGTTGAATTGTAATCTGGCCTTATGACTTTTGCTAACGGTACATCTTTAAGTGCAGCCTCTTTAATTGTGCTCTCTAAGTCATCTGTGTACTGTGGATTCTGATACTTTCACTCCTGCTCCCTGTAGATTGAGGGTGATGTCTCTGACTGTTGTTCTTGGAGGTTTTCTTTACGGCTCTGAGGATTCATTTGTCAACTGTGGTTGTCTTCCTTGGTGACCTGTTCAGTGTTTATCTCTGAATCCAGCAGTGGTTTCATTTTATTCAAGACATTCTGAACTGCAGTACTTAATACATCCAGTTTTTACCCATTTCTAACAGCAGTGCCTTCAAACTGGTATGATAGGTTCAGTGCTGGAAAGAGTACTGAAATATCCTATTCAAGTAGAAGTACCATGACATTAACAAAATTTTACTGAAGAAGACTTAAAACTAATGGTGTAAAAAAAATGACTCAAGTACCAAGTAGAAGTAAAAGATGCTCATTTGAAAAGTACTCAGATTAAAAGTAATTGAGTTACTCAAACTTTTCCCTGCAGTGGATTAAAATACCAAAATGTTAAATTCAGAAGCTCTTTTTAATGTATTTGCAACAAGGCACAGGGATTTCACGAAATATATTATTAACATTTATAGTAGAATATCAGAAGCTATATATAGAAGCAGAATCATATATGGTACTGAATCTGTCAGGCATGGAAATAATAAATTGTGTTTGTGTTGTAACATTTGTTGCACACTTGAAATGAGAGGCTCACAAGTGTGTTGATTTGAGTAATTGTTTTCTCTTACATCTGACCAAGCAGCCATCACATATTACTACCACAACACAGGACTTTCCTGCCTCCTTTCATTTAGCTGAAGTTAACTTAAGAGCATCCCAGCTAACATCGCCATTTCAGAATGATCCTTCCTGCTCATTAATTATTCTGTTCATAAAGAACATAATGGTGGTTTTAAGGCACATTCTATGGTCCATATTCTAATTACACATTCCACAACAATCACTGGTAACAATGGTACAAAGGATATGACAAGAAGTGGCATCCCTACACAATAATTGTTACACATTTCCTTTGCCAGCTAACAAGCATTGCATCAAGAGGCTGGTTTTGATGTTATATAATCTCAAACATCAACACAAAATATAGTTAACACCTACTTGATATTTCTGGTGCTTACTGACATCGACATTAGTATGTTATACCTAGTTACATCAGCATTTCCGACCATACTATAAATTAATTTCTTGACAAACATGAAGATAGTTAGCTTGCTGGCTAACTTGAAAAACAAGCTGGTAATTAAGAGGCATGGCAAAATAATAATTTATTTTATCATTTTGCATTAATGCGGAGTATTCTTTTTGGAAAAGTTATTGCAGGCATTTACACGTTCTTTTTTCATTGGTTGGTGTAGCACCCCATTGGTTCCTCGTGCCCTTGGCTGACCAAGCTCTGGCTGTTGGAGTTACAGGATTAGTGGGTCCCCATTCCACTCACTGAAATAAGCAAGCCTTGTGACTTGTGCTACTAGAGATACCTATGATCTGATGGCCTTTTGTCGTTATTGTTATATGTGAAGGAACCTTGTGTGTTTTTTTTTGTACATCAGTCTCTTGTGAAGGTTATTTGGGACACCTGCTTTGTTTTCTATTGGTGTTTGTCCTGTCACACTGGTAAAACATATATGCATACAGATACCATAAAATAAAATCTGACTGTACTTTTGTTGCATATTCATCTTTTGATGTCAAATCCAAATGCCTGAAATACATGGCAGAAATTACACATTTTTATTCACCATTTCCATACTTTGGAGGGCATGATATACATACATTAGTGGCATCAGGTGAGTCAATGATGACACCAGTGGTTGTCAGTTAAGGCAATCCGCTGTATTTATTTATTAGTCACAGACTTGGCCACATTAGTACCATATTAGTATTTTGGAAGGACTTGTCACTTGGGAGGTGATGGATCACAAATGAAGCTCAGAATGATGTAGCTGGTGTTCCCCAGTAGCTCAGCCAGTAGAGCACATGCCACGTAAGGCCAAGGCCTTACCAGGGCAGCCCAGGTTCAAATCCAGCCTGGGCCCTTTGCTGCATGTCCTCTCCCATCTCTCTCTCCTGCATTTCCTATCTACCTCTCTACTGTAACTGTCAAATAAGGTGGAAAAATCCTAAAAAAGAATGATATAGCTATCTTATTTATAAAGTTCTCCAGCAAATCGGGGGTGTTCCTTGTCCAGGTAGTTCTGTGAAATCCCATGTCACCACTTTCATTTTATGAGCATTTCTTCTGCGTAATTATGAAAGAGGTTTGGCTGTAGTGCACCTATAGTATTGCTCTTCCCTGAAATTATAATCAGGTAGTGTCTTTTTAAATGTGTAGCCTAAATGAAGCAGCCCATAATGGGATACAGCCCATATTTATTCACATAACCTAACCTGTTATACTATGCAACTGCCATTATTTCTACTGCTGGGGTTCACAAAATTAGCAAACGTGTTTTTCCAAAGGTGCTCCCTTCAATGTTACTGTAAATGCCTTAATAATACTGTTCACTCACTGTGGTCAATAAAAAGGGTAAGTAGGGTAAGTGAGTATTCTGGCAACATTCTGAAAAATGCTCAGTCTGAAAACGAATCATTCCCCAGTTACATTTTCTCCGTTATTCCCTTCCTCTCCACTGCAGCTGATGTGTGCTTAGTGTGTACCATTGATGGAAGCTCCAAGCCTTTACAGTGTACACTAGCATATTTTTTCCAGTGTGACATGGCTTACTTTCAATTAAAGTTTGATATTGTTTTTTTCTGATAATGTTCAATGAGGATACTACCTTAATATTTTTAAGGTGAATTGAGGACAGGTATGTGAGGAGGAATAAAATGGATAAGAGTTAAGAGATAAGGGCCGAAGATGGTGGATATTGTACTTGTGTTTACTTCCTAGCACTGCTGGGGATAGGGCCAGAGTGTGTAAAAGTAATCTCCAGAAATGTTTGCGGCACGGTTTCTACAAGTGTCTGAATCCTAAAGTACTCCACCATAAATTCTATGCTGTCTGATATGTGTATTATGGAATGATATTGCATCCCCTGCAGTTTTAAGTCAAGTTACAGAGAAAATGTTTTTACAAACATAGTTCAGAAATTGACCAGTGTACATTTACCACCCGTGTTTATCATCAGTATAGTTCTGCAATGGGAAACATTTTAAAGTCAACACTTTACTCATTTTGCAGATGTGAACTATATACTGTCCTAATATGCTGCTGAATATTTTCTGAAGCAATTTGGGATTAGTGCTTTTTTCAACAGTTCAACAGCAGTGCCCTATCTGGAACCTACCACCAAGGGAAGAGTATAAATCATGACATATGCCAAAAATAGAAAGAGGAAGAGTGGTTATCATGTAAAAACTAAAAATCACAAAACAATGGCCTCAAAAGTAACCACAAAAGTGCTTTACACCTCCATGATCCAATCTAAACAAGAACTATATTATGACCTTCATAAGCTGATATTCATTCTGTTCAGAAACGTCTTAAAACCAAGGCCAGTGTTCAACATTGCATATCATATTTACAAACCCTGCACTCCTGAGCAAAGACAATGTCAGGGTTGGGTGAATCATCTATTATTCTTTTTCTCATGTTTTTTTCCTCATGAGTTTGTTGTTTGTTCCCAAATGTTCAAACAAGGTGGTGGATCTGTTAAGGGCAGCAATCTTGTGGAACTCATTGGATCAGATTATCAACTACTTTATAGTTTTGGTAAAGGAATTACTAGGTCTTCTAGGGAAGGGGAAGCCTGTACACAATTGAGTTCTTCCCCCATTTTTGCAGTGGTCTACAGGCACCAGGGCCATTCACCAAATATTTTAACATCATAGTTCCATGTCAACTCTTCCCTGTTGGGCTGCTACATGCCAAGAGCAGATTCCAGTGTACCACTGTATGCCTTCTTTAATTGAGATTCACATGTAAGCAACAATTTATTATACTGTTCATTTTAATGACAGTACTGATACCAAAGACCTGAAGAGGTAAGACTGATGTTGATTTGTGGTAGAACTGAAATGTACAGCTAAGGCTGACACCCTGAGCTGACCTTTTTTCTTCGCTAACACTGAAGCTGACACACAAAGCAGAGAATACCCTAAACTGGATATTGCACAGAGCATTAACTTTGTCAGCTCTGTCACACAGAAGCCATTCTGTTGGCAGTATATGCTGCAATTCCCTATAAAGGGTACACTAATTAACTAACATAGGGCTGGACTGCAAGCCAGCTGATATTTAAGCTGACTGCAGTACATACTGTAACAACAAACCCTAATTATTTATATGTTCTTGGGTTTATCAGTTCTGACTAAGTGTGGTCCACAGCCATTTGTTTTGTCTTGACCATTGCCAGATCTGTGACTTGAGTCTGGTCCAAACCTGAAGCAGTTGAGTGCTTCTCTTTTCAAAAACAATTATTCCAACATCCATTACTTCCCTGCTTGACATGACCAATAAAAATCTATGTGTGTGTGTGTGTGTGTGTGTGTGTGTGTTTATGAACTCAGAGGTAAGCTGTGAATTCAGAGAAATGGTCCTCTGACTGTGGTTAATCAAGAAGATGCTCCTTTCCTTGCACTCTGCACCCTCTGGCTATTGCTTAATTATACATCCTGTGTGGAGAGCAGTGGTTGATTTGTTAGAAGTCTGAGTCCCTCACTGCAGTTGAGTTTACACTCCGCTGGCAGGGTGCTGGGCTAGATGTGTTCCAAGGCAGCTGTTACACTGCCCCTACTTCAGAGCTTGGAGATTAGTTGCATGTAGAGAGGGTTACAGTGCCAATCACAGTGCATGGCTCCAACACAAATTTGAATTGAAAGATTTACATTTTACCTGTTGCAAAACACTGAAGCTCATTCAGCTGGGGTGCAAGGATAGAAGCTGCCTGCAACTAAACTTACTTGACAACATGATTTGTAATGGTTTGTCATTTTAACATCCACAGTGATGCATATGAGAAGACCTATGCTATGCATTTACCTGTCTTCTAAAGTTTAGGTTCTAAAGAAGGTTTTCTGAGTGGGGGTTTATCAATTCTAAGTCAACTGCAACAGCTGCATTGGAAGATTTACATTGAATAGTCTTCCTTTAAATTAAAGCAATCATTGATTTTCTGTTGAACCAATATCTTTAAATGTTAATGGCTTTTCTGTGGTGGAAACTAGCCTATTGAGTACTTTTACCTCTATCCCAGTCTTTGGCTCACAACAGACAATGATGTCCAATCGGCATGAGATTGGGTTGTGTGAAGCCTATTTGTGTGGCATGAGCCTGGCATGCAGCACTCACATGCACTCAAAAGAGTGCATGGTCAGAATTAACTACGTTTGATATGATTGATGGCAGCATAAGAAGGTCACTAGTATTACGGTAGCTGTGGTTGTGAAAGGGTGATTGTTTTCTCTTTGATGTAAATGTTGCCAATCAGTAGGTGTGATTGCCATGGGGCATCGATCAGAATGCACAATTAAATCAAGAAGAGCTTTCATGATATTCAGGACAATTTCAGAAGAGATGAGTTTTGTTTTGGCAGCAGCATTTAGATATAACTAAGCCGGTAGAAATGGGTGGGTCTATGTGTGTGGTTCTACAAAGAGTAATACAAATAAGAATTACAGCGAGAAATATTTACAATTACAATAAAAAATGTTGCCTATTCAACAAGAATAGCAAGAAATTTACAGTAACATCAATAACAACAGCCAGCTAGCTAGTGAGGCTCTCTGTATTTACCTTGGCTAATCAGGCTAGCAAGGTAGCCTCTAAATGTGTATCTAAATGATGGTAAATTAAGATGTTCAAATAACACACATACATTAAAAAAATATCAAGATAATATTTATATTGAATACAGTACTATTGAAAAATAAATCCTCCATTGTCAAAATGATTTGAAGCAATGCTGTTCCTATATTTTTTCATTTTGTAAATAAGATGGCAGATTAAGAGAATATTCATAACTTTATAATCCAATTTTGATTGGTTAATTATACAAAAAAACTCAAATGTTCTTGGAAACTGTATACCACCCACCATTAATCACAGCAATTACAGAAGTGAGGAACACTAATGGTTTACATTCATGGCTGTTTAGATAACACTTATTGTTCCTTAGAGAAATGCATCTCCTCTGAAGAGTGGGAGAGTTCCTGCTACATAAATTCCCACAGCATCCTCTTTCTCTGTCTCTCTCACTCACTCACACACACACACACAGTGACACACACACACACACACACACACACAGTATGGCAGAAGTGCATTAGTGCGTGACAGTGCTTTGTGGTTCCGAGCCTTCTGCTGTGATCTATATCCCTGGCTTCCCCCACCTCTAACTGCCTCTTCTGTTGCTCTGATTTCGGGTTTTATCTCTCTTTTTTTTAGCCTCATCCAGCTTCTTTCTTCTTGGTAAGGATTACCCGCACCTCTCCTGGGTTCTTCATGCTACACATTAAAGGCAGAAAGGAAGCACTTGTGCTCTCAATGTCCTCAATTGTCAGCCACGGTCATCCATCTATGCCAGTGGTGCAGAATTCTTGGCCAAAACCTTGGGCTCATCCCATCTGCGAGCATTCCCTTCCTGAGCCGATTCTCTCCCTGAGACAGAGCAGCTTTTCCACATCACGCTCCAGCTAGAAGCTTCATCACATCAGAGACCAGTTTAGGGCAGTGCTATAGGGAGGAGTACTGGCAAGTCTCCCTGCCTCTACTCCTTTTGTTCTATTTCACATTGTGGACAAAAAACATTTTTGTCTTTTTTGAGTTGGATTAATTAGGGCTGAAGATTACTGAAGAGCTTAAGAACACAATGATACTAACAGATCGCTCAGTCCAGCTAGGCTTGTTATTTAGCTACAGGCTAGAGCATATGTAAGTATAGGATTGATTTGCTAAGCAATGCAAGGCTCTCTGCCTCTACCACATAACCTTGCTCAGTCTTCCATGCAATAACAACTCTCTGTGCAGAATAATAATAATAATAATAATAATAATTCTCATATCCATAGATTCTGACAACCTGAAGTTCACTACATCAGAATTTACTCTTTCCCATTTTTACCCCCTTACCTACTGATAGAATTTAACCTGATTTCTTTTAGTTCTCCTTAAAGCTTTTTTTATTAATAAAAACTTAATTAAATCTGCCTTTATTCGTTAGCTAAGCAGATTAAATTCCCTAATGTTTTTTTTTTAGAATAGAACTTTTGTTTTATGCAGGAAATTAATTATTTGCCCCTTTTTGTTATTGTTTAAAATCCTCAGTCCTTAAATTGTGGTTCCCAGAACTGCATTCAGTACTGTAAGTGTGGCCTAACTCAGCCATTGAATATCTCAACCTCCTTTGTTTGTACTTGATACTTTCTGCTTCATATTTCAGCACTATGTTGGTCTATTGCCACAGCACAATGCCTAGATCCTGATAAACTTTAAGTATTAATATTAATTATTTACACAGATCACATTTTCGTTTTCATTTTTTGTTTCTTTCTAAATAAATGTGACAGTGCCAGTTGGAATTTAATCAGTGATTACATTATACCTTCCCTTCCATGTTTCATTGATAGCATGTTCTTCTAAAGAAAGTGAGGACTCTGTTATGATGGTCAAAACTCCATGATGATAAAAAGATAGAAAAAAGGTAAAATTATAAAAAGGTTTTATATTGGTTGGTTCATTATTGGAAAACTCAGATTTGAGAGATCTGTATGTCCGGGCACTTTATAGCAGATTTCAATACAGAAACAGCTACTTAACTGACAATTTATTTTAGGAAACTGACAGCACATATTTTTGAAATTAACACAGGAACAATTACTCAAAGCAACGGTCTGTTTTGACCATTTTTCTTGACACTGGACATTTAGAATAGAGCCCTAAGTGTGTCTGACAGAATCCCAGCCTTAGTCTCTCTAAGGGTATATGCTGTTGAATCAGATGTCACTTTAGACTCCGAGCGGCTTACGCAGATACATCCATTTGAGAAGCAGATATGTGCCCATTGGCAATGCCAATACCAGCTGTGGCTGGAGGTCCTCAATGGCGAGACAACAGTTGGACCACCTGGTTATTGTGCATCCTGGCAAACCTCTAATTTGGCAGACACCAGAGTTTCTAAAATCAGAGTGTCTGTGCATACAGCACTGTGGTGGGGTCACAGCTCAAAGCACTCCTTGATCACCATTCTCTCAGTCACAGCCTCCCTGTGGCAGACCAACTGGTAGCACTGGGTCATTGCCATGTTGGTTGCTGACATTTGTTGTGCCTAAGTGAGATGTCAGCCAGTCCAATTTCAGTCCTAATTAGGTGTACATTCCTTCCGTACTTCATAGGACCAGTTTTATATGGGATCATGACCTTTTCAAGGATTAATTGCAATTTTTCCGCAATGGTAGATTATAGTGTTTCACAGGAGATGCAAGTTAAACGTATAGGCTTGAAATTAATTGGTAACACACTACCATATTTCCAGTCATCTGGTATTTCTCCAGTTTTAAGAGATTTCTCAAAATTATCCTTCAGAGGTTTATAATTAATTTCCCCCAGAGTACTCATGGATATATCCCACCAGGGCCTGCTGCCGTTTTATGCCTTGTTATATTTTATGTACTTGTGCACTTGAAGGCATATTTGTTACCACTTCTCTAGTGGAGCACTCAACAAAGTAGCTGTTAAAAGTATGTGCAATATTAATTATTATAAAACATAATTACTTCCTTATTTTTATGCACCTTACCTTGTCCTTACCTTTTCTACTGTGGTTTGTAAAACATAGTCTTACTCTTTACATCTAAGGCATTTCAAAAGGCCCTTTATCTCAGTAGTTTTAACCTTAAGACATGTATAACAATATTCTATCTTATTTTTTTTCTGAGCTGTCCAGATTTTATATTGTTTGGTTCCAAACTCTCCCATGTTTTTCTTCCTTGTTTCTATCCCTCCACATTTCTCAGAAATACTGAAAAAGTTATTGAATTTAGACTCTACTATAGAAAAGAATATACGAATAAAAACGTATCTTTTGACAATAACATATCTACGGTTATCATTTACCTATAGTCAGATATATCTCCTTACTAAAAATAGCAACAAATAATACAACACAATACTATCCATGCTATGTCAACAATATAGAAATCCTCACTATCCACATTTGTGAAAGGTTTTTTCAAACATGAAGCAGTTCTAGTTTGGAATGGTAATTTGACCTAGTTGTATTCATACTTGCCCTTTGAGATCTGCAACAATTTCAGTCCATGGAAACCAGGAGGGTTAAGATAAATCAATTGCATTAATAGTGCAATTAACCACAAAATTTAAACCACAACAGACCCAAGTCTCTCAGTGATCAAGGTTCAATACTGTTTTAGCTTTATGTGATGAAATTTTTTTTATTATCATACATATACTGATGAGGTATTCATTCGTACATTCATCTTTAAAAATGTAGCAATGCAAAGAGTCTTCTCTTTGGATATTAATGATTTGCTAATATCAGGCTCAATATTATAAACATGTTGGCCTGCATTTTATCAGATATCCTTAGTTTAAAGGCACATGCTACTCTATAAAGCCAATGACACCTTTTCTTCCATGTTTCATTGATGTCAAATTCCATTTAAATAAACTGATGACTGTTCTGATGCCCTAGATAAAAGATGGTAATTAAAAAGATCAGCCTAATAATTCATTTTCCAATTGCTTAAAATCATTTGACCAACTTTCCCAAAAGGGTACAAATATTTTTTTAGTTTAAACAACTTAGATGCAAGATGGGAAATGAATACTGCGTTGGTCTGAAAGTAGCAAAGACACTTGCATTTGGGTAAATGCCACTTAGCAGAATGTGTAAGATAGCCCCCTTTATGTTTAATCCACACTTATAAAGGCAACTTGCTCAAAATTATTTTTTTTAGATTATGTCAATATTGAAGGGATAAAGTTATAAATATTGTTGTATCTAAAATCCAATACGATATGCAGAAAATATGTCATGAAATGCTGAGAAGGACTGTTACAAACACTAAGATAAGACAAATTACTTCACTACAAGCAAGTTGTGGGTTAGTTGAAAAACTTCATAAATTTTTTGTTTGATTAAAGATACTTTTCTTGTGAAGAACTGATGAAAACGTCAAGTTTTCTAAAAGGAGAATTTAGTTTTTGGAATTAACAGTTATGTCAATGTGTGTTAACATGTAACTGTGTGTGTGTGTGTGCAATCATATGCCCATCTAATTGTGTGAGTACTCTTACAGTACAACAGTCATGTAAGGGCACAATGGTGTCTGTGTTGTGCTATCAGTAGAATAGTTGATCAGTAGGCTACTTTAACCATCAAATGTGACACTTGAAATGTTCTTAATCATTGAGGGGTCTGTCCTGAACTTGGTGCAACAAGTGCTCTGTGTTATCACAATATGCTACGTCATTCTTCCATCCGCATTTTAGTGTGTTGTGTCTTAAGGTGGGGTGTGGTCAGGTGAATTTGTGGCACATTGCTATCTTTCATACAACTGATAGCGATTGCGCTTAGACCAACAAAACATATGTGTTGTGTCTTATCGCAGTTGCTGTTGTGATTTTAAGGGCACAACTTGACACCCAAAGGTAAAACGTGAGACTTGAAAAGTATGGGAGTGATGAAACCGGATAATTTTGTCATGGTAATATAAATCACTATTTGAACAGATTGTATTTCAGTATATTTGAGAGGTTGTTTTTTTACAGGGAAAACGGTGATCACATAATCAAGTATTTGAACATCTTTTTAAGAATTTGGTTCAACATACTTACAAGACCATATATGTTACCCTTACCTTGTTAGGCTGTAACAGATGAGTATCTTCACATATCTATAGCCTGGTAAGCAAACCAGATTTTTTTTTGAAAAAGTAAAGTATAGTCAATATTGCATATATCTGAAAATGTTGCATTATCCTTTCAACATTTTTATTACCTTACCAACATATCAGTGTATCAACATTATGAACAATTATTACAGTATGATTTGCTACAAGCCCTGAAACATGTCCCAATTCACAAGTGATATGAAGTATGAATGATACAGGGTTAAAAATGTGAAGTCAGGTTATTTATGTCCTGTCCAGTCAGGAACATCCCATTTCCTCCCAAGTTTCTTATTAGATAGCTAGTAACTGCATGTGCATAGATACTGTGAGCCAGCAGGAATGAATATAGCATTTAACAGTTTTGTAGCAGGAAATCCTTGATCCTGACCTAAATACCCCCTACTACATATTGGTCCCTTGCCAAATGGCACTGCAGGCTTATCAGAAACTACAAAATGTTTGTAGAAAACGTCCACTGGGGCAAAGCTGTGAAATGTTGGGAAAAAAGGAAAAATAAATTGTGCCTCTGTACCAGCTGTATTTTTACATAGGTCTGTAGACTTGAGACTGAAATAGTCTGCAGAGTTACTAATGTGCAGGGCGCTGTCTGCCTGCTCGCCTTTGTCCACTGCCCCCCCCCTCCACCCCACCCCCATCCATGCGGGGAATCCAAGCATGCTACTTTCATCTTCCCTAAGAGCAGAGATGCTTTTGGCATCCCGTCGATGTGAGATGTACCTTCTCTGGTGCTAATTGCAGTGTTTTGTCAGTCTATTTAATACCATACTGTAATACTCAAAAAGAGCAGGTCTGCAGCCAAGGATCCCCATGGGATTACATGTTTTTCAAACACCTGATCATTTTGTTGGTGCTAAAATAGTCAATAGTAAACAGACCATATGAATTGCCAGGAAAAGGAAATGAATGTGACAAAAACTTAGATTTTATGTGTCATCCATTATTATGAAGTATCAGAACCTCTTCATATAGAAATTCCACTTGGGTTTATATTATCAGAAGTAGCATTGTACAACATTAGACATATTTGGCTCTCAGGAAAGGCTATTTCAAGGATTTAATGTTACATAAACATCCTGAATATTATGGAGCTGACGCCAGGATTGGTGGTGATGAAGCACAGGCGGTTAGCAGACGTCACCAAAATGTATGAAAGAAGGCAAAAGCAGCACATTCTACAACGTAAGCAAATACAGTAAGAAACCATGCAATACAACAGATTTAGCTTGTCTCAGAAAAGAACCTCTTTTTGTGTGCAGCCCACCGTGGCAGTTGAACAACAAAGGAATCAATTACATAACAATTACACAAAGAATGCTGACTTACTGAATGCTGATTTACATCTTATTTTGTTTCTGAGACACAACATTTTTTGCCTCAAAGTAGCACAAGATATTTGACCCAAACAACTATCGCCTACTTTCAATAAAATTGTACCCCGTACTTTGAATTACAAAAACGTCCAAGTGATTTATTCTGAGGAAATGGTGTGGCATAGTGATTAATCACTTAAATGATGTTGTTGAATGGTGTTTGTGAATCCAGGTCCATATGCTGATAAAGGATATTTCTTGACTGAATTCCTGCACTGTTTTTTTTTTTCCAAAATTCTTGAGGAAACAACATTAATGATGGCACTTAAAGTTGGAGAACAGGTACAGAACCAATTACTTCATCAGGCTGATCTACTTGCCATTTTAAGTCACTCCCTTACTCTACAGTCATACACCGTTCATTCACCAAGTAGCTGTGAGCTTCCACCAGATGGCGCTTGAGTCAAAGTGAACCAGTGTGCATGGAGTTTGCCATACTGTGGCCAAGGGCCGGTTGTTCTTCTCACAATAGCATCCATTTATAACCGCTAATGTCTACATTCTTGTAATACCTTCTGCTTACAGGACAAGGCCTGCTCTCTCACTCTCCTTTCCTCTCCCTCACACTTTTACAAAAAACAAAAATCGATGGAGAAGTCTGCCGAGTATGCTCCATTTAAATTTTCCTTTCAGGGATGAATTAAGCCATGTGTGAGATGAGAGCTGAACAGTGAGATAATGACAGAATTACCTCAGGATGGCTGTCCATGACAACTGCCAACGATGCATGATCATTGGCCCAGGCAAATGGACACTCTGCTTACCCAGCCAGTATGAGGCTCCTTAATGCTTTGCATGGATGTGCTATGGTCGTACTTGGTATTACTCTCATAAAGTAAACTAATCATAACACTGAAAGATGGCCCCCATCCTCCTCCAGTTCATCTGAATTGTGCAAAGTGCTGTATTTCATTAGATGTTGCAAAATGGCTCCAGTGAAGAACTGAGAAAGCAACTTCCAGAGTATTTGGTTCAGAGCCTCAGTCCTGAAAGTGTGATTGTGAAGTAAGGGGAAATTTGGCATGAAAGCAATGAGTCAGCATTCACTGGTTGTGCAACCCATTTAGACAACTCTGTTGAATAAACGTCTATCGATTTGGGATTTCCCTCTGTACAAGAACACAGGGGAAGCCATTGCAATTTGACTCCTGCTGTTTTATAACATGCTTTTCATGCACTTAAATACCCTTTTGTCTAAGCAATGAATTATGTATGACCTTAAATAAACCCATTAAAGGCTGCCATGTGTATCAAGTTTATGAATCCTCTAGATATGAGTGTGGGAGGGGGGTTTCTGTGATAAACACCTTTCATTCAATTTAGGAACCGAGTACACTAGCCAAGCCTCTGATGAGCGGCAATTGCCAGGCAAAAACCTTTTAAAGAAGCTCTCAGGGGCAGCTAGTGGGTTTCCAGTTAATAATTTTTCTGTAAAAACCCTTCAGTTCCATATTTGGTCATTCTACCAGCAAGCACTTCACAGCACAGGAAGCGTTACTTCTATGGACCACTGCCTCTCTGGTATGGTAAATAACATTAATAGTCCAACCCCACATGGTGGATGGCTTCCTGTGTCATGTCAGAGGATAGCAGACTCGCCATCAGCTGACCTAAGTGTGGGGAGTCCAGTGGTGGATGATGTTTACACACTGATGTCACACATTGAGGGTGACACCCCAGGGGCAGTGAGTAACATGCACTGGCCCTTACGATGAGGGAACTCAGCTTTACAGGAGATTATCTTTTTATTTGCATGAGTGTTCAGTGATCAGTGCAAGAGGTCAAAGTAGTATTTAATCAACAACCTCAAAAGATTGCCTGATGGTTAATAACTTTGTCACAGTTTTTTGGTAGGAATGGCCCACTGGTCTTCCAATTTTAAACATAAAGGTTTCTTGAGTAAAAGAATAAAAAATGCATGCCAGACTAAAGGGTTACCACTGCATATATTTTGCTCATAACATTTTCTAGACAATTGGAGGGGTGTTTAGTGGTCAGTACTGAGCTACAAAAAAGCTGTTTCTCAAAGGTTGTATATTAGCAGGTTTATGAGGGCAGTCAGATTGACAAATATATTTCCAGTAAATAGTAAAATATACAGACCTCTTTATCCTGACAAGAAAAATATGGTGATCCCCCCACCACCACCACCACTTCTGACATTAACATTGCCCTTCAGGAGTATTTAAGATGGGGCTTTTTGATGGCTGACAATGAATCAAGACTGGGCTTCCCACAAGGTTGTAGGTGACCTCTAGAGATTGATGTGCAAAAAGAAAAAAGGATGGGGGAGAGAAAAAGTGGGTGTTCTCACTATTCAGTGTATTCAGTGTATCCGTTTCCATGGTGTTCTATAAAAGCAAATACCTCACTTGAAATTCAGACTCTCCAACTGTTTAATTCAATAGCGCAGAACAATATAATACCAAAGCTGTTTCATAATTAAATGCTGAACCCAAAGTGATGCATGAATGCACTGATGGAACACAGACCATTTTAATAAGGGAAGCCAAAGTTGTGACAACAGTACTGATGCTGAATATACAATTTTTTTATGAAGAGTTATTAAAGGAAACTGTTATTAGACCATGAAATTATACATTACATTCACACAGAGTAACTCTTTTGAGTAGTCAGAGTTCATTGAACTTCATTCTGTCCTTATCTAGATTAGATGCTGTGATTACAAGTAATTTGAAAGGAGAGTATCAGTGATGTAAGGCTTTCCATATGTTTGCTTTGATCTAGGACCAGTTTTCAAATAATATGACCCTTACAATAATGCACTCCCAAATGCAAATTGTAGGTGGACTGTTCTAGGAGTACAAATGCATGTACATATATACACAAATGAATTACACACACACACACACACACACACACACACACACACACACACACGCAAATCTGAAGAGGTCCTCACTAATGGTTGCAATATTATACAAAAACAAATTTGCCATTTCATTACTTTCATTTGAAACATTCTTAAAGCATTCCTTGACACTGCCATATCTTCAGGATGCTGAAAACACACAATTTTTTTTGTTAAAATACTGTTCCATTATCCTAATAATTAGTTTCCTATCTCTACCCAGGGACATCAGTATAGTATAATATCCATTGTTTGTATTATCTACCTCAGATTGATACATTGAACTTATGTAACGTTACCAAGCTAATGTTAACAAATGTAGGCAAGCTTCATGTTCAGTAATAACAGTGGTTTCATTTTTCTCTGTGTGATTTCAGTGATACTAAGGTGGGGTGTAACACCATGTTCCTAAATCTTGCAATAATGTTTACCTTTTTAATTTCAGTAATTTTGAAACTTCAAACTGGTTCAGCAAATTTATATTGTCCTTGGGCAGCACTGCAAACTCTAGGTAACTGTCACTAACAAGTTTCCACAACAGTGATCAAGAACTAGAACGAGGAGGGGGTGAGGATTTCACCATCAGTGTTTTCAATGAGATTGTTGATGTAATTAGCCTCTTTGCTGTCAGAGGTGCAAACTTCCCTTTTTTACTTTTAATGATGTAGATCAGAGATAGGTTTGAATCAGCAGAACTTAATTTGAAAAGTGTCACATCCCACATCAACACTATTAAAATAATAATCAAAAAAATTGCATTAGCAACATACTAAGCATTTTTGGACACCGAAGCACTGAGGGCGGTGACTATAAAATTAGCCTGCATTAGATAAGATACACTTTTCTGATGTTTTATTATGTATATTGGTGACCAGTAAATGTTATTTGGAACATGTTATTTTAAAATGAAAAAGAAATGTCTTTTCTTAAGGTCATGCCCTTTCTTATTTCCTGTTAAGGTGACCTCATGAGCTTGGACAGATCATTAAGAGCATAGGGATGGTTTGATTAAATAGCATATACATACAGGCAAAAAATTGGAAAGCTTTTCTTCAATGGTACTCTTGGTGTGCTTTCTACATGGTAGAAAGAACAGACTTTGCAAACAACTTGAAACTATCTATTTTCAGTTGTAAGAACATCCGGCCAATCACTGCAGAGAGTGGGAATATCAGAATATCAGTTTTGTGAGCCAGGACTTTGTCTGAAGCATGCAGAAGCCTTAAGACTTGACTTAGCTTATGACATTCTCCATACCTTTATCAGGAAGTGTGTGTTTATATCAATGATAACATTGGCAGCCATTACCATGGTAATAAGGAATATAATTCATGTGAAGAATGACTCATTGGTAATATGAAGGTGTAATTATCCACATTTTGATGACCAAAATTCTGTAATCTTGAAAAAAGTATTACTAAGCAATATGATTTATAGAAATGTAATCTTATTGGAGAGATCCAAATATAAAAAAACAGTAAAACAAATTAGTTTTACTAATATCTGTTTGCACTACCAATGTTAAAAAATATTGCTCACTGTTTGACAGCCAACTTTTTTCTAATGCAAAAATAAATGTTAACTATACAAACAAACAATAAATGGCAACACAATTAAATATAGAGTAAAATAAAAAATCCAAATGAAATATATCATCCAGAAAACAAGCTCAAGTAGATTGGAGAGAATGTGTTTTACCATCTGTTCATTAGGAACATTGTAACTGCCTGAGAAGCACAATTTGGGTGATACAAAGCTTTGAAAGCCATAGGCAGCATGCTTAGTTGAACAATTAATTGCAGTTGTCTACATTCATCATTAAAGCAAGAAATGTCCTAGATAGGGGTTTGCAGTTCTGGGCTTTGAAGAACATAACTTTTGTTTTCATTTGATTACTTAGTGAGAGCCAATCAAGGTGATGCATATGCTCAAAGGTAAGAAAGAAATCTACAATTCAAATGATATAGATATAGATATAATAGAATAAAACACTGAATTTCTAACTCAAGGTCATTAACCGTGCATTGTTCTCATACAGCTCAATCTCATACAGAATTCATTTGTACATTGCGCATCATAATTTCACATCAGAAAGGTATGTGGGGTAAAATTATTGGCAGGGTTATGATTATAATTTACTGACATGATTTTCAAATCTGAAATAGATTTAATGAAAATAACATGACTGCCTAGTTTGTGTACCACTCAATAAAGTGTGTAGTGCCTTGGTATAAGCATGGTAAACAATCTGAGATTTTCCCATACATCTGTTCTCTTTCTCCTGCTCAGTTTTGTTTGAAACATCAGTGCTCTAATTGTGGACATCTCTCTTTGTGTTCCAAATGATTTGTGAGCATTGAAAACCTTCTTAGAGCTAATCTTGAGAAACTGTTCTGTAACTCCCAGACAGTAGTGCTTCTCAAAAGAACATACACAACTTGTGTATGAAACTAAGTATGGAAGAAATGCTTCTTTAAATGTAGGACCTTTGATATCCTGAAACAATCTTGCAAAGTTTTGGCTTTATGTTTTCTTTAGCGTTTCAGTGTGGCTGTAGGCAGGGGTGTAGCTAGAAATTCTCGGCCCTGTACACAGAAAGACTCTGAGGTCCCCTACACTTTTTATAAAAAAATCCCAGATTTTTGTGAGCCCCTGAAATCCTTAGGCCCTGTATACTTAGTACCCTTTTCCTCCATGTTGGTACACCATTGGCAGTTGGGGATTGTTGGTGAGACATACCAATCTCTACGACATACAAAAAGGAAAAAAGGAGAGTTTTCTTCCTCTCTCCCTTTGCATCCAAAGTTTTCAGAAGTCTTCAGACAGATGATTGGAAGGAGATAGCTATTGGGCCAATGTTAATGTGAAAAAGTTATAAATAACCAAGGACACTGTCTGAGGAATGCAGATCATTACCATTAAAAATGCAGGTCTGCCAGAAAGTCAAGTGAACTATACACATCATGATTGTCTTGTGAAGTCTTTAGCAAGATAGGACTTGGATACACTGTCCTTTCAATAATTTAAGAAAGAAGCAGAGATGCTGAAAAATGTCAAATGCCAAGTGTAAAACCCCTGCAGTTCTTTCCTCTTGTCACATGTCTTAAAAAAAAAAAAAAAAAAAAAAAAAAACAAAAACTGGCAATCATTCCTTTTGGGAAGTACATTTGGTAATATTGCACACCACCTGTTTAAAATCCATGTCAGAAATATGTCTATTTATCCTATCATTACCTTCCAGAAATTGAATTTTTATCTTAGTGTGCCAGCTATAACTTGGCTGGGCATGTTTCTAAATCTGTAACTTAATAAAGCCTAGTAGAGAGGGTTGATCCTATGGGATTGTTTGTGTGAGATTTTTACATTGGCAGTGAAGTGACTGACCCCATGTCCTATTGATTTCACAATAAAATCATCACATTTGGGAACACCACCAATGTGTGGTGAGCTTTCTTCTCATGTTTAGCTCGCCTTTCCTTTTCATCTGTAAATATGTTGAATGTGCACTTTACTTTGCATTGATGGGGGTCTGCCATTTATTCTGTAAATGTTCCAAAATGTTCAGCTGCAAGGACTCTGTGTAATTATAAATGAATTGCCTTTCCCTCTTAACTTATTTTTCTTCCACCTGTTCAGATTAAAATAATTTAAGATCAACAGGGATTGACAAACCCCCACCACACTAGATTTGTTTATACAAGATGCCAATGTAGGATAAGCCATGTGCCAATTGGCCACACTGCAGTACTAAATTATGGGGTGCTGTTTGGAACATTGACTAGGTACATTTTCACTGGCCTTAGGTTTGGGAATGTATAGTATAATAAATATTTTTGTTGGCAAGATGCAATTTGTAAATCTAACCTCTGAAAGACATACATTTTGAATTAAATATACTTTTTTAATTTAAATCACATTGAGTTTGCATGTAATCTCTTGTGTATGACAGGTGTCAAAGTTTATTATTATGTGTTGCTAAATAAATATTTAATAGCATATTTAATAATATATTTCCATTAAATGTTAAATCTCACATATAAAATAAATATTTCAATTAAATCTTAAATCTTGGACTTTTAGAGTCAATTTGTCAGTTAGAAGTTCTGCTCTGATGATCAGCACTTGATCCAAATGTGAAAGGTTTGATTTCAGTTTTAAAAATTTCACTAACATGTGCCATTCCTCCACACTTTATTGAGGGCAGTGCATATTTTAAAAGTATGAATGTCTTTTCATTGCTGTGGTTGAAATTTCTGCTTGCTGTGTACCTGGGATATGTTGTCAAATTGGTCTACTATAATATGAGGGCATGGTAATAGAGATTTTAAACAACCAGGATGTGAGTAGCCTTGCTACACATGACATATAATTATATATACAACAGTTCCTTTATAAGAGAAAAATCATAACCATGATATGGAGATGAATTGGAAATTAATGTGGGGTCTAAATAGATAGGCATATGACTTGGTTCTTTTGGAAGAAAGGGTGAACGGAAAAACAATTATATGGCATTTTTGAAGACACCAGAGGTAAGAAAACTATTTATCTTAAATGATTCCAAGGTTAACTTGCACTTTAAAGTGGAAGCTTTTAAATGAATTCTGATCATCTGGCAGCAACATTACCTTATCAAAAAATGAAATAAAAAGGACATTAATTATTTGAGACTGACATTCCCAACTATTACGCATTTAACAGAAGTGACCTTTTTCTTTTTTCAATTCAAATCAAAACTATCCCAGATCATCAACAAAATAAGCAAAACAACCAGCACCATCCAGTCTCAATTATCATAACTCTACACCCAGTCAATCAGAAGGAAAGCCATCCTCATTACACAGGACCCTTCTCACTCCCCTTGCCAAAAAGAACATTTATAAAAATTATTCCTTCAGTCATCACTGTCCTCAACAAACAATGGGGGCATTCTGATTTAATTTGACACATGATGCAGTACCTGAACTCCGCCACATTCACATTGCCATATTTGCGCATTAGCTTATCTTTACGTCTGTTTGTTACAAGTTATATATGTTTACTGAGCTCTGTGAAAGGCAATTTTCTGTCATGACTTGACAAAGAATAAAGCTTAATGACTAAGTGATTAATCATTTGGTTTCCTGGAAGGTTCGCGTTCAAATACGTTTGTTCTTATCTTTTATAGATTTAAAGATTACAGTATACCATTGTTTCCACTTGCTGTTTTGATTAGATTATATTTGTTATCTAGATGATCATCACGCAGGAATGTGATCTCTGTTGGATTTCCATTGTACGAATTGTATGTCATTGTATGTCAGTCCTGACAACATGGCCAGCCTTCTGAAACCTAACCACCCAGTGAAGGCAGCAACCACAGACCAAAGGAGGAAAACATGTTGGGCAGGATAAGGAGCTTCCTCCAGAGCATTAACAGCAAGTATTGATCTGTTAAATTAAACAACTCTGCAGTTTCACACTGTTGTGAAATAACTGAATGCAGCTAGGCTACACTGCCTATTTCTTATTTTATTCCTTCTCCTGTATTTTTTAATCATCATATTTTTATGTAGACACCTTGAGAGACTAGATGAGAGAGACATCCAGATGGAAATCACAGCCAAATAGAAGTATTTTATCTATGCCCTCACTCGTGCAACATCTTGGCTTTTGTGACTGCCTGTAATAATATTGCAGCAATGGGACTTTCACCTAGCTCAAAGTTGACATTTGCACCTGATTACTTACACACACCGATGCAAATGAGCTACAGATATGTGTGAATGGTGAAACAGTGTCAGATGATGATTTTTCACTCACTATGTTAATGCTCTGATCAATGTTACTAGGGTAGTATTCACTCATCTCAAATACTGATGCCATTCACAAAAGAAGCCAACAGGGACTACATTTTATGTGCCGACTGAGTATTTTGTTGCTTGGTATGCCTCATTATCTGTGAGTAATAAAAACTCCACAAAATTGCCAACATTTCCAGTAAAATAGTATGATGGCTTCAATGTATGAGTGGTTGAAAAGGGGAAAGCTATTACTAATGATGCAATGCCCCCATGCTACAATAAATAACTAATGCCGTTAGGATGATGGTGTAGTGTAGCAATGTTATGAACCAACTGGGCTTGTCCCCATAAGCAAGGCATTATCATAACACTCTAGGTCTGTGACAAATGTTGTCTAACTTTTTATGTTTTGTTAATTGTGTTAGATGTAGCTTATATGTCCTTAAATTGTCATGAAATGTGTTGGTTATGTCATGTGTTTTCTGATGGCTGTAGGGTACAAAACACATTTCCTAACTAATAAATTAATTTTTCTATCAATCTAATATATAGTACCCTTACGAAAAATCTTGAACTTTGACAGTATATAGATGCAGGGCAAGACTTTCAAAAGTTCTTCTTTCTGAGTCTGAATGTAGTGTGTGCAGCTTTATGTAGTCGTGCAGCTTTGTAGAGTACCCTATCAGCAGACACATATAGCTTGTATTCTTTGTGGCGTGGTTGGAGTGACATCTTGCACATAGTTGCTAACAAATAAGAGTCTTGATTCCCTTGAGCAGAACATGGTCTCCAAGCTCCACCAGTCATGACCTCAAGCTGCAGAATCTGAACTGAACGTGATTCCAACATTTAGGTATGAAAAAGGAAATGAGTGAAAGTTCCTGAAAAACAAGTTATTCTGTGGGTCAGGAATCAGTTACACAGTTACTACCGCTATACCTCCACCTCCCTTGCATATTAATATCACAATAACAAATATCTGTTCGATGAGAATTAAGCATAGTTAGGCTATAGTTCAGCCTAGCTGTTTTGAAAATATAATACTTCCTGTTTGAGTCTGTGTTATCATGTAAATGTAACATTTTAAGCATTGTAAGCATTTTAAAAATGCATTCTCTTCTGGAGACAACAGGTATTAGAGGAAATTAAAAAAGAAAAATGTTGTCTCATCATGAACAAGGAAAGTACTGTCATGATATTCCTTTTCAAACATTGTACATAAACCTTGTCATCCATTATCACCACTTTGTTGACAATTTCAGAGATTAATTTTCTTCCAACATATAGGCTAGCGCTAGCCAATCACCAGCTTGATGAACAATATAGCTGTATGGCAATGAGGCACTTGACTGCAAAAGCGGAGTTCATTTGCATGCATAGCCACACAGTCACTCTCACATAGACTTAACATCTTTAGTGACCTTAGGTAATGCCTGCTAGCCTAAAACATTCTTGGTAAATTGTTAAAACAATTTACTAATTTGTTTTAATGACTTAGTAACTCATTAAAACATTCAAGCCCTAGTTCAGCCATAGCAACAACACCCTGAATGTTTTATGCATTGGTTATTTATTTTACATTCCATGTATTTTCATCTAGCCAAATTAAAACACGCCGTACACTATTTGGATTTTGCATCATTTGGATCTCCATGTTTGCACACCTTGAGTAGATACTGAGGTCCTGTCAGGGGTGTATTGGGCATTCTTAAAGTGGGGTGGTACAAAGCTGTGAGTAGCTCACTGTTTGCTGACTCTTTGCATACTTGACCCACACAAACACTAATGCTATAACTTGCCAAGCCTACATGTTATAAAATGTATCTCAAGATATCTGCACGGGAAATTCTTCAAGTATTACAATCATTTTGGAAATAAAATAACTGCCCTTTCTGAATGAAGAAATATGAATACAAAAAATATTTAGGTTGCTACATTATTATTAGACATTGCAGTTATTAACTCGTTGACTTCCCTCGCCCTCATTCATACAAAAATTCAGGTGGTGGGTATTACATTTTAACTTGTCACACACATTTCCAGAATAGGCATTTTTTGAAAAGGCTTTATCATACAATTAATGACCGATTATAACCAAATCATTCCTTATTTGGAGGGACATTTTCAGTATTGAGCGCTTTTGTAGAACTCAATAGGAAAGCAAGGTTTAGACCTGCCGATAAAACTGTCACTCACGATGTGGATGCATGGACTTAAAAACAACTTAAGAATTGTTCAAAAAAAAAAAAAACACCTCATTTTTTCAACTTGCCCTTTAGGGTTTCCAGAAATGACTGATATATTTGGTTCCTAAATTCTTTCAAATGAATGGAAGTCTCTGGTATAATACAAGGGCAGAACATTCACCCCATCTAGGTTTGTCAAACTAATGCACTTTATATTTCTGCCAAACAGTGCTGCTACAAGAACAGAGCTGCACTTAAGGAGTCAGAGACTGCAAGTAGCAATTTGTGGGCCAAAATAACCTTGACAAAGGTCATCAGCGCAGTCAGATGAGTCATGTTTCTTATCTAATATACAGCTGCAGGTTTGAACCTGCTGAAGGACAATATACAATTCAGAATAAATGAAAATATTAGTTGCCAGACATTTATATTCCATAAATTGGCAAAGAAAGGTATGTTTGTGGCACAGAGGACTTTACAAAGGTTAAATCTATTGGCCAGCTATAGTTTAACACCCTTTCAACTTGTAACACTTGTGTATATGCTAGCATGATTATTTCAGGCAAATCACAACAGGAATAAAGTGACTAATGAATACAGCGTCATAGCAGTTTCCTGCCTAAAGATGAAATATGGATTAAGTGAGTGAGGAGTGAGTGACTTCATGTTGAATTTAATTATAAGAACATAAGAACATATTATGACGAGAACAGGCCATTCGGCCCAACAAAGCTCGCCATTACATTATTTAAAGAGTATCCAAAACTGCATCAAGTCTGGACTTGAACACAGCAAGGGTCTCTGCCTCAACTACATGACCTGGCAACCCATTCCATGTATTGATAACTCTTTGCGTGAAATAATACTTCCTTACGTCAGTGCGGAACTTACTCTTAACTAGTTTCCATATATGTCCCCTTGTCCTACAGACTGAACTTAATTTAAAAAAATTATCGTAGCTAACCTTGTTGAGTCCCTTTATAAATTTAAAAACCTCTATTAAATCACCCCTTAGTCTCCTCTTGCTGAGTCTAAATAGGTTAAGTAACTTTAGTCTTGCCTCGTAGCTTTTATGTTTCATGCCAGGAACTAATTTAGTTACCCTCCTTTGTACTTTTTCAAGAGCCTCGATATCTTTCTTATAGTGCGGTGCCCAGAACTGCACACAGTATTCCAAGTGTGGTCTAACTAAAGCATTGTATAATTTTAATATAACCTCCTTAGATTTATAATCAATACTTTTGGCTATATATCCTAGTATCCCGTTGGCCTTTTTTACTGCTACAGCACACTGCCTAGATCCTGTTAGGCTTTGGTCAACTATTACTCCCAAGTCTTTTTCAAATTGAGCACAATCTAGTTTACTTCCTCCCATGAAGTAGTCTTGTCTAAGGTTCTTGTTGCCCACATGCAAGACTTTACATTTAGTTAAGTTGAATGTCATCTGCCAGGTACCTGCCCACATATGGATGCTGTTTAGGTCTTCTTGTATTACCTTAGTTGATTCTATACTGTTTGCTAGCCCCCCCAGTTTTGTGTCATCTGCAAATTTTACTATTTTACTACTAACCCCTGCATCAAGATCATTTATGTAGATAAGGAAAAGCAAAGGCCCCAACACCGATCCCTGCGGGACTCCACTTCTCACAGGACCCTGTTCTGAAACAATTCCTCCAACAGTTACACTCTGCTTTCTACCAGCCAGCCAACTTCGAACCCTCTCGGTGATAGCTCCTGATATTCCTGCAGATTTCATTTTCTCTATGAGCCTATCATGCGGAACTTTGTCGAATGCCTTTTGGAAGTCTAAATAGATAATGTCATAAGCTTGGTTTGCATCTAAACATGCTGTAGCTTCCTCAAAAAAGTCCAGGAGGTTTGTTAAGCATGACCTCCCTCTGCGAAAACCATGCTGGGTATCGTTTAGGATACCATTTTGTTCTAAGAATAATTCCAAATTGTCCCTAATGATGGCTTCCAGTAATTTACAAGAGATACAAGTTAAGCTGACAGGCCTATAATTTCCTGGATCAGTCCGGTCTCCTTTCTTGTAGATAGGTACTACACTGCCTAGCTTCCAGTCATCTGGTATTTCTCCGGTTTTAAGAGATTTCTTAAAAATAACTGTCAGAGGTTTGTAGACCTCTTCCGCTAGTTCCCTGAGGACACTGGAAATATTCCATCAGGACCTGCTGCCTTATTTGTTTTAAGTTTTCGAAGTTTATCTAGCACTTCTGTGTCATATAAATCAATTTCCTCCATAAGACTCTGAGGACTGAATTCTCCTGGAGGCATATGCGCGAACCCTTCACTTGTGAAACTCTCCACAAAGTAGTTGTTTAGAGTATCAGCAATAGCCTTATTATCATAAACCATAAGTCCATCCTTGTTTTTTAAACCTCTTATCTCAGCCTTAAGTGTCCTTTTTTGATTGTAGTATTGGAAGAAGCGTTTGGGGTTGTTCTTTGCATCTAGCGCAATCTGTCTTTCCAAATGCCTTTTAGCTTCCCTTATTCCTTTTTTAACTTGAGCACGCATTTTGCTGTATTCAATCTTGTTTGTCTCTGAGCTGTCTAACTTGAATTTCCTAAATAGTTCCCTTTTATGCTTCAAACTATCTTGTAACGCCTTATTCATCCACTGAGGATGCCTATTTTTCAGCTTCCCTTTTCGCACTTGCGGAATGAATTTACGCTGTACATCCAGGATTATCGTTTTAAATATAGTCCACATTTCTCTTACAGTTCTATCATCTAAAAGATGTACCCAGTTTATATTTCTTGTATAATCACGCATTTTAATAAAGTCGGCTCGTCTAAAGTTGAAAATTCTAGCATTGGAGGATGTAGTCTTAACTCGCCAAATGACTTCAAATGTAACTACACTATGGTCACTTGTTCCAAGTGGCTCCCCTACCTCGGTACTGCAGATTCGATCAGGATTATTACACAGAACCAGGTCTAGAATTGTGTTCTCTCTTGTAGGTTGGGTAACAGCCTGTATCAGAAAACAATCATTTATAACATCCAGAAACTCTTCCTCACATTTACCCTGACCAGACACAGTTTCCCAATTAATTGAGGGGTAATTGAAATCCCCCATTACTACTGTCTCACCCTCCTGACATGCCAGTGTAATGTTATCAAAGATCATCCTGTTGACACTGCTGTCAGAGGCTGGTGGCCTATAACATACTCCAACATTTAGACCCTTTTCATTTTCCCCCAGTATTTTAATCCATATGTCCTCACTCACACCAAGGGGCTCCATACCTGGAATTTCCTGGATATTAAGATAATCCTTTACATACAGAGCTACGCCCCCTCCTCTTCTATTGGTTCTATCTTTTCTAAGCACCTTGTATCCCTTTATGTTATACTCATCCCCATCCCCTGCACCAAGCCACGTCTCTGTGATCCCAACAACATCATAGTTGCTATTACTCATAACCGCTTCTAGATCCAAAATTTTATTTTTTATGCTTCGAGCATTTAAACAGAGAAATTTCAGGGTACTGTGAGTGCATTTCCCATCCTTCCGCTCCACCTCCAGCTGCCCAAAACCACCTCTATGACAGTGCTGCTCAAACTGATGTGCAATCATGGTTCCCTCACTACCAATAAAATAATTAGCCTTAGTATGTTCTATTCCGGCAGTCTGTCTATCCCTACCCATCTCACTGTATAATCTCCCTGCCCCCCCAGTCCCTAGTTTAAATACCCCTCTGCTACCCTAAGCATACGCTGGCCCAATGCAGCTGTACCCCTCCGGTTCAGGTTTAACCCGTAAATTTATCCTGCAGAACCTCAAATCTACCCTTTCCTATGTCATTGGCCCCAACATGGACCATGACCACTGGATCCTCCCCCGCTCTGGCCAGGAGCTTGTCCGTACGCTCCAGGAGGTCTCCAACCTGGGCACCAGGTAGGCAACAGACCATACGAGACTCCTTGTCGCGCGAACACACTATGCTATCTACCCCTCTAATGATTGAGTCCCCCACTATCACTAACTCCCTTTTCTTGGAGGATGAGGCCACCTGGGTGCCCTGGGGCTCTTCAGTCCTCCCACTCACAGGATCGCGGGCCAACTCGTCATGTAGTGGCATGAAGCGGTTGGTCACCGCAATCTCCGGAGATGCCACCCCACTTGGGATTATGCCCTGCACCTATAGATTCAGCCTAGTTTATAACAGTAAAGCATTTAAAGTTTTGTTCAAGAGGATATAACATTATTATAACATTATATAACATCATTTTCCAACAAATGCTGCCCAGACTTGCTTATCCTTTGCGGAAATGCTGTTTAACCCTGCTTCTTGCCCCAGTCACTGCAGAGCAGCCCAGCATAGCTCATGGATAAAATAAAAACATTATGTGAAACATTGTGGTGTAGGAACCCCTGCAAGGACAAACAGTTTACTGTAACGCATGATGGCACGGCCCAGTCCTACAGCACATACACTTCTTTAATTTCTTTTCAGGCGTTTGATAATGCTGTCTACTCAAGGTGTTATGGGGGGTGTTGAAGCAGTACAGTCGATAAATTCAGGACTGGTTGGAACTCACTCAATAAACATTAGAATTAGACTGGATAATCTCAGTGGCCTCATTTTTCTTCAATTGAAAACTATTCAGTTTGTCACAAATACAGTTCCAAATCAATTTCTTCCACAACAGTCTCAAATCAGCATGTTTTGCGACAGGAAAATAAATGATAAATGGCCAAAGAAAAGAACTGCCATGATAACAAGTGATAACCCTGCAGGCGGGCATGTAGAGAACAATGTATTTTGCACAGTTATTTAGTTATAATTGCCATTGCCAAAATAAATACCCAAAAACATTCACAAGCTTACAACTACATAGTATTCACTTCTTTTAAGGAATCAGACAGTCTACAGCTGACACAAGACCATGCTTTTACATCAATTTGCATAGTATCATCACTATGTTTTCTAAAACCTGGATATTGTATGACTACCCTTTATAAATAGTCAAAAGGCCTTCGTTGTAGCTGAATCCTTGTTGCTGAGGAGGTGTGGGCAGTCAGGTAATAAAGGTCACTATTATGTTTCTCAGTACTTTTCCTCCTTACCTCCTCTGACAGATGGCTTTCTTGAACCAAGGTTATTTTACTGCTTTTTATGTCCTATATTTTTATGTGGTGTTTCAGTATCTTGTGAAGGTTTTCTCTGAAGGCACATTTGTGTAGGTGTGGCAGTGCACTAGGTGTTCCAGCTTGTAGCTTTGTTGTGTCAACAAGTCAACTGCAGCTTCAGGCTGGCTCTATCAGGTTTTGTTTCAGCCTGAGACTGAAAGGGCTGGAGCCAGTTGCTGACCTCTGAGAAAAGTACATTGTCACTGTATTGCTACAGGAGGTGGAAATAAAGGGAAAATTCTTTAAACAAAAATAATTAACAAAAGACAAAAAAAATATTGTATTTTTTTATAAGGCACAACAATTAAATATGGCTTTTGGAACAAAAGGCAAAACACAGTGCACTATAAATTGCATTACTTGAGCTCAACAAGCTTTTGATTCATTTGTTTTTAAACACTGATGTATTGTTGCTTTAATTATGCATAAAATGTCTTCAGAATGAACAGAGTCTCCTATCAATCAATGTATTTAGGTCTTAACAGCTTACCTTTAGAAATGAAATTAAGAATAATAACAGTGTATTATTGTTAACTGCTGGTAATATTGTTGTTATTGTTGTTACAGAAAGTGTTACATAAAGTGTTACATAAACTGACAGTCGCATAGCGTTACAGTAGTCAGTAGTATAATTATAATGTTAAACACCCCAGCCCCCCTTGTCTTAAGGTGGATCAGCAGCTTTAATTTCAGGTATAGCTTAATCCACAGCAAGTGACAGGGGTGGAACAAGCGACATCTTAGTAATATGCATGTAAATATTGCAACATTTCAGCACTGCTCTTCTGCTTGAAAAGCAGTCACAATCCTTTGGAAAATCTGGCCCTAAATGTCATTCAATTTACATGCTATGTCAGGGGAAAGTCTTACATACAGACAGAAAAAGGTAGGTTTTACATGATTGAGCTGTCACATATGTATTACCAAATTTAGCGATTTATGTGTGGTTCTCAGTTTACAACCAGTTTGACAACCATTCTGATTATGGCATTCCTTAAATAGTGTTAGAATGCAAACTAACATGACTGACCAAAATGGCTTTGAAATAAAAAGGGTAACATTAAGATTATCCAGTTACACCAACGCACACACACAAGCTAGTTATCTGTGATCAGCAGGCTTGCTAGCTAGGTGCCCACCATAGATAGTAAGCCAAGTAGCTAAAGTGTGATTACATGGCATGAGGAGACAAGAGAGGCAAAGAGTAGCACCAACAGGTCAGAAGAAAGATAATCATGAGGATAATAAGAGAAATATCAGTCATAATGTCAAGACAGCAGCTGGAAATGGTAAAATCCTGTTCAGGTCTCGAGGAACAGGAGAAAGTTGAAAATTTATTTCTCTAGTTTTCCTGAACGATTATTTCTGAGCCATTTTCTCTCTCACTATCAGTCCTTTTATATCCAGTTTGGATCCTCATCTGGTCTCTTTGGGAATTTTCTGTTCTGATTTTTGATAATGACTCACAGTATAATTCCAGTCTTTGTGAGTTTTCTTTCATAACTGAGTGTTTAAATATTGTTCCACCTAGTGGATACTAAACAGGTCAAATGCAGGAAAAATCCACAGAAGAAAATCTAAAGGTCTTAATTCACATTCATTCTTGCACAAAATCTGGTGCACGGAATATTTTCTCTACTTTGTGTGGTAAATTAAAGAGGGATTACACTGAGTTTTTATACTTGTTTCAAGTGACACAAGTTCTGTGCAAATTGCTTTGTATGACATAAGGGATATAGTATCCAATTTATGCAGCAGAGGCAATTCTGTGCATCAACCAATCATAAGGTGAGCTCTATTTGCTCAGAGTAGATATTCTTCAAACTCTGTGGCAGCGAAGTTACCTCAGCAGAAAGCAATCTCTGACTCTTTCCTATAGGGAAACATCCTTCAAAAACAAATTATCCAGGGAGACTAATTTATATTCCACAAGGGTCTGTTCATGGGGAGACTGTTGGAATATGTTTCCATAGTACACAGAACAAATTCCATCAATCTGCTCATCGGCTGCTTCATCTCTTGAATCTCTTGCCATAGAATGATAAATGGGGGACAAGTGTCAGGGCAATAGGAGAGCTGGGAATTGTATTGGTATATTGTGTAACTGTTTTTTAAGGCAAAGATTCATGAATGGTGGTGGAGCATGTGAACATTGATCCAGTAACGACAAAGGCAAGTGTAGCAGGGGACTCATAGTCTTGTGTGAGTCCACGCTACTCCATTTCAGGTTTTGCACATATCCCAACTTATAGGAGAAGCCTGTGGCACAGTAGGATGTGGACTCCACTGAAAAAAAAGGTGACATGTCATTAAGTTGTAGAGTCATATATCTTAAAGTGTGTGTGTGATAGTGTGTGTGAGTGTGTGTCAATGGAGTCCATCTGAGGCCAGGAAGATTAATCCTGGGTTAGCTCTAAACATAATATATCCATTCATTTGATCATATCTCTTCTAATCCAGCCATTTGGCTGTGCATGCAGCCAAGCTACATGCTAATGTTAGCCAGAGGTCTGTATTTAGATCATTTATGTGTATGTACATGTATAGTAGTTGCTGTACTATTGTAACAGAGACAAGGGAAACCTGAAATTATATTATTATCCGAATAGGACTCTACAGCTTAAGGTTTATAAAAAGGTTTAAAGATTGTTGTGAAGGCATGTATTATGGGATAATAATTCTGCTGTTTTATTTAGAGCTCTAAAATCTTTGCAGCTGAACAAGTTAATGAATAAGAGCAGCTCTCTACAAGGTAGTTTTCCTGCTACTTTTTTACTGTTAACTCTGATTAATTTAGTTATTGATATTAGTGTTGATTAAATTTTATTCATTTTGTTCGCTTCCATACAGTTTGCTGTACATATACAGCATATCCACTTTTTGTACTTGATTGAACCTGGGCCTACACGCTCCTGCCATTATAAAAACATAGCATATAGAAGAGCATCAGTAAAGCTTCCCCTTTCTACGCACCTGTGGAAGTGATAGTTGGAGAGGCACAAAAGCAGGCAGATGAGACTGGACAGGAAAGTCCAAACCAGTATCATTGCAGATCACTGATGGACTTGTTACTTTTCTATGCTGGGCAATCCCCCTGTGGTCTGGTGTGATGCTAGTCAACTTTGAAAAAGTAGGGACTCCAATGCAGTTATGGAGAACTGGTTCAGGACTACAAAGAAAATTGTCTTGAAAGATAAACTCCATCGTAGAGCTGGGGACCTTCTCCAAATCCAGCAGGAGTTTGTAAGTGGTCTCAGGGGGTGTCTCTGGCTCAAAGAAGCCTCACTAAGTCTCGATCAAAGATGCAGACTGCCAAAGCCTCAGAGCCAGTGATGCTTCATCTGTCTCAATAGGAGACCTTGATGAAAAAAAAAACAGAAGGAAATCAAAGCCTTTTGGGTTGCCACTACCAAAGAAGAGAAGGTAAGGAAACTGTCAAGCGTGGGGTGAAAAGGGGATGATAGACCACCGAGTAATCACTTTATCAAACACAGGCACAGTGGACAACCTTCTCTACATGATTCATTTAGCCATGAAGAGAAGGGCTGGAATCAAAGAGGATGTACAAGATCTGTCTCATCTTGATCCTTGGTGGTCGAGATTGATGGAGGTGCACAATCTTTTTCAAATGAGAGAATGGACTCTGGGAAATTGGTGTGGTTGGAAGGCTTGGGACGGTTTGTGGGAAAGTATTGGGATGCCACACAAAAAATTGAATCTGAACAATAAGTCTGAATTGAGTACTAAGGCTTGCAGTGTGTAGCCTATGTCTGGATCAGTGAATAAGAAGCAAAGTTTCCATTTGTGTTTTTAAGAATGAAACATGTACTGGACCAAATCATATGTCTGAGCATATGTCTGTTCTCTGTGATACACTGTGATAATGTGTGACCCAAAACAATTTCATGCTATTAAAGCTGTCCTGAATCGGCCTGTAGAAAACTGTTTAAAAAATTGACGGTGGAAAGGGAATTACGAATAATAAGCTGCGAATAAGAAACCAAGTTCAGCCTTGTAAAATTCATCAACAGTTATTGATAGCTAATGTTAGCTGGATAATGTAGGCTTCCAGTCTGTTAGCAAATGTTATGCTGATATTAACGTTAACCAATTGAATAGGCTACCTACCCTATTTAAAAGCTCCGTTTAATATAATTAAATTAATCATTTAATTTCCCATAGAGGTGCAAAAGTGACTTGGTTAAATACCCCCTCTCAAGATGATGTGACTCTGTGTTGTGTCTCTCGTGACTGCTACTTTAATCCAATGCGCTGCGAGTTCAAGTGAAGGCAAATGATGGTTATATTTTCCGACATCCAAGGTGTGCATTGGAATATGGAGAAATTACACTGGAACACTGAAATGGAAAAATTCCGTTCAAGTTTTAGGGAACAATATCCGATGAGAAGACAGATATGTCGACAAACACCAATAACAGACTTCATTTTTTTGTCCCACATGTTATGGATATGGTTAAATAAACATTTTTAAAAAGCAAGGGCATGTTTAGCTGGGAATTAAGTGAAATAATATCAAACATCAGCTTTTAACAAGGTCTTACAAACAAATCCAGCAAGAGCCAAATAAACTTTAAAACAAACGAAAGAATGAGCCTATTTTAATTCATAAAATGTTCAGCCTGTTAAGTATGTTCAAGTGATTATATTACATTGATGCATTTCCTCCTCTGTAGAAGCTGTTTATTGCATTTGATTAAACACTAAAGCTGCTGGCCTTTTATTGTGTACGTTATGAAAAAAATATGCTGTTCATTTACAATTTTATTTACTGAAATTATTAACAGAGACTATTGGTATTTCATTTGGTCTGTGCTGATTCCTGAATGCAAATAAGGCCTGTTTCAGTGCCTACAGACAAAATGAACACTGTTCAGTGTTTGAAACTACCTCACATTAAAGAATCTGGCAAGGCAAGCATATCATTAAGTTTATGGTATTTTAGAATATGGTCTGGTTTCAGACATTTGAACAACAATAATTGTTAGTCGGACAGACACCAGGATGCAAAGCAAATCTTTGTTTAAGCACAGATAACCTATTGCCAACTTGTCTTAAGAAAAAATGTACCCACGCCTCTACAAATCTCCATATGCTGTCTGTTTAGCCTTTCTATATTCCAAAGTATCCCTTTATTGATGTGTGTTTCAAATAGCAGTGCTATTCGGTTATTTAACAGTGGTTAATAAAGTGCGTGCAGCATGTTCAGTAAAGTGTGTGCCCCGTTCCTGGTTTTTTTTTTTTTTTTTTTTACCACATTTTACACATTGAACTTCAGCATATTTCCTGAGGGTTATAATGGTATGTACAGAAAGTCTCATAGAAAAAAAGTATTCTATTTAGTAAGAAAACTTGTAAAGCACACATAAAGTTGACAGCACAAAGGCTCTGAACAACATGTAATGAATAAAAGAAACTCCTGGAGGAAAAAAAAAGTTATGCCTATCAGTTTGAAAAGCAAGTTGTAAGTCTCTGCCACTCTATCATACCACAGTCAGAATCATATAATCTAAATGGAAAAAGATTGGGACAGTCATGGAGTGGCCATCTTGTCAAATTCATCCTGGTCACATGATTTGGTCACAAATGACCCAAAAACAATCCAGGGATCTGAAGGTCTGTCTCGTTTTGGTTAAGGGTTCAGTTCATAATTCCACCACCTTAGACACAAGTTAAAAATGGGATTCATGGTAAGAGCAGCAAGGCAGAAACAGCTGCTCTCTAAGACCCAGTGGTCCACAGGATAGGATCAATTCTTGCAAGGTAGTTGTGCATGTCATGATTGGCAAAGGAAAGGAAACGGATGGTAGACTACTTCACTCAGAGCACTTCACAAAGCAGCACGGCCACACACACACACACACAAAATATGTAATGATTTACATTAACTGCACCTTCATAACGCATTCATAACGCAGTCATAACTCTGTCATAATGCAAAATTTCATGATAGCTTCCCCTTTACGGTGTGTATAAGCACTACATAACACATTAAAAAAGCATTTTAATGCTTTATCATACATGTGGAATTGCATGGTTATGAAACAGACTGTATAACTTCTCACAAATGCTACACAAATGAATGATTTAGACGATCCATAAAAAGCACACTATTCATGTTGCATAAGATCATGTCAGGAAAGAGTTAATTTATGAGGGAAAGAAAGTTAGGTGACAAATGTATGTTTTTATTCCAGTTATTTCAGTTGTGATGGCATTGAGCCTCAGTAGATGGTCTAGGAGAGAGAAAAGGCATGTCCAGGTGTCAAGACCAGTGGCAGCTGCTGATTACATGTGATGTATGCAGTTCAGGTTTTGATTGTTTCAGACACAACCAGACACCATTCTTATGTTGACTTTTCTTTGGGATTTATTTATGAAATTTGTCATGTGACTTATTTGTATTTGGTGATTCACTTTTGTATGTGCTATGGTCTGATGTCCACTGTAGTGGACACATAATATTTTTGGAATAAAAATATTTTTTTTTTGAGAAAAAGTCATTTCAGCATGTTCAATGCCTTCTAAACAATTGGCAAATTAAGAAATAAAAATTGGGAGACATTTTTTTCCTTGAACTCAGGAGGATATTGTAAAAGCAGTTAAATTTTTCTTTTGTAGATGACTTCACTGAGACAGTGTCCCTGCTACCTTTATAACAAGCCACTAATGCTTGGCTGCATATTATGGTTTTCACTAATTCAATGAAGAGTAATCACCTACTTTAGGATATTACACGCAGAAAATTATTTGCAGACTATTAAGACTTGTCTAATCACAGAGAACAGAAAACAGGATGTGCCAGTGCTTGTCACACAAACACTGCTGCACAGACAAGTTTTTTTTTTTAAAAAACCAAAACACTCTACACCATAATATTGCATACAATGAATTTGTAATGACTTGTATTTAAACAAGTTAATAAATTCATTCATTTTTCATACTTATGCCAAACCAAAAGATCTGATAATGTGCTGTTTTTACACAGCAGCCCTTAAGGCTCAAATATGATTTCATTTTGAAATTCATCCATTCTTCCTGGATGGCTGCTCACACAATACACAACACATAGCAATACTGGCACTGTGTGTCCACCAGATACTGGCTTGTGATCATGTGCTGAGAGTTCCTCAATGGTTGTTTTTAATTTTTGCCATGGAGTGATGACATACTGTTTCAATTGGGCTATTTTGAAAAAAAAAAAAAAAAAAAAAAATGTGTTGTTTACACCTTCAAGGAAAAGGTAAGTTAAAAATCAGATCTGGGGAAAACATTTCAGTTGTTTCAAGCAGCCATAGAAACTGCTCAATATGGTATGATGCAATCACATGTAGAATTGGGAAAAAGCTACGAGACCCAGGTGTTTGCTCACAATGAAGAGATTCCTCAACAAAGTTAATTTTCTCCTGAATAGCCAAATGATGAGTATGACACACTGCAGCAATGTGCATGATGATGTGGAAACAATGACACCTGCTGCACCTTGTACAAGGCATATTGAAATTATGTTAAATGTAAATATACTCACAGGTGGGGACTGGTTATCTGTGATGCTGCTCTCGTTATTACAAAAGAGGGAAAAATAAAATGCAATACATACAATTCACATTTACGTAATCACAGCACAGAATAGATATATTCTAGCTGCCACATGCCAAACATCTGAGGCAGTACAGATATAGCTTAGGATAGTGCACTTGCACTTATCACCTTATGATTCCAGACTCAGTCAACAAGATTCATACTGATATGATGTGAGGAGAATAAATATACAAGATGACGAGGTCTTCAACCAGACATGAACTGCTGAGGGATTCTTTGTGGTCTGTTTTCTGAGTTTAAGAGGTGATGAAAAATAATTGATAAAAACTAAGATGTGTTTACAAAACTCACAAACACAAAGAGCACAAATGCATACATTTTGTAAATCTAAACACACTTTATGCCCATTTGCAAATGAATAGGTACATTGAAAAAAAATGTGTCTAATTTATGTCCACACCAAAAACAGCTGCATTCTGGGTATGGGAGTCTGTGCCAGCTTTTTCAAAAACGAGCTAATTAGTTGATTGATCATTTCCTCTGCTGCACTTATCTCAGGATGTGGCAAGACGAAGCTTAGAATAAGGTCATAAAACTAATCAAGACTAGTTAGTCATGTTCTATCTAATGGCCTAATCAAGGTCCTAAGGCAGTCACTGACTCATGCAGTCTCCATTCCATCTTGTTTTACAGTAAGTGCCTTACATGCCAGATCTATGCAATGATTAATGTAGTTCTGGATCCACTCACGTTCAGATGTTATTTTATCTTTAAGACACTTTTTATCTTTGTCTGAAAAAAGTAAATGTTTAGCTTTTTGGTCCCATTTTATGGTAGCAAATTCAGTTGTAAATTGAAAAAACAAGCACTTGTGTAGATGAAGTAGGGTGTTCCAATATGGGTTAAAGACAAGACCATCTCACACATGAATGCTGTATATGTTAGACTGAGTATGAACAGCTGTAGGCACATATTTGAGGTTGTTATAGCTATTCATTCCCACATTCTAACAATAATCCATTTAATCTTGTCAAGTCCTTATTATCAAAAAGTACTTCAGCTAATACTCAAGCATTTGCACCTCTCAAGGAATTACTTTTTTAATACTGGTCATTCAAAGTCATGCCTTTTGCCTTGCTTATGTAAATATTTGCCAGTTGAAAATGAGCTGGTCTAAACAAGGTATTATCTAAAGACTGCTGTCCAAAAACTGTTTATGCATATTCATGATGGTGCAGCAATTTGTTTTGTCTATGTCCTTCTTTCCCCTTGACCTGCAAACTCTGGGGCACTCACTAGCCTGCTAACCACTACTAATATTTCTGATTTCAGCGGAAGAAAAACATCCTTGCAGCAGAATAAAAATGAATAAATCTTTTTAGAGGTACCTTGTATCTGATATTCTTATATTTTTATATTTACATCTATTGGCTGTGTATGGATCTTAGTCTGAGATAGGCCACAAGCTGGATATAAATCCTTTATGAAAACCAAGTTGAATATAGTGTAATGGCACATGTCCACATTTTCAAAAGTTAAGATACAGAATTTATATAAAATCGATGAACATTACCTCAGTCTACTACCTTTTTTTAGTTAAACCATGTATAGAGGAGTAGCCTAGATCGACATTTCTCAAACTATGATGAGGAAATTGCCAGTCCTGGCACTGCGCCAGTCAAATTATGCTAGTGCTTCTGTCACTTGCTAGGTCTCCGCCTCCTTGACTGAACTTCTTGCTTTGAAAATAGTAACATTTTAGAAAGTTTAAGAAGACATTATTCATTTTAGATTCATTTTAGCAGATTCTAGAAAGTTATATGTTCCTGCCTGAACTTGCACCCATTGTTCTCTTAGTCACTTCAGAACTCAATCAATTGCATGGTACTCGAGCTGTCGTTTAGTCATGGCATGGTCCAAGCAATGCCATGGCATGTTTCAAGCAAGCAAGTCAAGATTCTTTTTTTTAGGAAACAACCAGCATCTAATGATGTAAATTTAAATGAAGGTTAATGAGTGAGTAATTGGACAATGTTTTTTTGCTTCTGGTTCAGGGGTAAAAAAACATTGCCCATTTAATCAAAATACGACTCATCATATATTAAATTTGGTTTAATTTCCAGCAATAGCTTCGCTTCAAAGCCAGTCTGTGTCATTTGCCAAACCACGCTAAGCAATAAAGCTATGAAACCATCAAAATTATAGCCCCGAAATCTGACATGACTGGGCCCCATGACAAAGAAGTTTGAGAAAGGCTGGCCTACATAGTCAGTAAATCGTAAGTCAGTCTGGGTAATATGCAGTTTGTAAATGTATTATATAACATATTTATCATATTATATAAATTATAATTATTGAATGTATATCATAATATGACTATTTATTATAATGACAGTAGCAGATTTTTTGGCTTTGATTTTGAGAATCTGTTTAGTTGGCCAGCAATAAAAGCTACCTAATCACAGCAAAGTTATAAGATGATCCAAACATTACAGCATTGAGCTGTTTTCTCGCAATCACAGAGGGTTACAAAATGATTTTCCCATCCTGTGTTTTTGATGGAAAAACAGCATATTTGTCCATTGAAACACTGATAACTGTTAAATAACATTATATTTTGAAAATGCATATACATTTACATGCTGATGCTTTTAAACACCCCCATCGCTATGTTTATTAAGTGTGTGCACAATCCACATGAACAATTTAATGACAGATTTATAAAAAGGTTTTTTTTTTTTTTTTTTTTTTATAAAGGAGAACTGGATTAATATGGAAATGTTTTTTTATGTTTTTTTTGTCTGTATCCCCTCAAGTATGAGCCTGTCAGTCAAGGCACTCAATCTTCTATCTGAGCCCAGGGGCATAGCTAGAGATTCTGGGCCCTGTACAAAGGCAGGCTCTGAGGGCTCCAACACTCTTTATAAAAAAAATCCCAGATTTTCATGGGCCCCCTCAAATCCTTGGGCCTTGTATACTTAGTACCCTTTTTCCCCCAGTGGCTATGCCCCTGCCTGAGCCTTGCTAATATGAAGACTGTACCTCAAGCCAAACCCCCAAATGATTTGTGTTAGTAAAATGTAAAATTGAAATTGTATTCTTTAAGAGTTTCTGACCATAATACATCTGTTTTGGTTGCCAAATGATTCTCATTACTTCAGTCTTCATAACGTTTGATCTGTTATACTGCTTTTTAATTATTCTTTTATTATCATAATTCTGTCCTACACGACAGGGCTGTAATGCCAAATGTATTTTTTCAGTTCCTGTTTTAAAAGATAACATGGATGTGAATAAGAAGATCAAAGGTTACTGTAATAATACTAAAATATACATTATGGTTTGTATCACTGTGTCATATGTATGGTTTTGCTGGAAAGACACTGCTACTCAGCATCTTGGTGTAATTCCATAAAGAGGATGCTAGCTGGCAGACAGCTATACTTGTGGCAGGCAGCGATGGAGACTTAAGGTCCTACTCAGGGGCAGAATACTGAGCTAAGCAGCCAAGAGTGTGTCTGCCTACAGTACACAGAGACAGAACATGCGTGGGCGGAGGAGTGGGTGGCTGCTCTCACACAGAACCTCCACAGTGACTGAGGGGTGGCACAGCTACAGAGGAATCAGGTACAAACACCAACGCACTTATCGCTTCATCAGCAAGGGACTACATTCACATTTCATTTTTGGTATTTATCCTCAAGACGCTTTTGATGCTTAATTGTTGTACACACAATCAGAAACATAACATTTTTATAAAGACATCATATGAATACAAATATACACCATACATGGATGTCACCTAATGTATTCTATGGCATGTAACAGCCAAAAAACTGTAATCAATGGTGATATGTGGTAGAGTCCTTTGTAATAATTATAATGAATTACTCCCTGGAGGAAAACCAACATGCAATCCAAAAACCTTTGGAGCTGTTTAAAATTCAGGGCTTGTATTAGTACAGGATTGTGACTGCTTTTTGGTCGTAAAAGCAGCCACTAAAATGACTGGGTATTATTATTATTATTATTATTTAAGATATGCCCACTCATCATAAATCTAGGCAAATGCCAAGTTTGACAGGATGTGTATTCAAGAGCTGACATATCACATGAAAGACTTGCTTCTTATCTTCAGTTTGATACCAGTGTTCACGTGCCCTCAGGGGTAAAAAGAGCAAAGAAGCTCAAGTGAACTGTAACAGCCCAAAAGGACAGAGCATAGCACCTGGAGAGAGTCTGTTTGAAGTGTGCTGCTGACTTCCTCTGGATCAGTGGGAGATGGGAATCCTCAGTGCCACTTTCCAGGGTCTTGAACCAATGCTGGTCCTGTCCTGGCTGCTGGTTGACCCGGAGCAGTGACAGGTTCACAGCTTGGAGCAGGAGGGGACCTGGGGAATCTTTCACCATCATCATATCATTTCCCAGTAACTGATACCTAACCATACAAAAATGTCCTGGGGCCTCAATTACTTCTGTAACCAAGTACTTGCACACACCAAAACCTGTGAATAAATCACAACTGATCTGCAGGACACAGCAATGTTAAATAACACGACCACAGCAAAAAAAGAGAGTGAAAGCTATGTTTTGGAGTGGGAAATTAAGCCAATCAACACAGAGGTTGAGACATGAAAACATTTAATTTAGAATCCTTAGCACAGGGTAACCAGTTAAAAATGTATCTTGCATGGCAAGAGGTTACAGCGGCTTTTAATGTTGTGGGTTCTGAGAGCCGAGCACAGGGTCAGATAAAAAAAGGTCTGATACAAAGGCAGAGGTACCTTTGTAGAGGCCAAGGAGTGTTTTAGTGCCCAAGTGTGAAAGCAGCGCACAGAGGTAAATGTGTTCTGCCTCTTAGCCCCTTTGATTAGCGACTGGCTGTGATTTATTGTTGCCTCTTTCATCCCAGAAATGATACATGGGGGCAAAGATGACATGCCCTCGAGAACATCAGTCAACAAGGTCACCAAGGTAGACTATTTATTAAAAACTGCAGCATTAAACTTAATGTACATGAATTTATTCACTGACAGTGCCCTTATAGCAATGTGAGTGCACCGATTACATTAGGAAAAATAGTCTTCGCTTCAAATAGCCTTTTAATGTTCACCTGTTTACCTGCTGTGCAAGGGAATCTGAGGTGCCATAGACTCAGATGAAGGTATGATATGACTGAGGGCTGCGATTCACTCGACCTATTCAATATTTCAAGCCAAACCCTTGTTGCCAAGTACCTGAAAGTACACAGGATTTGCAAGTGGGTATCAGCTGGTTATGACGTATAGACCACTCCAGCGCTGGTTCCTAGTCATCTTCTCAGACTGCTGATGCAACCATAGTCCTGCTATCTTGACATGCTAGCATTTACTGTATTTATTTGAACAGAAGAAATTGATCTATGACCCGATTGTACACATCTGTTAATTTGTTTATGTACAGCCAAAAAAACACTGTTGCAAATTTCTTTCCACCTCATGTGTGTGGTATCTAGAGAAAATATGTGCGCCATATGTGCTAACGCCAGGGTAGTACATTGCATTTATGTACAGATATTCTCACTTCAAGTTGTTTTATAAAAATCCTGAATTGTGTATGTGTATCAGTGTATGTATGGTCTGAATTGTGTTTTTGTGCATAATCACCATTTATAATTGAGTTGTACTTTTTATTACCCTATTGATCAACCAGATGTTTAGGATAAAATATAAACACATAAACACAATTTTATACCATTTTATTGAGCTGTAATAGGTTGTATAAGCCCCTTCTCCATTGGGGTCATCTGAACCTGTGCTATCATCAAAAGTAGGCTGTTCATTGAAGATGAATGAAGATGAATGTGCTACGAAGGGTTCTCCTCTCTTTCAATCTGATCCCCATTTACTATGAATCAATATATGTGGAGATGAAGATACAGTATAAAATCCAATTGAGATTATAACGTTCATGGAAAAGTATGAAATATCTTGATATCTTGTGGTAAATGAAAACTAAATGTATCTAACCCAGGTCTATATCAGTTAGAAGCACAGTTGTATCTTTAAATGATTTCACTGATGTCCACTGTTATGACAGATCAAACAGCAAATAAGTAACTTAAGATGGTATTGAAGAGAGCGCTTGAATGAGACAATGGTCTCCTTAGACATGCCTCTAGTATTCCTCACATTAGAGTGATGTCTGCATGGCAGGAATACCAGCGTCACTCAGAGACAGGTTAAAGTATCACGCAGCTACTGGGCCAAACCCAGATACAAAAGAACAGGTACTATGTTAAAAGCAGTACATAGATTCTTCACTTCCTGCCTTCCATCTTGATAGCGCACTGGCTGCAAAGAATCTGTTTTGGAAAAGCAACATTTTTGTTGTTTCCCACCCAAATAATCCAAATTCCCACCCAAAGATGACATCCTAGTAACACCTCCGCGCAGAAAAGTATCCATATTTGCGCTGTTGGTAAATGCGAATTAAGTTCGGTGTAATCAACAGTTGTATCGGAACATCTGTAAAGCGAAGTGATACAGAATAGTGAAATGTCCCAGTGCTGTTATAAGCAGTATCAGCACTCATGGAACGCCTCTTGTCCAATCACATTACTTGGTCAGAACTAACTGTTGTATAATTTGTATTTACACAAATAAAAAAACCCTAAAAGAAGAGCATCCAGTTTACTGGATACAGTTTACTATTTACAATTTTCCAATCTACCACACAGTGATGCCAGGAAACAGATTTGAGGCCAGCTCTAGGACCCTCCATTTGAGTGATAAAACTGAGGATGTCCAGAATGACACACCTGAAAAGGCACATGTATGACCCCTTCTTCCATCTTAATCCCCCTGATTCCTTAATTCCCTGGTGGACAGAATCAAGGATGGATGTAGGGTTTTCTATCATCTTCATCAGTGTTTGTCCTTTGATGAAAGGATGGTGCCCTCCAATGCCAGGATCAGCATGAAACAGTACATGAAGGGGAAAGCCACCAAGTGGAGGTGTAAACTGTTCGTGCTGGCAGACTTCAAAAATGGATACTTGTGAAACTTTAACATCTACACTGGCAAGTCATTGACAGCCACTGGAACAGGACTGAACTATGACCATGTCATGGATTTGTTGAATGCGTCACATCTTGGAAAAGGGTGTCTATCATGTGTATTTAGACAATTTTTACAAGTGTCGCACTTTTTTGGGACATGTATCAGATGAGGTTTGTAGCATGTGTCACCATCTGGGAAAGCCATCAAGGGTTCCCACGATGTCAGGACAACGACATGCCCAAGAGAGTCTCATGCATGAAGTGAAAATGTGCTCCCCCACTCACCAGCCAAACACGGGAGACACTGTGCAGCGATGCATCTGCAACCCATAGGGAAACACCTGGACTACAACAGCAGTGCCTGTTCTGAAAACAGAATTGGAATACAACAAGTTCATGGGGGGCTTGGACTTGTTTGATGCACAAATCAACTGCTACATTGTTTGCCACAAAACAATGAAGTCGTACTAGGCCTTCGTCTACCACTTTGTGGACATTGCAGTTGTAAATGCATTCCTGCTGTACAGCTTAGAAATGCCACACCGTTTCACAGAAAAAGTTCAGGGAAAATCTTTGGGTGCAGCTTGTGAATTTTACACCAGGGAAAGCAACAGCACAAGTTAATGCCACAGAGCAATCCATCGTCACTGACCCTGCACAAGCCAAAAGCGAGTGTTTCAGAGGGGGCTGAAGCACCAACGAGGCACTTGGCGGAATCTATTGTTGAGCTCTCAACGGTTTCGACTTCCCTGAAGGCCAAGGCAGGAAGAACAAACTCTGTCAACTGCATGCTGACACAATCTACATTAAAACAAACTATAAATGCATCTAATGCAATGTACATATACTTACATGACAGAGATTTTACACAATAAATTGTAAAGTCAAAGACAGACAATGCATTTCTCTATTTGCAGATACAGAAACTGAAAAAAGGGACGTGAGTAACAATGGAGCAACATTTGCAAAGCTACACAATCTTGAAATGGCATTCATGGCTAATTTTAGTAGTGTAGTCCTACAAAGTCTCAACATCACCAATGTACAATTACAGGAAAGTAATGTAAACATAATGAAAGCAGTGAAACTCATAGAGTCATTGCATGCATTTGTGTTAGCAAAGACAAATGCTTTTGAAATCTATGAAAACGTGGCCTTATATGTTCTTGGTGTAAAAAGCTTTCTTCCTGATCAAGACTTGACTACATCTCATCAAGACAGGCAAGTACTTTTCTAAACTAAATAAGTATCACTTTAACATCTTTCTTTAGCACAGGTAACCATTGTTTTCTTTATAGCACAGGTAAGTCTCATTTTCTTTAAAGGAATCTTCATTTTCTTCGAGAACCATTTAATTTTAAACTTTTTTTAACCCTAACAAGAAATATTAAATTTTCCATCCATTTCGCACTAATTAACAGAAAAACATTTCTCATAGAAATACAGGCGAGTATATACCCCTAACCATAATGTTATTTCTTCCCAGTATTTAATATATTCTAAACCTGAAGACACTGCTGCTATTTGGACAAAGTAGCACCTTCCCAAAAGGTAAGTTTACTTTTTAGCTCTTAGCTTAATGAAATATACATAAATACAAAACATAACATAAAATTTTATTTCTTTTCTGTATAATTTATGCTTACTTATTTTATGCATTGACATATAGCAAGATAGAGAATACCTGCACTCTGCTACCAGCCACTAGCTGGAAACCCCGCTGGCAACATGTTATACCCATCTATGTGTTTGAACAGTAATACGATGTGTGTGGCTAATAGCCCAACGCCATTTCACCCAGATCAATCCAGTTACATCCTTCACTGACACAAACAATGCATACTCATTGACACTGTACAAATGCTAACCATGCTTTTAAGTACTGCATTCCAAATGGATTGCTTACTTTAGACCATATTAATACCTCTGACTTAAAGGCTTTAGCATGCTAGTGCATGCTATCCTCATCTTCATTTCATTTAATTTCTTATAAGAAATGCACCAGAAGTGCATCAGCATACTGCTGGGCCTAAAGTTAATTTATATACGTGCCTGACACCATAACTGAAACATATATACATGTATAATAGTGTAAATATGTTTTTTTTTTTTCACCAGAAAAATACTATAGAACACTCTCCCCTCACATAAAACATTGTTCTAACAGCATACAAAAATGGTGTTATAAGTAGATCATCATTAGTGAAGAGTACACAGTGCCACTCAGCAGTCAGGAGTGTTAAATACCTTTCTTATAACCCTAACACAGTGTATTATTGTAAATTATTATTGACCCACCATATTTTCTATGTGCCACAATAGCCCTTACTGGGAGGGACCAGTAAAACAGGAACAATCATATTATAATTGACAATATGACAAGTTGCACTACGCATTGCATCAGTGCATAGAGGCACCTGACCGGTATCTTTGGTGCTTTGTTCATGGGTGATGAAACTTCCACTAGTGATCTAATAATGTGTGCAAATGCTTTGTCATCTGCTTACCCATCTGACCTGAAGAACAACCTTGTGAATTAATTAATTCAGTTTAAGTTATTTATTTGGAACAGGGACTACAATGCTAAAGAAATTGTAAAATTCCAATTAGCATTGTAGTCCCTGTTCCAAATAAATAACTTAAACTGAAAGCTGCAATGGAAATATGTTGAATTGAATAAGACATGGGCAGAGCCTTGGAGTATGATGATGTTAATTGGTCAACATACCATGTTAACAGGTTGTCGGAGGTTCAACTGAACCTGCCACAAAACAGGTTTGCAGTGTAATGTATGTTACCATAGCAATTTACCCAGGTAAAAGGTTAACCACTTCTGTGATACAGGTAACCCTGAGGTAAACCCGAATTTAGCTCCCTAAGGCATTAAACCCGCCTTATATCATGGATGCAGAAAATCCGCGTTTCTGATTGGCTAGCAGGTGTAGATTAAATTTGAATATTGTGGACACCTTGAACGTAGGCCTGGTCAACAGTTTTATCACTGTTCTTTATCAATACACTGTGGCGATACGATTGTAACCATGTCAGCCATAGCCTTGTCAACAATGGTCAGCTGTTTCATTCACTAATGAACATTTTAACTAATTTGTTAGATAACATTAAAACTTAAAAGTATAATAACCACAATGGACCATTTTCATGTTAATTGTAATTTATCTGGCATGGACAAAACATTTGAGGATATCATCTACAGTGATAGGATATGTCATAAAATAATCATATTTTGAGCTGAAAAAAGTGGCCATGTAGCCTGTTGAAATGACCTTGATAACCATAACCATGATATAAGAGGCATAAAACCCTCCGAGGCATCCGTTGTATCTGTGGGAATTTTTTCTGTGACTAACTGAGACCAACGGTCATTTTGAACCTTAACACTTCTATAACATTTAACATCTGGCTTTGAGTTCAGGAATTGGTCACCTAGTCCAGCGTAAAGTAATTCCTATTGCCTATAGTGATATGACATGTCTTAAAATATTCATATTTTGAGCCAAGTGACACTTATAGTACACCCTGATTAGAGAGACTGAGGATTTTTAAGGTTTACAATTCCTGGCCAAGTGTGCCCTACGGACTCATGTGTAACCAATATAGTATATAATTCCTGTTAATTCAAGTTCACCAATAACTGTTACAGTGAATCCAACCTTGAGTTTGCACCACATGCTTATTGAAAGTCATATCCTGGGATTCAGGCCATTATTTGGCTAAGCCCCTGTTAGGCTCTAATTATCTTTCATTGTGAACACCAATATATCTATCATTAAGAGGCAGGATACATCCACTAACTGAGAAAAAAATGTTAGTTGTTCTGTTTACAAAGAATAGGCATGCTTGCTCAGACAGAAAAAAAAAAAAAAAAACATCTCTATGGTCTGCTGTGGCTTGATATGAGAAAAGAAAGAATATCAAGATAACAAAGCTACTTGGAATTACTTCTTCACAGTCACAAGCACAGGAAACATAATAAATAATTCAAAGGCAAATATGAGCACATCCGCATAGCCATGACAAAACTAAAGCTAAGAATAAGTGAATTTGGTGTCATGACAAAAAAATCTCTCATCAATTTTAAAGTAAGACAACCATTTTAAAGCTCAAGAAACAGAACTGTTAACATGCAATGTGATTACATTCGCACCACATTTTCGTGGATCCGTCAAAAATGGAAACCATTAAAGATACACCCAAATCATGAACCAAACTTTCATTGCAGTACTTTTCCAAAAAATGATCAACTTCAATTACCAGCGTTGTTTTTTTTTTCCCTCTGCAGAATGGTTACGTCAATTATTGGGTTAGAGCTTTGAAATACAAAAAATAATAGGAATGGGATCACAGCAAATTAGAGTACAGATGCTCAACTAAATTCTATGTCACTGAGTATTTTGTGAGAATAAGAAGACTTTATGCTCTAAAATGAACTACACTTCATATTATCTTGTTTTGAGAAATCCTGGGCAATTTCTCTTAATCAGTAATTTGAGGTCTATTAGCCCCACTAAAAATAGATATTTAGGCTCAAGAATGGAGACATTCTACTGAAAAAATGGGAAGGTCGACCATGTAGCAAGTTGGTGGCTTGTGCAAAAATCAGATAAGTCACCTGCAAGGCACTGCAGAGGAAATTCATTACCTTCCTTCCCGATTTTTACAACAAACATGCCACTTCAAAGCCTGATAAGAAAGTGAGTGGCATGAAGGCTGTGATTGAAATGAGAGGTGCATTCATTAATTGAACAATTTATCAATTGCAACAGCATCAACAGAAAAAAAAAAAAAAAAAAAAAAACGGCAGATGCCATTACCTTGACATTCTGACAAAGGGGATTTAAGGCATGCAAACTCAGATAAAGTATGGATTTTTCTCCTTTTTCTCGTTCAGAGATTTTAGCAGGTCTGTAATCAACAAGGAAGCAAAGCTGCTATAGTAAGTGTTCACTTGCCTTTTCTTCAGCCGTTTCTCCCAGCAGGGACGGAAGTAACACTTTCTCATACTTCCATTTCACTGCAATAATCCCCTCTCCACACTCACTCAGGAAAACTACTTTCTATTTCCTTAACCTGGTGTTTGGCTTACTCTATTCTCCTTGGTCTATGGATGTATATTGCTTTTCTGCCCCTTGGCTTTGCCACGAGAGAGGAACAGAAGCTCATGTGCATGACAGCAGATAGAGTGGCAGTGATCATCACAGTTACACTGAGTCCCGTCCTGTCCCTTACATCACTCGCATTGAAGATTTTAGCTTGAACAGTTATTCATTTCATTTTTCTTAGTCTTGCAAGTTATACAAATGAAAAAGCAAACAAGAACTTCTGGCAACAAGAACTCCTCGACCAAAAAGCCTGTCTATCAGAAATAATTTACATTTTCTCTTTTGAACTTTTTGTAATCACACATTCTGTGTTCTCAAACATAAATATTTATATTTTTGTCCAAAAAGTAATTCTGTACATGCATAACAAAGGACAGAGGGATAAGGATATAATTTTAAAAAATGCTGCCACAAATTTTACTTATTTCAGATAAATAATGAGCAATATTTGTTTTTCATGCATTTGTATGTAATGGGTGATCAGGGAATTTCCATAAACATGTATCCTTAAATTTCACTTCACCTTTTTTTCTTTTTTCTTCACATTCTCGGGTTAGTATGTTTGTTTATTGGCATACATGAAAAATGCCTAACAAAAAAGTGCATACACATAACAAGAACAATGCAGGGTGGATAAGACACCGGGGTGGCTGTATTGAGTTACCTCCATTATTAATTTGTCATGATATGTATGACCAAGAAAAAAAAAAAAAAAAAAAAAACGGTTGATTTTCCGAACTGCATTTGCAAAGAGATTAGCATAACATTGTGTTTGGTGAAGCACTACCATAGCAAACTGAAAAAAATTAAGAATGGGCCACTCCTTTCTATGACAGACTTGGAAAAGCTACTGTACAGACTATTCAGCCAGCAAAGGCCAAAAACAGACAGTTCTCAGAAAACAGCTTCAGAATTACAACATAAAAAATAAATATTTTAGACAGGGACAGTTGTTTAATCATTCAACTGAATAAATCATGTGCGTACCAAAAAACAAACAGACTAACAAGAACTTCCTCTAAAGGAAGTGGCATAACCAGCTTTGGATGTAAATTCTTATATATTCAGATTTATGTATTAGCAGATGGTTTCTGATGTTAAAAACAGATCGCTGTGTCTTCCAGTCTCACACCAATAAATAAAATATACCCTTGACATACTGATTACACTAGTAATTCCAGGCTGACTGTAGCTAGAGGGAAACATTAAGGCATAAATTCGCCCCCTCCCATTTACCCTATATTAATTGTTCAGGAGAGGTGCAATTTTGTATCATCGTGTATTTTGACTATACTTTTGATTTGGATCAAATGAAATGACAAAGCTCAGTTTTTCTGAGGTGACTTTACATTTTTATATGTATTCCCCTAATCATGTGTACACTTTATAACTAGCTTTTGTGTATATCCTTAGCCTCAGAATCTGCTGTTCAGACAATGCTCAAACCAGTCAACTGTTCCCAGAATTTGAATTTTGGGTTTTTGGGTGCACTCTGTTTATTATAGTTTGATAGTCACTGTGATTATGGTGATGTTAATGGAAAATATTATTTTTTGAGTGAATATTTTGTATACATACTAGCTATGAAGAAATATACAAGTATATATTGTGCTGTAAAAAAATATTTGCCCCCTTCTTAATGTCCTCTTTAATTACATATTTTTGTCACTGAAGGTTTCAGCTAGTCAGATAAAATATTAGACAAGGAAAACCCAAGCAAACACATCCACCAATTACCCCCTTAAACTTAACATCTTATTGGACCACCCATAGCAGCAATAACTGCAACCAAATGTTTCCTATAATTTGATATGAGACTCTTACATCTCTAAGGGGGAATCTTGGCCCTCTCTTATTTGCAGTACTGCTTTAACTGTAACAAATTTGTGGATCTTTGTGCACAAATTGCTTTTTTCAGGTCCTGCTACTGCAACACTTTAAAGAAAAACTTTTTGATGGCACAACAGTACATGATGCTACTGTATACAGATGCAGAAAAATGTCTTGCTGCACTTTGGCAAGTATGTCATGCCTTAGCATATGACTGTTCTTAAAACCCATGAAAACTCTGCTTTTTCTATATGATGCACACAGTCTTCTAGTGGTGTGTATGAGGATGAGTGGCAAACATTATAGCTGTTGTGTAAGGCACTCTTAAATATGCTAAATAAAACACCTGATGTGAATTGTAGAAAAATTTATATCATTATTATTAATTGCTCAATGCACATTTGCAGTTCCTGGACAAAATCAATATGCTAAATCATACATCAGCTCCTTATCAATCATTTGTGCTAGTGTTTGCCCTATTAAGAATGATTTTTGCTAATTTGTGTTATAGTAACACAAGTAGTATATAGTAAACATTACATTGTATTGCACAAATTAGTTTTCCGGAGAGTGCAGCACAAGCAGTAGTTTTACCACCTTTTTGCATGTTACCATTATGCACATTACCATTAAAAAAACATTCAGCTCTATGATTTAAAATTCAAATCACATGGATATATGATCATGAATAATTATGTGACATTAGTGAAAAATAAAAATGTGAATCACATGGCTGTGTGATGCATCACTCATTCATGTCAGAGATGAATGTTTACAACTGCATACTGCTGATGAAGCACTGCTGCAGAAATACAGCCGATTTTGGGATGTGAGGGTATAAATATGCAAATCTCACAATATAATACTAATATATTGCAAATTGAAGCAGTGCATTAATTTTAATAGTAGTGACCAGGAGAAATCAAGCACAATGTTGAAGAAAAAAAAGGACAGTTGAGGAATCTGAGGATAATTCCAAGAAAAGACACAAGTAAGCAGGCAGTTTATGGGGCAGGTTAGGTTTTGCATGGAGTGTATCTGGCAGCAGATAATTTTTCAGACTGAGAGGCAAGAGGACATAGTTAGTTATGGTTAGCAGGAGGGTTGTGTAAGCATGTATAGAGGTTTGGAGAAAACCTTAACAGGATGTGGGAAGAGAGTAGCACCGTGTCTGAGAAGGTGGAAAACAAAAGGTTGTGCTAGTTGCGTCGGATGGAGGATAGTGCTGCCAGTGCAGCAGTGATGTTATGGTAAATTCAAGCCGCAGTGAGAATTAAAGAGAAATATGGGAAGCGTTTTCCGAAATGAACTAAGTTGATTTTAGTAGCATTTGTTCCAGAGGTCACAGCTGTCAATCACAGTGGGGCAGGAATTGCCCAGAGGTTTGACGTGAGCTCATCATAACAACTTTTGCTTATGTTTATCAAATATTTTGTGGTCTTCTAACAATTGTTTGCTGACATGTCCTTAAAGCAATTCCTAATCTTTAGAACCCAACGGACACCGATTAGCATGAAATATTGCTCCCTGTAATCTCTGTTTAATTACTTAATGTAAGATATAACTGAATAAAAACATTAATTGACCATGTTTTGGATTTCCCTGTTTATGTCGACTTTATATATATTTTCTTGAAATCAGTGCAGCACAAAGCAATTATTAATTGCAGTTTATCTGTGACAGGACATGCCAAAAGTCATTATTAAACTTTCATGTTAACATAGACCACACCATCCTTGCACATAGAGGCAAAGGACTCTGTCTCCAGCACTGCGTTTCTCACACAGCAGGTATCCAGAATAACCAGAATAGGAGGCTGATATACAAATATATAAAAGATTTATTCATACTTTCAAATGTGACACAAATAACATGAAGGTTACCAGACCATAGATAGCTCCAGTAATCAGCCACAATGTATGACTGTTACAGACAGGAGACTTTTAAGTGCCTACGGGCCTCTAAACGCCAGAACGGGATAAGCCAAGGGAGGAAGGAAACAAATGGAACGCTGCATGTCTATTATACAAAATTCATTACAGAACATTATAAATTATTTCTTAGTCTTTTATCTTGTTGTGTTTTGAAAAACAGATTAAATAAGTTTTATATGAGTATTTTAATTTTATTATATTTGCCTGTCATACTACTGTTACATTTTTTTCATACAGCAATGTAAAGCTGAAAAGTTTACTTTTGGCATTACAAATTAGACACAGTTATCTCAGCAAGAAAGAATATTTAACGTCATATAAATGAGAATATCAATTTCCTCATGTATAGGTCTTATGGTGATTTCATAAGACAAATTAGTTCTGAAAAACATGTATACAGTATATGTCTTAAAAGTTATTTAACATCCAGAGTATCTGGCTATAACTTAGGTGGAGTAAAAAGTGTAAAAAAAACATGGTAGGATTAAAAGGGTTAGTTAAATATACATAAAATCATTCCCTTTGTCAAGTGTAGGCAAACCTATTACTAGCCAGCTAACAGAGCCAGCTATAATTTTCACTGGATCATTAAGAATGCTCAACTGTTGATAAACAAATATCCAAATGCAGAGCAGCCCAATCAGTGAGTGAAATTACTGGTTGCTTAGTACACCATGACTGCTTGGAGGCCCCCAAAACATTAAAATTCTAAAAATCACAAAACATATGAATAATATAATATAAAAAAATCACAAATGATGACAGTGCATAGTGATAATCAAAAGTATTTTAAAATAATTTGATTAGGCCAATGATCTACTGCACTGCAATTTTGCTGTGCAGACTGTCAGCATTGAATTAGGGAAAAACAGATCTGTCTCCAGTATCTGCAAGAGTTGCAGATACAACAGAAAGTAAGCTTGATTAGACTTAAAAGCACTATGTGTCATACCTCAGAACAGACATGCCAGTACCTATCTGCCATAAACAGAAGAAAGACGACAAATGTAACTTGAGAAAAGTAGGCTATGGTTTTTTTTTAATTTGGTTGCAAAAGGGAGAGAATTACAACAAAAGAATCAAAGTTTGCATTGAGAAAAAAACCCCCCACAAAACTACAATCACAACTGGAGAAAGGGACATGTCTCGTCACTACTACTATTAAAGAAAATTAGCAGACTGACTAAAGTTTTTCTACTAAATACTGGTTATGGATCGTTTAAATGAGGAAAATGATTGTCTAGCTAGTATGCTCACTAGGTAGACAGATTGCTTACTTAAATGCAGTAGCTGTTTGCTCTTCAACTACTGCTTCCTACTCAATGGATTCTAGTCTATATGGCTATGCACACCATCTATATGTATGCCACTAGAAAAGCAATGTTCACGAAGAAAATGATCTCAAATCTAGGGCTGCCCCCTATATACTACAGATGGGAGGTGGGGGTGGGTCTACAAAACAGGACCCGTGCAAGAGATACCCATGCTGATGGCTACTGATGAAGAGCAGCAGACTGAAGGAGAGAACAATGAAATTAAGCTATACTTGGAGGACCAAACAAAGGTTGATTTGGGGAATTGACATGGAGGGAACACTATCCTAAGCTTGCCAGAGCAGCTTTTTTCAATTTAGTTTTTTTTTTTTTGTTACAAAAGGTTGTTTTTTTATTTACCATTAGTTTTATAGGGTTATTGTGTTGGTGTTTCAGGTTCATAATTTGTGTTATGTTACACTGTGTTGAAATAAATGATCAAAATGTCTCATTGCTGGTTGTTCTGAAACTTATTGCTTTTGCTGTTAACATTGTCGTTAACAGGAGGCTTGCTTTGTGTGCACGCTTGTGAAATTTATATATTAAAGGCTCATTCACAAGAAACATTCTCAGACAATGGAAGGAATTAAATTGAAATGCTTATTAAGTGGTTAGGTGTAGGGATTGTATACTGGTTTTGGGCTTGGAGTCCTAAGGGGGAGAGGAGTGCAGATGTTCTTGTAGGAGAAGAGAACCCCCAAAGACTGCCAGATGGAAGATGGAGATGGTGGGACTGCAAAGAAAAGAAAACATTACTGGACCAGAGCGACGTGGGTGGAGTGTAAGTCTGGAATGTTGAGTCTGGAGTAAGATTGGAAGGCATCGGAGGACCAGCGACCCAGGCGTTTAATTAAGTGATCTGGTAGTCCGTTTTTTTGCTGCAGTGGAGGCTGCTCCGATTCTGAAAGAGTGTGAGGAAAAACGTTAGAGGGAAAATCACATGCACACAGACCTGCTTTTAAATGTTTTTTGGAACCAGTGGCGTGTTATGATTTGCCAGATTTGTCGATGAATAATGGAGAGGCTGGAGAACTAGGGAGGCTAAAGCGGTATTGGAGGTAGGAAGATAGTATTTCGTATAGGCTAACAGTTGAGTCGGGTTTGAAATAATGGATAAAACATCCCTTGCTGGTTTGATCGGTTTTACTGAATTTGAGAAAAAATTGGATGATCTCCTGGTTGATTACAGTGAGATCAGATAAACAGGGATGTGTACTGGGGTTGAAGTTAGTGGATGAAGAGGTGAATTCGGAGCAGCGTAAGAACCCGAAGAATGTGAGTGAAAATATGGTTGCCAAGGTGATGTCTGTATGAGGGTCGGAGTCGCCGGATCGGAGGAAATCTATGCAGTGAGTGAGTGTGGTAAGCGTTATGGGATTTCTGAACGTTTGGACGCCTGGGTCTAGCCGTTGGTACCCTTTCAAGAGGAGTTTGATTTGAGGGTTGCGTATGTGAGGGCAATTAGAACCAAAAAGGAGTTTGTGGAAAACTGTATACCGCTTAGGTATACTCTGATGGTGGAGGTTTTGATTTGGAGATGTGAGTGGGCGAAAGAGATGAAAGAGGAGTATGTGACTAAACTGAATGACGGGAATTGGAGGTTGTGAAAAGCGTGGAATGACTTAAAGCAGGTCCAGGCGGTGTAGTATGACTGAAGTGTGCGTGGTGATGAGGCTTGAAGGATTGTGTCGAGGGAGCACAGGTGCAGGTGATGAAGTGGGTGATTCACAGGAACGTTAGATGTGAATAGGGAGAAACTGGAACCGGGTTGATATCTGTTTCTGGAGCCAATGCGAAGAATTTATGGAACTGGAAACGAGAAAGACAGTCAGCAATTTCATTGTAATGACACGGAACGTGAGCGGCACGGATGATGAACTGATTACAAACGGATGCCCAGGTGAGGCGACGGAGGAGAGGCATGATGGCGTTAAAGCGTGACCGACCTTTATTGATTATGTGGACAGTGGCTATGTTATCTGAATGGATTAAGACGGTCTCTTGTTTCCATTCGGCACCCCAGATGACCGCGGTGGCGACCACCGGGTACAGATCGAACAGAGCGGAAGAAGATTCGGAAGGGGGCAGAGAGGAGAGCTCGACCGGCCATGGGGCTGCGAACCATCGGCCCTGGTAATAACCACCGAAGCCCACAGAGGGGTCAGCGTCGGTGTATAATTGCAGGTCAGAGGGAGACGAGACGTGGTCGTCGTAGAAAAAGAGACCCCGTTCCAGTCTTTTTAAAAGAGGTGCCACAGCCGGAGTTCTTTTTAGCAATAGGAGTCCAGCTCTACGACGTCTAGTAAAGACGGGACAGACGAGGCAAGTAAGATATGAATGATCTACCGTGGGGAAGGACACGCATTGCAAAATTTAAATGACCGAGAAGCGACAAGAGGTCTCTTTTTATGTGCAGCTGGGTTAGACAAGTGGCCGTGCAATGCTTCGCTAATCCGGTCTATCTTTTCTTTCGGGAGAGAGGCCCAGAGTTCTTTTGTGTCGAGAAAAATGCCCAAAAAAAACTCTAGAGAGGTAGAAGGACCGAAGGTTTTCTCTGCTGCCAGCGGGACAATTTACATTACAGACGGCAGAGGCTGACGGCTTCAAACCGAGAAAAAACTCGAGAGTAGACATCGGAATTTAAAAAAAAAACCCAGTACACACAAACATTAAACTGAGACAGCCTAGCAGCTACAATAGCTAGGTAATCACTTAACTCCTTCCGGCGGTTAGGGAAGGCCGAACAAATGATATCGGTGTAGCGGCTAAAGGCTAGGCTAAACTCGGGGAACGTGAAGACCTTAGTGGAGGACGGACTCAAGGTTTTAAGGGACACAGTAACGCCGTCACACTCCAACCCTCTGCTCCAGAGGGGAGGAAGGAGATAGCAGTAAAAACAAGTTAACATCTGCACCCTGTGAAACTTGGGAACGGATGGAGGCTGACACGTGAATCGGGTCGAACACAGGGGCGGACGGACGAGGGGGGGCGGGAGTCGCCGTGGCTAGGCTATAGGCATGGGCGCAGGGGGGAGCGGGGTAGGGGGGCCAGGATAGCAGAGAGGAAGTGTGAGCATGAGGGTCTGGAGGATAGTACGCTGATGAGCAGTGAGGGGGTTGTGAAGGAAGAGCCGAGAGCTGGGAAGTCCGCCGACTCCGGAGGGGACGCCGGGAGCGGGAAGGGAGTAATACTGTGCCGAGTCCCTAGGAGCGTGCAGTGGACGGACAGGTGGCGCGATGGGCACTGCCTGTGGCCTACCGACTCCAGAGGGGACTCGGGCAGTGGGAAGGGGGACGAGAAAGCTGCCGGAGCGCTGAGAGGGTGCCGAGATGGGGCCACTCCTTTGTTAGAAGCAGGGGTACATGAGAAGGATACGGGGTTGGACTGAGCGTCAGGGAAGGAGCCGGCGACAGGCGCAGCCGAGGACGCCCGAGGGACCAGTCGCTAGGAGGTAGGGTGACGTTATCTGCTCCGCGCCGAGGTTGTGCAGGGACCGTCAGGACCCCAGAATGTAGGGAATCTGAACACCAGCGAAACAAATCCGTCTTTCTCTCATTTGCAGGAAAATATAATCCGCGGTCGGTGAGAGCCTTCTGAAGGAGGGCCACGGTCCACCGGGACGGCTGAGGAGGAGAAGCAGTTCGCTCGCCGGGGTCGATGAGGGCAGCAGGAGACCGGGAGCGAGCCAGAGCCGAAGGGGCAGCGCCGCGGTTAGGACGCCGCTCGGGCTCTGGAGGTGGTGGAAGAGGGAGATGCAGACTGCCGGGAAACAGCACGGGATCTCAGCCGGCGCAGGTTCCAGCGATGACTCGGGAGGCGACCCCGGCGGGGGCCGCCGCGGCTGGGACTTGGTTGTCTCGGAGAGATGCCTGGGGAGGAGAAACCGACGAGCCGGAATCGAAAACGAGGGACAAGTCGTCATCGAATGCATGAAGCTGCAGGTCCATGGCGCTAGTTAGCGATTGGAGATTAGCGAGTGCAGAAGTCGAGTGATAGCAGCGAACTGAAATGCCAGAGATGCAAAGCAGGATGGGAGCTAGGTATGTGGTATTTATATACTTGGGTGGAGACCGGAATTGATTGTAGGGCGTTGTCTGAGAATGATTCTCCCGAACTTTGTTTTAACAAACTCCATTTAATACGGTTTTGTATTTCTTTGTAAAGTAGCACATTAAACTTACATACTAATTAAATTAGTATCATAAACATGCTAAGACTAGTCAGCTAATGGCTTGAACTAACAACTACCAGTGGACTAGGATAATCTTTAGTTGGGGGCAGCCTTACTCATATCTAATATGAAGCTGTTTTCCTTCCACTGGTCCAGGTGGCCTTGTTAAGATCCATGGATTCAAACATTCTGTCCAGATGTACCAGGACGCTGTGGCCAAAAAACTGGTTGCTCTTTGCCAGGCAGCTGAGACTTGGCTGCAGGTGGACCTTCCGACATGACCAGTGACTGACTAACTAAAAACAAAATCAATATTTTGTAATGTCCATTTCAATCTCTGGACTTAAACACATTTGAAAATCTTGTGGTCTAAATTAAAGATGGAAATCCGTATCATGGATCTTTAATGGTTTTGCATTGAAGAATGGTTCAAAGATCCTCCAACTGTGTTTTCTACCCTATTTAAATGTTACAGGGAAAGGCTCAGTCAGTGCTACTATTTATGCCATTGGAGCTGCACCACATGTAGGGAGTCCATCATTTTGACATTTATGTTTTTGTGAAAGAACAATATAATGTGTTGAAAATATTTGGTATTGTATCAGAAGAAAAGAATACAGTGTACTCGTATGCTTGTGCATACGATATGGCATATATTTACATAGAATATGACGTTGTTTTATACAGCCTTTTTTTAAAGCTTCATCATGGGTACTGTTACGTACCCCCCGGTTACCCTGTTTGCTTTGATATTGCTTGTCCTGTGTTGTTTTTGTCGCTGCTTTGTGTTCTTTTTGATTTTTCAGATGGAGTTTAGAACATTAATATTGTAGCGGTGGGTAATAATGAAGAGCGGTGAAACATCTTGAATTGACCAGAATCTTGCTACCAGCTTTATTAGCAACTTTAGCAATCACAGAACACTCATTCCAATGGCCAGTACAGTAGTTAACTCGAGGTGCTATACTTATCTATGATGGTGGCTAAGCACCTCCAACATTTACATGCCCAATTACAAGGCTAAAAGCCCCCCAACAATGCACACAAACTCCCAGGCTGAAACATTACACACTGTAGGAGGAAACTATGCAAAAGAACACTAAACCAATATTTACCCATAACTCCCCAAACCAGGAACAGGCATGAAATACATGAACTCACCGCTACAATATAATCACCACGCAACACTTTTAGAAGAATCCGAAACAGCTGGATACACCGAAGACCGTCATTATGAAAGCTAGTCAACATCCTAATCATCCCCTAGACACCAGACGTTTTTTAAAGGACAAAACTATAAAATGGATTGTCCACATTGTGACTTAGGACATTAAGAAATTTTCTTGAGACATTATTCTGGGCATTTCTCAAGAAACTCTTGATAATTCCTATTTAGTTTTAGTCGTTAGCCACTTCGTTTTAATTTGCTTAATTTGTTTCTGTCGGCAACCTTGCTGTTAATTAATTGCTGCTTTTGCATTTATGATGACGTTAAACTGTGTAAGGCCACCATGAGAACTCCTCTTGTATGTATGTTATTTGTGACCTCTATATGTTTTAATTTTAACAAGTTAGAATATTATTTACATTATTTTATATCATATCATAAATAAACTGTTGTTTGTGTTTTTGTATTCCTGACTTCTGAACTGGGTATGTTTAGATGTGTTTGATTGTGATCACATGACTGTGGTGGCTTAGTGTTATGACCAACTTCATCCTCTCTGTTATTCTAACATTGGTGGACTTTCGGGCTGTAACAGGTACCAGTAATTCGGTAAAGCACTGTATTTTATAATGCTGCCACATCATTGAAAGCTTAAGATAAATTAAGTAACAGTACTTTACAGTTTCTAATAAATGCTAAATCCCTTTGTCTACTTTATCAGTGACCAGGCCTCACCCCCATTCATCTTTGCCATTTGATTTACTGCTAATTATTTATTTATAAGGTAGATTCCATTTTATTTCAGTACTCTTTTATGTTGGATCCATTGCAATTACAACCTTTGCTCCAATAATCTGTTAACTTTTAAAATACCTCCAGAAATACTGAGGTAGGCAAAACTTATTTTCCTTTTCATGCTCTATGGATTTGGAATTCTTTGCAAAACCAAATTAAACTTGAATCTATCATACCTATTAGACATTTTAAATGTTTTATGAATGATAACTGAGGTGTGTACCTGCTTTAATTATTGTTTATGCCTGTCATGTTTTGAATATTTAGTATTTTTTTTCTGTAACTGACTACTTGTCCTGCTGCCTCTCAGCCATGTCTGTCTTGAAAAAGATGTAATTCTCATTGGGACTACTAGATTGCATGAAATTACATGCATTTACCAGATACACCTCCTGCGCTGGACCCTCTTATCGCAAGTATCATCTTGCAACCTTTGAAAGTCCAGGCCACCGTGACGATCTTAGGGTAAAGAGGGTTTTAGGAAACTGGGCACTGTTTGATTGGTTTGGTGCCAGGGATCTGCTATTACAGATTTAACATTCCAAATCTCAGCAATAAATATTCACCATAAACATTATTATTAAATTCTGTTCAACTTTTATTCATAGCCACAGTTTCTTGCTTCACTTGTGCCTCTATCCAGCCCAGCAAAGTTAAGGACAGAAATTCTGATAGAACAAGTAATTCACCAGGGTTTTGACTGTTCTCTTCACAGATTTACCCAGTTAAAAACTCTATTCCTGTTGTCAAGTCAATCTCCACTTAGTCAATGCAATCAGGTAACAAAGGAGAATGTTAAAATTTGAAATCATTAAACAGTAGCTGTAACTGGGGAACATGGTTTTCCACAAAAGTACACCTTGTTTAATGAACGTTGATAAGCCTTTTATTATATAACATACCCTAAATGACTGAAGTGATTCCAGATCTGTGCTTAAGGGTCTCACTACCAAACTGCTTGACTGGTGTCTAGAGCTGGTGTAGAGTGTGTCATTGTAACACTCGATGGTGATTACTGGAGGCTCAAAAAAGCCAATCATTAAACAAATTATAGTTAGGGTGTTAAAGTAAAACACACAGTTTGTGCCTCATTACAGTTCCATTATGTAAGTTGCCCTCAAAATGTATGCGGGCATGGAAATGTGTACATATTGACAGGTCTGTATGAAGACAAATAAATAATAATAAAATAATGAAAAGAAAAATTAAAGTTATTGTTCTTAAGGTTACCAGGGCAGAAACACAGAGGAAACAAGACATGACCTTTCTTGACCTCCCTGGAAGTGATGTACAAAAGGGATTCAGTCTGCCAGTTTGACACTGCTTATACCACTACCAAGGAAAGTTGCAATGTAGTCATGCAATGTATCGGTTAATGCAATCCCATGGTAAATAGGGTTTGACAGAAGAAAAACCATTGTGCATTCTAGAAAACTCCACAGTCATAAGCTAAAATGTTTTTTTTTTCTCTTTCATCTTGGCATGTAGCACCAAGCAGTACAACCATTGATATAAAGCTGATGTGTATGTCTTAACTCATAATTTTAACGCACCATAATATAACAAACAAAATATCTAGTTGTACAGCAAGAATTCTATTTCTGGCTGACTGAAAAATATTGAAGTAATTTATTTTATTTGTGAAAACTCTTCAAAAGATATTTATTTAACAGATGCATTAAAAAAATAAGCTGACATAACAACAAAACTGAAATTTAATTTAAAATACATTCTTGCGAACTGCATAAGAAAAACTGCATAAATGACTTCAGAAGTCATTGAGCATATTAGCACAGTAGCATACACAAGCTAAGCTGTTTATCAGTTAACTCTGCTTAAAAGTATGTAACAGTCTACCCAACTAAAGCGGTGCTGAGCTTTAGATGGTGATTTTTCAGTCAGCTCAGGATTTGACTCAGGTGTGCATCTGTGTGTCAGTAAGATGGAAGGAAAGGAAAAGTTAAATGTCACCAGCATAATAATGAAAACAACTTGGGTAGAGATGACAATGCTGAGAGACCTGGTGTAGAACAAGAGTGGACTTAAGAGCAAACCCTGAGAAATGCCTGTGGATTCATGGTGTAGGTGTACTACATCACCTCAGGCAACGTGGAGGGAATGAGCAGTCTAGGGCCTCTAGTTGGACAGCAAAAAGTGACACATCTTGCCGCATCTTTCCTCTTTTCACAGTATTTTAGCATTGACTTCAGATGTGATATGTGCTTAATACATGTACAAGAATAAATGAGTTGACAACATTATTGGAAAACACTGAGAACAGACGTGGTGAAGTAAATGTGGGGTAGGTGATTATTCTATTAAATGGTTTTTATTGCATATGTGGTTTCTGGTCGGGTTGCAGATCTTGTGTCAATGGGATGGATGAGTTTGCAGAACTAATGGAGGTTGGGTATGGCATTGCACGTTTCAAGGGTGGGTCTTGGAATAAAGCTGACTCTGTGCAGACTCACAACTGGACTGGCGTGGAGTCTGTGAGTTATTCTGTAAGAGACAAGTAGAAAGTTAGTTAGAAACTGCACATTCATGTGTTTTGGATAGACATGGGAGCAGATACACTGAATGGCAGTTCCTGATGCTAGAGGGGTCAAGAGGAGTCCTTGAAGTATGAAGGGAACATCCAGTGGTCAAGGAAGAGTTCACACGGGAGGAGATGAAAGGGAGGAAGGCCAAATGAAGGGAAAGATAACTGAATAAAAAAGGATGGACACCAGCAGAGCTCTTGTTAAGAAAAGGCTGTGGGAATATACTTATTGCGCTTAAGTTATTTTGGATACTAAAGCTCCTAATGGAACATTGTTCTTGACATAATATAGTATCAAGCATACAAATGCAGGTAGTAGTTCTCCAAAACTATTTTTTTTCCCATTTGTGCAGCCTGGCATGGGACAACATTTTTATTTCATGTATTGACACTACAGAGCTGTAAACTCAAAAAATAGTTTTAAAAAAATAGTTGTTTTACAGGTGAGTGAAACTGAAAGAATTTACCTACGCCTATAGTCTTTCAGGCCTGTTGGGCCATTTTAATGAACTCTTTGCATCTTTCATGTTAACCTTGCTACTGCAGGGTGTGGGAATAGTGGTGGTGGGTTCAGCATTGCAAAGACAGTTTCTGCAATTATATCCAAAAACCAGGATATTTCCTACAACACCACAGCAGGGGATGAGGCTAAAAATTGCATCAATTTATCAAGCCACTCAAGACTAACTATATTTCAAAGCACTGAATTATATTACTTGCTGTGCTGTTGAATAATGGTTAATGTTACTGTGAGATTCTAACCTAAATCATTTTTAGGAAATACTGTATGTTGCTTATGATAATTCTATAGGATAGACCAAACCAATATCAATTGGCACTTAAGTTTACATGTCAAAAGAAAATCCAGAGGTCAGTGTGTCAGCTACTGCTTATGTTTGCTGTATTATTAAAAACCTGACATGTAATTTAGTGGATGGCATAAATGTGGATATGGATATATCAAAAATAGATAGCACAGTCATCCACAAAGTGGAAGCAGGAATAAATACAAGTAAAAATGTATACATGCGCAATTTACACTTAATTACATTTTTCATTTCCTCTTTGGCTCTGTGCATATGGAATTTCTGTGGGCATGAATCTTTGTTTTATTTTAAACTTAATCAAAGCCATTTCTTAGCACAGACAGAAGACAGAATTTATAGGTTAAAGATTTACATGTCTTTATAGGTTCATAGAAATCAGGAATAAATGAATCATATATTTCTTCTTATTATCCATCTGTACTGGTGCAGCTCTCATATCGATGGTGCTCAGTAGCTCACAGCTGAGTCTGCTATTGAACAACTGAATGTTTGTGTCTGTTTAGAATTTATTTTCAGACTGAACCATGCTGTTTATATCTCAGTGTGTATAGGAGGAAATGCAAAATACTTTGGACCATGTCTAAGACCATATTCTTCTCCAGCTATCATTTTACTGTAAAATGAATAAAAAGCAACTGGAAGAATGACATTTTGAGTTACTGATAGAAAATTGGCAAATGACAACAATTTTAGCTTTGCAGTTGAAAGCATCTATATGTTGCAGTAAATGTGTAAAAACAAGAAATCTATACATTTCCTAGGAAATGTGGATAAAAACAATTAATTGACAAGCACACACACCTATACTTGGATATGTCTGTCAGATGTGCTCCATTCTTGAATTCACCCTCAGGGCATGCTGCATGCTTAATCCTTGCACTGCATATCTTGCCTTAGCGTCAACCAAGTCTAAACATTTTTTTCTTTTGGTGAAAGACCACAGAGAACTGAATCTTAAATTTGTCTCTGGCTTCATTTGGCTGCAATGTGTTTGATTTGAATTGCAGAAACAACGTTTTAATGTTACTGTGATATTCCCTGCTGCTAATGGATGTGGGTCAACTTGCTGCCTCCCATGGCAGTGAACGGAAAAGGTGACTCTAAAACTATTTGAATGACAACATATCTTATGATGTGAAGACTGATGAATGATGACGTTTCAATGAAGGTCTGATACGTAGCATAGCCAGAGTGATAAGTTTAAGTTTTGGGATTTTCTGCAACTAATTTATTTCCTAATCATAAAAACATAGTAGGAAATGTTAAGTTAAAGCTTCATGTATTTTTTTTTGTCTGTATTCCACTAATAATGGTTAAATCAGTTCCTCCAGTCACATCAATCTATTCAGTGTATGTTAAATAATAATTATGTCCTGAACTGGATTGAATTATTATGGTTAGTATCAGATTACTGCTAATCTGATCCAAATGTTATACAAATGTTATACATATTATCACTATGACCTTTGACATTGTACATTCTAGCTCTAAATCCTTATTCCTACTGGAGTATATGGGTCCTGTTAACTTATGGAAATAATTGAACTCTACATTTAAAAGTCCTGCTTTCACCTTTCTCACAAATCATAGGCTGGATAACATGTTATGGACAATATTGTGATATCACACTCCTGTTTTATGTGAATGAAACTGAACAATTAGAAACCAAAATAAAATAATTATGGATTTCATTGATATTATTATATGAATTTCTCTCATATGATTCTAGGTTCTGTACAAAGGTGCTTGTGTTGTTATGATGAACTCATTATTTTAAGCAAAACAAAACTTCCCCCAGGGATTAGGCAATATTTGCTAACTTCAGACTTGCATGGTAACAGTAACCAATTTTGTCTTCAGTACCACTGTTCTGAAAATAGCAAATGATCTTGTGTGTTTGGGTAGGCTGGTCTAAAATTACATATACTCTGGAGCAATTTTGATTCAAAGCAGATAATCTAATGCCAGTCAACACCATGTCTTAACTCAAGTGCAGTTTTTAATTAAGATTTCCATGGAACTTCTGAAAAAGTAATGCTGCTTCAGCAGATGCACTGCGCATAAACACTTCCTCTTAGTTATACAAACACACACACACACACACACACACACACACACACACACACACACACACACACACACACACCATAAATATAACATTTGTGAAAGAATATCGATTGTTTTACCCACTGTCTGTCTAAGAGCATATGAAAAAAATTATAACACCATAAAGGCTGAGTGCACTGTTTGCAGACTGAAACTGACTTGTCTTTCCCTCACAGTGGATGAATGCCACCATAAACTGCCCCTCTCCCACAAGGCTGTCACTGACATCTGTCACTGCCTAGCACATGAGGTGAGACAGTCTCTGGCTGTCCCTGCACAATTCGGGTTGCTGTGAAAGTCAGGGGATCATTGCTTTAGTTCCAACATATTTAACTGGAGATGTCTCCCAGTATGCAGCAAGGTCAGGAGGACATGTTGGCTCGAACCAAGTCCAAGCCAGTCAAAAAATGAAATTCTTTAAAACATTGCACAACCAGGATCAAGCAAAGGTGCCATTTACGACAAACCTTACACTCATAGGGGACCTTGGTACCATCAATTTCACTCATGCAATTGCCTTTTGATATTGTTTTGCCCTCAAATTACTTCATTTTTAGTATTATTATAAAGTTAACATTTTTTAATAATTAAATAGCATATTTTTTTTCATTTTTCAGACTATTCAAAAACTACGGAATCCCTGAATGTCAAGGTGAAATAAAACTTTTTTTGGCATAATTCTTAAGATATATTTTAAAAAAATTCTTAACTCGTTAAAGTTGTATTTTCCAAGTATTTTCATCCAGCATAATTAACCCTTTACTGAATGCATTATAAAATAATGGATTTAAAAATATTTGGCCACACGTTTTTAATTTTCATGGTTTACAATAAGCTATTGAACACAATTTTATTTATTTATTTTGTTGGGGGGGGGGGGGGGGTTACATTTGAGTATGCAATAACAGTAGTAAATAGAAAAAAATACAGTTAAAAAAACATTTTAATGAAGATTCATCTTTTTATTTATTTTTTTAAATCACATTTTATTGAAGTACTCAAGCCAGTTACTGTCAATTGTCCTTTTAGTGGAGGTTTGTTACCTACAAGCAACAGCATGCAACAAAGGAAAAAAAAATTACTAAATTCATTTTCAGTTCAGTTTTTACATTATGAAAACACACGGTGGCTCTAAAAAACATTGCATCATTCAAAACAGTTTCATGAAGTACTGCAAAATGTACAGCAAAAGTACAGCATTTAATATTCCATAAAACAGATAAAGAGTCACAGCTGCTTTGTCATTAGGTCCTACACCGATTCAGCTGTACTGCGTGTGTGATGATACCCTTGCATCCAGGAAATTTGCACCTCCCTCTGCTCTCATTGTAGACAGGCCAGTGGTCTGTGTTGTCCAGATGGACAAGGGTCAGTGGTACAGGTGCAAGATGTCCTCTTTTTCGTTCCATATCCAGACTTGCCTGAACACTCAGAGAAGGCCTTCCTTTCTTGCTGCAGACTTTTTCTTGATTGCAGAGGCAGTTTGCCACCTCAGTTGTGAAGTCCAATAAGCTGAGTTGCTCCTTCTTTAGGAAACCACAACCAGGGGAATCCCTTCTGTAGAACAGCCAAGTTCCCACCATTGTGACATCCATCGTATGAAAGAACAGTTGGTGACACCACTTTCTCGAATTGTACTTTTGTGCGATACAGTGCTACTATGGAATCGAGGAGGTCTGCTCCACCAATGCTTTTGTTGTAAATGCGTACAATAGTACAACTTCCACAATTTCTTTGACCTACTTGTCCTACCTTTGGACCATGGTGGTTGGGTTGGCTCATACAAGTTGTTCTATGTCACTATGTTTTCAATTGCATCTGGCTTCAAGAGGTTTATGAAGTATGCAACAGGCGGTTTGACCTCTCTAGCTTCAGTGAGACTGGTTTTCCATTGGGAACGGGACTATGCGTTTTCTACCAATTTGGCATGTCAGGATCTTATCTTTTGTAGGTTGTTTAAGGACAGGTGGATCATCTTATTTTTTCTTCTTCAGTTGCATCTTTTTCTGGAGAGATCAATATATTAATTATAGTACTTATCAAAATGCATATGAAAATGTGATTTGATTTATAATGTACAAAAAACATCAAAAACAAATCAAAGAATGTCCTAAACTGCATAAATTCTGTAGGCAGCTTATACCTAACACTGAATCATCCGACTCATTATCACTGTCTCCCTAAATGACAGCTCTCTCCACCTCATTCTCCTCATCGCTACTGTCTGTCTCATCCTCACTGATGTCAAGTGGTAAAGCCACCACAGTCTCCACTGTCTGACTTCTCACCCTTCCTTTGCCAAAGAACATTTCTGTATAGGTTTAAGCAAGATTTAGACCTGCTGATGAAACTCCCACCCCCGACATGCAAAAATGCATATGGTTTACAGAACCTCAGTATCTACTCAAGGTGTGCAGATGTGGAGGTAACGATGAGCTCTGTTACTTTTTGAGCACACTTCTTGTTCACAATGCAGCAAGTCAAAAATGAAATCCAAATGATGTGCAACGTGTTTTAATTAGGCTAGATAAAAATACATGGAACGTAAAATAAATAACATATAAATGCATAGAACTTTCATGGTATTCTTGCTGTGACTAGATTGGGGCTTGAACCATCAACCTCTGGCACCCCAGTCATGTACCTTAGCCTTTAGACTAGCTTAATAAGTTGTTTAGATGAGCAAGGTGTTAAAATGACTTAGAGTAGTTGTTAAAAAAAATATCAAGAATTATGCCAAAAAAAATCTCTTTTTTTCACCTTGCCCTTAAGGGCTTGTGTAAAAAATAGTTTTCACATATATTTTATAAAATGTTTTTGATTACCATGGTTTTTATATATTTATCAGCTATGGTCTGGTCAATACTTTCTGTTTTTTAGGAACTCTTGTCTATTTTTTGGCAGCTGTTACTTTTATTTAATGTTTACTGTTACTTATCCCTGCTGGCCACTGGATTGCAATCAGTATTGACAAGATTGTAACTCAATATAAATTTAATACACTTAAAATGAGTTATTAATGCAGAAAGACACTTAAACAAAAGCACAGCAACTGACCCTCTACTTAAGCCTGCAACTCTATAGAAACACATGTGGGTACACTCCGCAAGCCCGCATACATGTACATCCACTTTGATTATAATTATGTTAAACTGGTATTTCTTGAAACATACTAATACAATTATGTTGTATGCCACTTTGTGACACTTTTGTATGCACAGGAACATTATGTATTAGAAGCTTAATGTAATGTATGTATACGATGATCAGCAATGGTGTCAGGCAGAAATTTCCTGAGAGCATACCCCATTTGCATGAACTATTCTGAAATCTAAATGAGGCAGCTCTAGCACAGTATGTAAAGGTTTTCCAAGGACAACAGTAAAGCATTTAACACATAATCTCAAAGTGGAGCATTGATTCAAAGCAAGCTATTGGAACGTAATTGACTTAATTTGTTTGTCTACTATCTAGGGTGACAGATTATAGAGGATAATGCAACGAGAAAACGAGCAATCAATTATCTAACAAGTTATTTTGGAGGCCATTTTATCCTCTTAAACACAAAGGTTCCAAAGTGTAACCACTCTTAAGTAAATCATGAACACTTCAAGATATCAGTAAAATACAATGAACTGCTCAATTATCAGCTCAGACTAGACCTGTCTTTGTCTGCAAATGGTGTGAGAAAGGGCTTGAGGGGGCGAGTCTTTAAAATGTGGGAAAAAGGAGGAAAACTGGGGAACTGATGAATCAATCCCCCACAACCTTAAGCCTGTATTTTTAGTGATAGCTCAAAGTAGAGTATGTTTTTATATGACAACTTACTTGCAAGCCTATTAAATGAATGAATGATTATGCAGTGATAGAGGCAAGGTTTCCATTATGATTGGCCATTCAAATCTGTACCTCATTTATTGTTAGAAACACAAGCTATGAAGCACTGGCTCAAAACAGACTTCTTTGCTGGCTCTGATGCATGTCTACTACAATATTCTGGACAGCATATTCAATTATTAATTTATGAGCGTATAACAGCATTGCACATCAATGTCTGGAGCTGAGTGACTGTAAAAGAACAATACTGCTTTTAGGCCAAACTTCCCTGTTGCACCAAACTTATTCTGCCAGTCCTTTTAAAATAACATTACTGGCTTATTATGTGTTTAATAAATTAAGTATTAGTATTTAAACAATGAAACCCAACCACTTCTACAGTTTCACTGCTTTGAATGCTGCCAGCTTTGCTATCAGAGCATCTGTTGTATATATTGGGGAAAGCATGACAAACACAAATGCCACAACTATGACAGTCTGGCTTGCAAGGTCCTGGTGATGACAGAGACCACATGCCATTTAAGACTTGGAGGATTTAAATACTAAATGTAATACTAATGTTATGCTAACTGTAATGACCAATCAAGATGGTGCAGTGAATGAGTTTGACTTTCACCTTGCTTTGCAAAGGCACTTCAAAATCTATGAGCATGGTCATACCCAAGAAAATATTAAAAAGCTTGATGCTTATTGGTTACATTGGTTACTGAACGACTGTTTTTGTAAGATGTAAAGTAAAATGGAATATGTATTACTGCTGAATACTGAAAATATTAATGAACATTGTAAAACTACTTTTTTGAAAGTAGTACATAGAGGAAAGATAGTAGATAGAGAACTTGATTTTTACCTAGTAGTTAAGAAAAATTGTGTCAGAAACTGTAGAAAATATTAAATGTAGAAAATAAAAAAATAACACTGAGCTTTTTGGCTCTGCTGCCTGGTAATTAGTCTTGTCACAATATTATACAATTAGCTTTGGCTTTACAATGTAAACACAAGCCTATAGGATATGGCTGCAGCTATATGTCTTAAAATAGTAAAATAAAATCTATACAGCTGTGTGATTAAGTTTGGTTCCCTCTACAGCCTGGGCATTTTCAGCACCAGCATGGGCGGCAGTCTATCTGGACTGTCTGGAAGAAATTGAGAAAGTATGTTACATAGTGAAGCAATCATTTACAAAAATGTACTTCTGCCATACAATCTTAAATGTTACTAGGTGTGTTAACATTTGAATGTCTGAATTAAAATCTTACCATCAAAATATTGCTTTTCTGCTTTTTCTTGAGGCAAAATCATCAATGATGTCATCATAGGATATGTGTTTCCCCACATCATGATTTATACTCATGATAGCCAGACCACTCAAATGTTCCTGTGACATGGAAGACCTCAGGTAGCTTTTGATGAGCTTTCATTTTGAAAAGCTCCTCTCTGTCAATGCTGCTGTTACTGGTAGAGTGACTGCAATTCTTAGGGCTATCCAAAGGTTAGGATAGAGTTCCTCCAAGTTTTTCTTGAAAGCAAAACAGCTCAGAGGCAGTCTTCTTATCTGATGGCAGATCAGGTAAATTCTGAATCTCATGTTCCAGATCCATTCCACTAATGTTAGTCATCTCTGAAGGTTAGCATGTTTTCAACTTCCATACAGTGAGCCTTTAAAGATTCACTGGACATCTGAGAGGCAGTGCTGAAGTTCAGCAGTGCTTCATATTTGGTGTTCACCTGGTTGAGTGTTTCAAATCTTTCATCCATGGATGTCACAGCAGAGTCGACCACAATGTTGAAGTAGTTGACTTCAAGGTTTTTCAGTGCATCAGTCACTGGTTCATCAGGAACCTCATCGCTGGAATGCCTCTTGCTGTTTTTCAGTCTCTTCTCCTTCAGAACAGCCTCCATGTTCATTTCTTCACAAATGCTTTTGGCTGTTGTCTGGGTTTCAGAGAATCCAGGTTCTTGGTATGTAGTGAGGCCTTTGCATTTGAGATTAAATTCACTGGTATATCCAGCTGCATTGAGACGGATTGGAGGAGCTTGTTCACCTTGTTTGTATTGTCAGTATTTCACACCATACGATACAGCAAATCAAGAAGCGGTAGGACCCAACTTCCTCTGCAAGTGCTTGTGCCTCCACTCTTGTGTCACTCCATGACTTCATGGTTCTGTTCACGTGTTTCTCAAAGCACTCCATCTTTTGCACCAGCTGAAAAGAAGGCGAAGAGCTTTTGCACATGCCCAAAAAACCCAGCTGCATCTTTTGAAGATTTGGCAGCATCTACGATGACAAGGTTTAGAGTATGTGCTCCACATGGATGAACATGGCTCTGGGATTTTTTTGAGCAGTCTGGCTTGTACTCCTTGGTGGTTTCCCTTCATGTTGGCCTCATTATCGTAAGCCTGCCGTCTGCAATCTTCAAATGGAATCTTCAGCTCATTCAGCTTATCTAAGATGGCGGTGGACAGATTCAAGCCTCTTGTAACCTCAACATTCACAAAGGAAGTGCTCCTTGATCTCTGGCTTTCCCTTTAAAGCCATACTTCTCAGAAAAATGGACATTTTCTCCTGGTGACTAATGTTAGGTACACAGTCCAAGATAATGGAGAAGTAACTGGACTCACTATTGCTTCCAGAATTCTTGTCATCTCAATCTGTATCAGCTCATTCTGTGTGCGCTTCCCAAGGTATTGAGCATTTGTCTCTCCATCTTTAATTTTGCTGAGATGATTCTCAATAACGGGGTCAAATCTTGCCAGTAATTCAACCTATTTTAGGAAGTTTTCATTATCTGGTTGGAAGAGTTTGTCTGATGATCCACTGAATGCTAGGCTTCTTTCAGCCAGGGACTTGGTGGTACTTATGAAATGTGTAAGGATATCCTGCCATCTCTTTCTTTTAGGCTCCAAAATTGTGATTTGTATCTGGTCAAGAATCTGTCCCTGGCGCAGATCAAGTTGTCTTCATTTACTCATATTGTTTGTGCATTCAGGACTACCCTCATAGTGTTTCAGAATGGCGTTGCTATTAGACCAGGCATTCATACCTTCCTTTATTATTTTGTAGTCTTTTGAAGAAAAGAGCTTACAGCAAAAACAACACACAGTGTTGTTTTTGATTGAGTCTGAAAGCCAGCTCCTGGTTTCCCCATTTGACAGCTTTCTCTGTAAGCCTTAATGGAAACCTCTTCTAGACTTGTCTTTAGAGTAAGAACAATTCTGTCCCAGTTTGAATGGACCTCTGTGCACTCACTGAGTCCTCATGAAGTCTGTTAAGACTGGGGGCCAATCTGTTGGGTCATTTGGTGGAGCAATAACTGTTCTATTAGGATGTATTGGGTCTGCGTTAGTATTTGCTGAAGCCAGCTATACTGGGTCTGTGTTAGTACTGACTGAGGCTGGATGTGGATCAACTGAGTCTATGCTTGTACTGGCTAATAATTAGGGTTGGGTACTGGATCCAGGTGCCAATATGGCTCCGGTTCCTATATGACCGGTATCTACCAGACGGAATTGCAGCACAGATTTCGGTCCCTCATTCCAGTGCCACTTAAATGCCTGAATTGTCGACAAGGACGGACCTACCCCAGCCATGGACATTGGAAATACATTTGTCATCGCTTGTAAATTGTGAGTATTCTTCTAACTGAAAATTTGTGCAGTTTCACTTTGTCACTTTGTTGCAGAAGTCTGAATTAAAGGTAGCCTACCTTAGGTATTTGCGTTTTATGGTCAGTGGGTGTTCAACAGAGACTATGCATACATTTACATTTATTTTGTTTTATAAGAGCCAAACGTTTATTTATTGATTGATTTTTGTTTGTTACCGTTATTGTGCATTATGCACATTGTCACTTCATTGTGAGACAAACAGACTACATATTTTTTTCTTCTTTTGTATGGCATTGGGCATACATTGGATTTCCATTCATACATTTTCAAATGTAAAATACTATGCATACTATGGCTTGGCTGACTACTTGATGGTTATTGTTTACTGAGAGATGTGCATCCATATTGCCCAGTATGCCTAGCTAATCAACATTTTAAATTCAATATTTAATCGATAGTCAATGTCAATCCATTGCTTTCCATCTTGCATTAGTTCACAGTTGTAACCTTGACTGAGAGACTGGATAATCATTGTCTTGTTTTAAAATTATGTAAGCCTATGAGGAGTGCCATCAAACCCATATGTTGTCTGGACTGGTCCCCACAGAAGTTGCGGGGCCCGACACTGCTTGTGTAGTGAGCAAATGGCACCGCCCAGCTCTGTATCAGCTTTTATGAAATATAGTTATACAGAGTGCATTAGGGTAGTCTTCGCATAATTTAAGCTAGATAACTGCACCTATTCCTGACAAGACTCAGGTGCCATTCCTATTGCCCACTGCCATCTATCTCACAGATCATTAAAACGTGTCAAACTTGGCTTTGCAAAACAGCAAAGGAACTGAAATTTTAATTCTTAAGGAAAGCACAGATGAATGGAACGAATGCTTGATTGCAGGCAGAGACCAGTACAGTAACAGAGAGGCAACAGTTCTGCAAATGAAAACCCACAACAATGTTTTTACTATTATTTGTATTTTATTATTATTGGAAAAGGTTGATAAAAACTATTATGAGCCTTGCAATAAAGTGTGTAATGTGCCAAACAAAATGAACAAGCATAGCAACTGGTTGAAATTGTAATAAAATGTGTCACTCTCATTAAAACATAAACATATTTAAAAATAAATGACAGGATTTGACATTCGTTTAATAAAATTTGTGTTGGTGTGCTGATCATTTGAGTTACTTGAGAATATTAAATTGAGAACATAATATTTGTGTGTTTTTATGGAATTTCAAGGGAGAAACTACTAATTTTTGAGCTATTTGTGCCACTGACTTTTCTCCCCAGACTTGTCAGATTTGGCTATAAACCTCTGTCTTAGAAATTAAGATCTTTCAGCATTAAATAAAAACTGACCTAGAAGCATATTTAAATTCTCAGCTGTTTATACTTTATCCCTGGGTAGTCCCTTTGGAGAAATGCTTTACCTTAGCCCTTAGATTGTCTCCTTTTCATATGTTGCTCTTTGAAGATTGATTTGACTTTGTGTACTGAAACCAATGCAAAAACATGTATTTTCTTTGAAGAAAAGTTTGAAGTACAACAAAACATACAATGGAAATTCTCTAACCGCTCAATGCATGTTAATTCCTCCCGATAGGACCACAAGGAAAATTAATTTTGCTCCTGTCAAAAATGGCAGGTCTTCTTTCATCCCTCACAACTATGATGGATTAATCTCTGGTAGCACATGGTTTCTTATCAGAAATGAATACATCTACTGCTTAAGGAGGCAGCATGGTTTTTGACAGAGTTATGCCAGACGATACACGGTTATTATTTCACAACTATCCAGGTACAGTATAAAATATGAAAAAACACATATTTATCACACATAAACCCATGTTTCAAATTTAAAGCCCTATGTTCAGAACTGCAGTAAATATACAATAGTGGAGATGACATGCAATAAAACATGTCAATTTTTACCAGTCTTCAAGTGGTGCACGACTTAATATAGTGGTCTTAGCAAATATGATATGACTGTGGCCTTCAGATTCATCTGCTTAGAGGTGTATCAAGGCTTTGCTCCAATCACAGGGCACCAGCTTATGAATTTCACATGAACATAAACAATCCGTTTTGTGTCTTTGCACAACTTGTCCTTCAGTTTGGAAAACATAAATCAGTTTGTGGTCACGGGAAATTCTTCTCTCCATCCTTCATGCTCTTTTCCCCAACGTTTGATGGTGGGAATTAAAAATGTAAAAAAGGGGAAATAAGAATCACAAATATTTTCAGGAGTCCATTAAGCTGTCACTAGTAAGGAAATATGACATTAGTATTTGACCTTGGGATTGGAGTTGAGCCTGACCATCCTGGTGGAAGGAGGGGGGACCCCCCTGCTGAACCACTGAAAGAAAGAGCTGATGATAAATGAGGTGGAAAGAGCAATAGGTTACCATGTCATTGCCTGGAAACTTCAACTTAAACTTGACTTAAATAACTACATCCATTCCTAATTAGAGGAGACAATTTAATTGCTTTGCTGGAAAGCTATAATATTGGTTAACCCAATATCACTGAAACCTTTGATTTAACCCCTCCCATTTAATGATACAGGCAGCTCTTTTGATTCAGCTACAGGGTCAATACAGTGTCCTATCTTTCAAACCACTCTAAATGCATCATTTCATTCACCAGAACTCACATTTAACTCACGCTGGCTTCCAATATCCCCTTGATTTAATTAGGAACATCTTGATCCATTACACCTTCTTAGTTCATACTTTTTTCTCTGCTTAACTATAATGAAAATGCAAGGTGTTCAAAAGAGACACCAATAGCATAATTTGAGTCAATGGTTTGGATGGATGATTAAAGGATTCTTGCTTGTACTACAAATGTTTGCAAATTTTGGAACTCTGAACCTGTGAATGTTTCTCTGTCACGCAATTAAATGTAACGTGAATACAATGAGTTTATTTTGTTTTGAATATTCTTGGGAATATTTGATACAGAAAATGTATTGTAAATGCCATAGCATACATATGATGTAGCCTTGCTAGATAAAAACTATTGCTCTTTTCCTGAATTTGTAAAAATACACCCAGCAGCAAAATGGTTCTTAGTAACAGCATATGCAGGTGTAGCTTGAAACAGAATAATGAATAAAATATATGAATTAAGTAACAGAAATAGCAAAACACGTAGCATGGTTGCTGTTGCAGTGATGGATAAAATAAAACACTGGCAATCACAAAAAATGTAGAAAAGACAATCATATACTCAAGCATATTTTTTTCTTGTAGAAAAACCATAACATTGAACCCCTGTCATCCATCTGTAAGCTCATTGGTCATTGGTGAATCTACCCAGCTCTCTGCAGATCTGTTGACAAAATCACACAGTCACCAGAAAAACTACACTTAAACTAGTATTCAATTTTCTTTTGGGACTTTCCCATATAATTAATTCATCATTCCCCTTTGGAGCACTGGGCAATCTTGTGCAATCCATGACATGTGAATATAAATACAATTTACAAGTGAGTTGTCAGAGCCCAAATGAAGTATTACGTGGAGAGGCTGGTGCAGCAGGGGAGGAATGATGATATATGAGGGTAATAAATAGAGTGTGGAGATGAAGCACAGGGTTGTTTTGGATCCAGCTTGATGAATCTTACCCTGAATGTTGCCCGTCGCACTCCTACGTTTCCTCATACTGAGATGGAGCACACAAAGACAGGCTGCTGAGAGAGTGGCTATGCTCAGACTCAGGCTCTGCTGCCTGGCTGAGTGCGGTTTGTTAAGGCTGCTGGTGAACGCACACATTCCTTCCCTGTAAACAAAGCAATGTCAGGGTGTCAGAAGTGATCAAATGTCACCATCATTGATATTCATTCAAACCGCTTTTTTTTCTATTGTAAGAATGTGTAGTTGTGGATATTTTTAATGTTAGACCATAACAGCATTGTTGTTGTTGTTGATGTTGTTGTCATTATTATTATTAATGCTGTTCTTGTAGCTAAAATCCTGCCAATGGTTTTGCTCAGGCCCTTCGAAATTGTTTTACACAATCCCAAAAACAACACAGCAAGTGCCAAGAGATCCTTATGAACACAGATAAAAACATGCCTATAGTCCACCTGGAAGGAGATAGAGTGACTTTATGTGCAGCACAAGGATGTCAGAGACAAGGTAGAGGTATATGCTGCATTTGCCACATGTTGTATTCAATGGAACATTAGATGGAAGACCTTTTTTAGGAACTTCGCTGTATAAAAATAATAATATGTATTTTATCCTGAGGGGAGGGGTTCATCATACTTGGCCCTACCTACCAAAGAAACGTTCCAAGTCCCATGTTGAAAAGTATTGTATAACAATCTGTCAGGAAATGGGTGTCTTTGCCTGCTGTCTGCATTTGTTTTCATATTGTTTTCACTTCCGTGTTTTCCCCGTTTTTGTGCCATGTGCCTGTGTTTACGTTTCCCTCACATGTTCCCCACTTCATTGCTTTATTGATTGATTGTCTGATTGTTAAGTGTCTGAGCTGCACTGTTCCACCTGCCAGCTCTCACACCTGCTCCCTGTTCAGTCTTGGTTTGGTATTTAAACTCTTTGTGTTTCTGTCTCCATTGCCAGTTTGTCTCAGTCCTCTGTTTTGCAACCTGTGGTCCGTTTCTGATATAGCGCTTCAGTGTATTACCTTGCCTGTTTTCTCCACCTCTCATTTTTGGATTTCCCCTTTGTCTGATTGCTATGTTTTCTGCATTTCTGATCTCTTGCCTATCTTACTGTTTTTGCCTTTGAATTGCCCTCTGTACTGTTGCCATACCTGACTGTTTTTGACCTCTGCCTGGACATGGTTTTGATTTTTAGATTGTGTATTGTTTACAATAAACTTTTGTTTATTTTATTCACGTCTACGCCTGGGTCCCTGTCACAACCCTGACACAGTTACTCCTTCAGAAAATAATTTTACAGTCAGTTTATCTGAAGGTAAGGATCTGGTGGATTTGGATGTAGAAGCAAACGTCAGCCTAATATTATGTATCATCATGAATAATAACCCATTGACTAAGGAAAAGCAAAGAAAATCATGTTCATTTGGTACATTTTTTAACAATTGTATATTATTTGAGTCATTGATTATTTAGTGAACCTGAATTAGTAGTGGATCAAGAAGCTGGATTAAAGAATAAAACAGGCTTAAAATATAATGGATTTACTATATTTCCATTTAGATCATTGCACTCAATACCTCTTTAATACAGAAAATAGCCTTACAAAAGCTTGGTAGCTAGCTAGATCAAAGCTAAGCTAAACCTAAAACAAATCTGGCATCTTGATAGCATGGCAGGGCAGGGCACATTACACATAAAACTGATAAGACAACCAGTGGTCAAAAAAGCAAAGCCAAACAGGAAATATGCCATTAATAAATGAGACAAAAAGTGTACAATGTTTTTGTCGCACCACAGATGGCGCAGTCACAAAATAGCATTTCAGTGCAAGTATTTATTGAGTACCAAAAAACCAAACCCTGGCAGTGCAACACAGCAGAAGCAAAAACACAACAACAGATTATGACATACAATAAGGCACTGGCCACCAGGGGGTATTTCAGAACAGTGGTTTAACAAAACCTGAACTTAAACCTGAACTCTGGGTTGAAAAAACCCGAGTTTTCAGTTCCAGAACAGCCAGTTTGAATTAGTTCAAATAAAGCGTGTTTACGGTTAAAGTTAGAAGTCATCATCAGTGGAGATGCACATAACAGGTAACAGGATGGACCATGAAAACAAGTCAAAAAATCCCAGAGCTTTGTACACATATACGGTTATTCTGCATTTTCACTCAAGAAATAATATTGCCTTGTGATGCGGACCACGACTTTATCTTTCGGTAAAAAGTAACAAGGCAGCAAAAGAGCATGAGTTAGCGTGGGAAAAATTACAGAATAAACAAGTTTAAAATAAATTTAAAATGAGTTTTTCACACTATGACATTATATAAAGTGTTGTCTACTTATGTCATCCTCTTGTGATGCAGTTTTCTCATCTTGCATATGGAGTGATTTCACTTGATTGTAGCACTGTATGCAGAATTATTGTTTTTTGCCTGTTTGCCTGCCAGTCTAGGGCCTTCCCTAATTGAGATTTCTTTCCATTTTTGGTTTCAATTAAGTTTTTAGTTGTACCTTGTGCTTGTGTCATTAATGCACATTGCCACTGATTTGCTCCTTCCCAGGGTGCATTAACTTTCAGGGCTCTGACTATGTAACTGAGAGTGGCATAGTCATTTTGAAAGGTTTTCAGCCAGGTTACAGACATAATTCCAAATTCTTTCAATGTTAACAATTTTCAAACACATTATGTAATATTTTGTTGAAATCTTACAGTCTGTTCCCACTTCACTGACTAATTGAGACATTTCCTTTGACAAATTAAATGTTCCATTTTTAATTGTCTGATGTGCTGGTACCAGATGTTCATAATGGGCCAATTTATTTTGATATTGAAAAAAGAATTTCATAATTTAATCATTGAACAAATACCTTAGTAATAAATTATACATTTTGTTGAACAAAATGTCATTTATTGAATAAATATGTTGATTCACATGAAATCTAAATTTCTGAAATTGTGTTTGCCACCATACTACACTGCCATTGGGGGGTTTGTCAGTCGCTTGTATGTGCTGCAGAAACCCACTGAAATGACCTGTATAATTCAATGAGAGAGGGAAGTAGACACCCAGAAATGATTTGACACTGAGCCTGGAATTACTACAATTTACAGCAAGGAAAATGTGTGCTGTATATATATTTAAAGGCTATATGCAACCAGCAGCAACACACAAACTAACAAACAATCTCCTCTCAATGTTTTAAAGATTTAGTTTAATGTAGATTTTTTCTGACTGTCTTCCTACTGCCCATTAATCTATAGCTTTGGAATGTGGAGTTAATAGGGTATTTTGCCAATTTAAGCAACCAATCACAAGAAAAACCTTCCAAATTCCATATCCAATTTAATCAAGATCACCTTCTCATTTGGTTTCATAAATACAGATTTCCATAGATATAGATTTGCAATTTCAGAGCAAGTACCCATACCATGTTCAGTGCCAAGTAAAATTACAGCTTCAGTCATTACCTTTTCCATGGTGTCTTATTGTAAGGAAATCAAACATTTGTCCATCATCCATTTCTATTGTTTTCACTTTCTTTAGCCTGTAGGAAAGCTTAGAGAGTTATAGATGATGAGAGGTCAAAGAGTGGAATTTAACCACATCAGGGATCAGTAGGTGGGCGCTCCAAGTCGGAGCCCTATGGACTTCAGCACACAAGTGTGACATGCTTAATGTACAAACCAACAGAGACTGAGGGCATGGCACCCGACATCAGTGCAGTTACTTCATCTTCTAGACAACCACTCCTATAAATGAAACATTTAGGTGCATGAACGTTAGCCTGCTTGTTTTAAATTCATATGTCTCTACTATAGTCAGATTTTTAATAGCTGACATTTTTTTGGCTTTCTTTCTGCTACATTTCATGCAAAACTTTGTTGATATCAAAACTGATATCATAAACTATGCAAAACAAAGTGTTTTACCTTAAAACTGTCTGCAGACCTTATGCAACACATTCCCTTTTGCTTCAGCAAAGTGTATCCCTCAGGTGTTCGGTTTCAAATTCCAAGTGGCAAATCTAAGCATTTACAATGTTTGAACCTCTCTTTACAATGATTTTGTTTCCCCAAGGGGATCTTCAGTTACAGTTTGCATGGGAAAATATTCGAAATGTCAAAGATGGGAATGCATGCATTTTCCTCCTGAATTATTTAGATCTTTGGACGAAATGCAAAACAAAACTGAGTTTGATTCCCAAAAAGGTATCTTGAAACACACAAGAGAAAGTGGTGAATGGTGTTTTCACCATCTTTCTCAAGTCATACTTATCCTAGTTCAGACACACAGCAGATGCTTGCCTTTCCGAGTTTTCAGAATTGCCATTAAAAACATCCCTGCAGTGAATTCCTCCAATGGTGGCAGGGAAAAACAGCTGTACTTTAAAGCGGCTTCACTCTATTTTTATCTCTCTCTGGGCTCAAACCTCATCTGCAGTGGCTTCCATTTGTCAGGGTACTCATTCAAATTTAGCTGAATGTTCCACCTGCCAATCTGCCACTATCTGATAGATTTTATAAACATCTACTAAAAGGTTACTCGCACAGATTTCCCAACCACTGCATCAGCATTCAGATTCACCTTAAATGGGGGGAAAAAAAAAGCCTTTTTACCTTCATCTGGAACAGCTTGTGGTTGTCTATGAATACAAACGATTAGGTTCCTTTTATGCCCCAGAACTTAGTGGAGTGCTTTACCTTCACCTAGGCCTTTGGGCATGGGACACACTGATAAAATATAAAAATGTATAGGAGAGGGCTGAAGGAGGAGGATGCAGAGTCCACTTCTGCATCCACTCATATATACATATTACAAGCCTCACTTGCAGTTGTGAAAATAATATGAATACTTTGTATAATTCACTCTTTACTGTGAATTTTAAATTCTTGCAGCATTGCTGACTCCCTGGAGAAAAACATGCAACTAGTTGGATAGTCACAAAACATAAATTAATAAAACATACATTTAGCCTAGGTATTGTTGACATTGTACTAAAAATGCACTGTAAACTATAATTTATTCGAGGATATAGGTCGCATAAATGCAATACTCAACTTCTGTGTGGTATAGCCATATATTGACCTTATTGCCATGAATAGAAATGGGCTTTAGAGTTACCAGGATTCCAACACCCTCAGAGAGATTACTCATCCCCTCAGATACCATACACCACTACAGCCATTGTGCGAAATACATTATAGAGACAGTAACACTTTTTCCATAACACAAGCTCTGAGTTTGCACCCTGACTTACAAAATTATGTAGCTGCTGAAGTTTAAACTACATATATATCATAAACCACTGCAAAATAAAAAGCAAAGAAAAAAGTACAATTGCTGTGAACTTATTTACCAATTCTTTAATAAGTCAAAACATTAGAAATCTTCACATGGATGTACTAATAGTAGAGACATACTCTGGAGTAAAGTAATAATAATAATAAAAAAAAACCTTACATTGTTAGCACTTAATGTGAGAGAACTTCTGTATATTATCATATTGCTCTAATTAATTTATATTTATCAATGGTACACAGGGAGAGAATGTTTCACAGATGATGTTGGTCTTGCAAAAAATGAATACAACTGTGTCTGTTGGCATTAATACTGGCCAGTAAACCATTGGCCTTTCTCATTACCCCCAAGCACTGCCTCTGTATTTCATCGAGCTCACCTTAGGTGCACATTAAGACTGCTTAATTGCTTCTGGACAATGGGAACTGCCAGACCAGTGTGATTCATACCGTCATTGGGGCCATCAAATCTCCAGTATTTATATGTACCCATAACAGCCTCTGTTAGGGATCACATGCACTTATGCACTTATACCTAATAAATAACATTGTAAAACCACAGTTACATATGGTTTATATGGCCAGACTCACTGATTTCAGAGTCAGTAACTCAGTTATCCTCAGAATTTCTTCAGCTGAAAGGCCTCTGTAGAAAAATTCTGGATTACCTGGATATCTATCATTGCTTATGTGTGTCCTGCCTTCAGCAAGAACAGATTTTTACACTGCAAAGAACGAAACTACCAAAGTTCTATCTCACCTATTAGTGACAATGTGAATAATGTAGCCTTTTCTGATAAATATTTGAATATTCTTTGAAACATACTAAATGAGCTGAAATTAATTATATTGGTTGATGTGGACTCAAAAATTCATCTTGTTCTGTTTTATCAGCAGCTAAAGAGCAATGGTGTTTAGGCCTGTACAGATTTTTGAGAAGTATCTTATTAGTGTTGTTAGTAATACATAAATACAGAAGATGAGCAAAAACAACCATACTGTTAATGAAGAGACAGATCCCATGTTTTCAGTTGAAGACAGACAAGTTTATTTACACAGTCAGACACGGAAACAGAAGCACGGAGCAAAATGTTCAATGATTGTAATGTGAGGTCATCATTTATGCAGTTAAGGGAAATACATCAGCATGCGATGGCCAGGTAACCCCAAGTAACTGTGCCGCTCTCCAGAACTTTTGAATATCTATTTTCAGATAGACAGATAGATGGATAGATAGATAGATAGATAGATAGATAGATAGATAGATAGATAGATAGATAGATAGATAGATAATATAAATTTTCATTTCCCATTTCCTTTCCATTTATACTTAAATATTACATTTATAAACTCATAAAGGGGAAATGTAATTTTGTGACATATGATGTTTTTCACTCTTTGATCAACAAATTTTACAAAAAGAAGCAGTACACCACATTCCAGGCTTGAATTTCTATATTTCTCTCAACAATAAAAGAGCCACATCAAATGGGTCTTGGATTTTGATATGGAACACTCATCTGTGATTCAATAAGAAGTACAGTCGATGATCTTGATAAGAATCTATGTACCATTGAATGACAGTCCTAGAGGGGAGCTGCAGTCTCAAATTGTGTATAGAAAAGCACAGATAGAAAGCAGAGCAGATAGAAACTGAAAGTTATGCTGTATTATCTCTAGCTCCTTTGCAATTAGATGTCCCTTTACAAACTTCCCTCCACTCTTTTTTTCTATACCATGCTTCCCTGATAAATGGATTTCTTTTCATATCCTATATATTTTCAAACTTCAAAAATGGTACCCATCTAATGACATGATAACATCACAAAGCTGTTATTTAAAAACGAAAAAAAAAAAAAAAAAAAAAAAACTTTCCACTGCAAATGCATTCCATTTTATTCAGCATGTGATGGTTTACTTTGGTTAAGCTTGAAATTGAGGCAAATTAAAATAAAATAAAATAGAACCACCACAGGGTATGGTGATACTTTGTTAAATATGTACTTATTTTTATGGGCTGTAATATTAAGCACATAAACTAGAGGTCTATGAAATAAAACAGGAAAACTATGTTTATGGATTTACTGCTTGATGCATTATGAGGGAAAACGAAGATCAAGGCAGCCCAGAGAAGCTCTGTTTTAAATTCCAAACACAGGGACATACTCTGAATATACAGACAATACAGTCCATCTGTGGATCCATACCCATTTCCTATTGAATGTACATCGGGTGGTGTATGCTTTGCAGTGCTTACCCCTTCTTTCCTTCATCCTTCCTTCCTCTGCCGATAATCTAACAAACATGAACACAGAATGTAGACAACATAAGTAAAATACAATAACTTGTTTAGTTTTTAAAATTTCGTAATTGCAAATGACAACAACCAGAAAAGGGTAATATTGCCTTCTCGTCCCCTCCCCCACTTGCCTCCAATCCACAGACACGCAAACAAATAGATCATAGCAGAATAAACACGCTCTGATAAGGAGCTACTATTCATTTTCCACGACGTATTGAACATACCTCCTGAGGATTGCCCCCCCATCTCGCCTCTGACACCCCCTTACTTGCTATTGAGATGTACACATACACCACCCAGACATACAACAATGCAAACAAATAAAATGGAACATAAAAAAGCAAAAAAAATCACATTAAGTCCCCAACTGTACTGCTATTGTAAGAGGAAATCTCAGACTCCCACACAAGGTGGACCTCTGGCTAGCTAATAATTTTTTTAGTGCTGCCACAGGGGTTTTATTTCCCTCTGGGTCAACTCTGTGGTTGCACAATCTGCAAAAAGTATAATGAACAACATGCAGCTCAGCAGCCTAGGATACACACACACACATACTTGCAGACATTCACATTCCTTGCTGACCACTTATTATTTTTCTGCCTTTGCTTGCTTCTTGAATGCAACCCACTGCCACTTTTAACACATCTCTTGCAGGGTTCCACAGCTTCTCCAAAGACTTCCAGTTAAGCCACAAACACAAATTTCACACAGTCAAACATTTCACAAAGCATGCAAATAAAAATAAACCTTCTAAATATAATGCACAGAAAAAATAAAGTAGCCCAAAAATACCACATGGCCCAAATTCACCCATTTCCCAATTTCCTTCACATTGGAGACGTTTTTATCCTATTGACCCCAACTTACAAACTAATCCCTGGCAGATACCCCTGCACAGAACCCAATAATTCAATTAGACCCCAGTGTCCACTCCACCGACTGTTTCACAACTGCACCCGCAGGGACGGCAAACACTGCTGACATAAACTAAACTCATAGTGTGCTTTCAAGGAATCCATAACCTCTGTTCAGTAATACGTTACATTGACCTTACCTTCACAAAGCACCCATGATGGATTTGTGAGCTTTGTAAATGTGTTTTAAGAATTACAGGGGTCATTGTGAATGACAGTATGTTTTATATATCGTATCACATAGCTGTTAGGCCATGGAGCAAAGGGCATTTGGGTTGATTATGATTAATTTAAACCAAGGATTGTACCTGCAAAATTAGAGTAGACAAGTTGTATTATGAGCCAAATGTGTCGGTACTGGGTTTGTATACAGGCCTGTGTACAGTAAGGTCCTGGTCACCTGACTGGTTTTCTGTATTTTCATATATTTTTGATACTGAATGTTAGTAAGCAGATCTCCAGCGAAATCATAATATTAGATAAGAGGGAGCCTGAGTGGTCGAAATGCACAAAATATTGACACATATTCACTTATTTATTAAACGTTAATATAACAATATACATAGTTCTGTGAACAAAAAGATCTGCTCTGTACACTACTTTCTCCTTGGTTGGCCCAATCGGTCATGATTTTCAACAGTACTTCCCTTGACCAGACCCATGGCATAGACAGTACAGGCAAATGCTAGGGGTGCCATCCATCAAATAAGGGAAGAAAAAAAAATCAACATTTTGAACTCTTAATATTTTTTTACCAATAGTATTTTAATACTATTCTTTTAAAATATTACAAAAAATCCCACAACATCATAACTACATAACCAAGTGACTCTGACTAGTGAAACGTGATACGATTAAGATCAGTACCCTAATTCAAATACACACACACACACACACACACACACACACACACACACACACACACACGGGTTAAATTGGGCTGGACTCTCCATGGACTCTCGCTGGACTTTCCATCATTAGTATAAATCATGTGGTCTCACAACAGCTGTCTTATGATGATGCCATAGATGAATTTGCTGCAAGAAAGGCAAGTAAGGCTGTAGAACAATACTACATTATGCATATTACACTGAGGTTTCTGTAATATAGTTTTTTTGTGCAATAATTTATTTATATTGTATTTATAATTCATTTTATGTCACTTGTTTCTTTAATATTTTTTTTTATTTTAAGGGATTTTTTTTGTTTCTAAAATAAAGAAAATCTCAGAGACATAAAGCTGTGCAGGTTCTGTGTGAGAGTATGAGCACAATGACTGGTGGTGGAATTGGCTGCCATGCAAAAGGGGAACCAGCTAAATTCTTTCCCAGAGCACCATATTGGTCAGGGCTTGCTCTGCTCATATAGACATATTAAACAACTACTCTATTCAATCCAAGGGATGTCTCCTATTGCTTCACAAACTCACATATTACAATTTTAATTTTAAGAAGGACATTTGTAATTACACTATTGGCATTATTATAAAACACGTCTAGACTCCTCTGACTGTGAATGAATTACTTCAGAATACAAATCCCACCTTGTTTCCATTATTTTGTGTACCCAATGCAATATGTATAATGAGGAATTTGTCACCTGCCTGGTTTTATGTTTTGTTGGCACTGAACAGTTCTTCAATCATTCAACCTAGTATTAGAGGAAAGCGAGTCTGACCGATTAAAGCACACAGTAAGTTCAATAACTGGTTACGCCACCTTTTGTGCCAACGACTGCAACCAATCACTTGATTAGTCTTGTAGCACGATGAGGACATTTTTCCCACCTGCTCCATGTAGAACAGGTTCAACTCATTGACATTTGTTGGTTTTTAAACATGAAATTCTCATTTCAGGTCCTGCCATATCATCTCAGTGGGGGTTTAGGTCTCAGCTTTAACGAGGCTATTCAAAAACTGCAAGGGGTTGATTTAGTAAAGGACTGTGCACATTAAAGCACAAATGCAAAACTGTTCCCTCATGGAAATTATGTGTGAGCTGATGGACTTGAAAGGTGCAATGACTGCGTGTATCAAAATTGAAAGACACATGTAATGTTTAGGTTTGCGGGTTAACTTGAATGAATATGCAAAATTAAGGCAACCATATGCTGGTTCATTAAATAGTGGGTGGAAGTGGAAAAACTGCTGCAAAGTTTTGTTATTATTGTTATTATTGGGTAGTAATACAGTAATATTATCTGTTCAAAGTGTTATACAAAATCACTATTGGATCCAACATTAAAACAGGTGATGCTGTGCAATCCTGATTCATCAAATTCATTCTTATTTGGACTTTTACATTAATTCCATAAAACACATGAGCAACGTTTGCTATAAATAAGGAGCAGAAACCACTGCTAAGGTCTTCATTGCTATGGCTAACCTCGCTCTATTAGCGCTAAGAAAAACTTAAGCAGTCAACACGTCTCCGAAACACAGCAGAAATAGGACTGCCATAATACATTTACATTCTTATTTAATTAACATATTAATATATTCTTATGCGATTGGACTAATGTAACCGGCTGATTGGGCCATTTACTATGTAGGAATTGCAATCTAATTTTCTCCTGTCTTTAAAAAATAAATGTAAATACAGATTGAGTATCCCTTATCCGAAATGTTTTTTTTTTTTTTTTGTCTTTTGCCTTTTTGCGTGATCAACAAAGGGATTCCAAGCTTCTTCTATGGTACTTCTTCTATGGTACTGGGTGTCAATTTATGCAAATCGAAAATTCTATGAACGCGCTTCTCATTTACGATTATTTGGTATTTATCAACATACACATGGATTACGAACAAATGCTCTGTTTGCGCGTTTGATAAATCCAGCAAAATTTGTTAGTTTGCATCCATTGACACGTAAATTCACACGAAAATATAATTTTACGAAAATATTGATAAATGAGCCCAACTGTCAGCAAAACGGAAAAATAAACTGAGATTTCGTTTAAATCAGATCCCTGTGCTTTACATTCATATATACTCTTTTGAGGAAAAGAATCTAAATACAGGGGGTCCTCGACTTAAGAACGAGTTCCATTCCAACGACTTGTTGTAAGTCGATTTTCGACATAAGTCGGGATTTATACCTAAATTATACCTAAGTTAACACCTTAAGTCACTCACTCTGTACACACAACACATGAAGGACATATAAAATACAGTATATAAATGAAACAGTAATAAAAAAAGAGAGAACAATTTCTTATCTTTATTTCTGTGTTCGTATTTACGAATCAAACCGCGTAGGTCGAAATTAGGTTTTTTAAATTATTTATGGAAGTGCTTCGTAACCACGGCACGTCGTAACTCGAGACCGTCGTAACCCGAGGACTCCCTGTATTGTACATATTTAAGCCTTTGTTTACATTGAATGGTTATGAAAGACCATGTTAGCTGCATGTTAACTTAACTTTGTGGCATCCAGTGAGCAAGGCGAGACCAAAAATTGAAATTATCAAAAAATAATAATGCTGAATTATTAATTACCAAAAAAGCTCTTTTAAATACAGCTTGCTATATCCTAATAGATTTGCTGCATATTTTTTTTTTTTGTTTAATAAAAAGTGTATTACTTTTGCCTGTTTACTAAAATTATTATAAGCTACATCCTAAATAAAAAAGAAACACTGCTCTTCCAGCCACAAAAGAAATGTCTTACTAGTTGATGCTTAACTTCTTCTAACTAATATTTTCATTCAGGGTGTTGGATCACACTGAATCAGTCACAAAATAGATAGCTAGCAAGCAGACAAGTAGTAGATGACTGCCATTTACCATCAATAAAGCTGGTGTATATTTGCATTTGCGATCCACTTTGTTACACCACAACACAAAACGTCCAGATCAGAAGCATAAAAACAAGGAATCTGTTAACAGATTTGTCATCATTGATCTGTTTTTAAAGGTTTTTGCTGAGGAATCCGAAGTATTGAATGTTATATTTCATGACTACTCTGTTCGATTGAATCTGTACAACCATTAATGTATATTTGGACAATCTTTTTTTGTTGTTTGATTAATATACTTCATTGTAATGTATTCAAAGTAAATAACTCAAAGAATACTTCTGAGATGCAGTGACATGTACAATACAGTAACAATCATTTCAAAAAGAACAAAGCTGACTGTTGATGGTTTTTTTTAAAGCTTTTTAATTGAATATTACATCATACGGCTACCCAAAGAGTAGTCATATCCCTCATGCATGCTCTACCCAGGAATAGTACAACAACTTCCGCTGTTTCGCCTGCTCAATCAGCATGTAGTAACTACATTAGATTGTATAAGGGAAAACTAGATACCATGCAGTGTTCCTCCCTGCATTCCACACATGCATATGCGCTGTTAAAGGGATAGTTGTCACTACACGAATCTCAGGCAGACTAAATGAGGCAAGCCTGACAAATGGGCAAGAAAGCAAGGCTGCACAAATGAGGGTGAAGTGCAATGCAGTGCTGCCCAAATTCAGCCCTGGAGGGCAGAATATCATTAGAATTGTGGCAGCTGATTTCTTCATCAATTTGTGACTAAATTGGTAAAAATTAGCAGTTGTCCAAGGTTATTAGTTCAGGGTGATTTAAATACAACTGACCACCAGGAAGCCAACCATTACAGAGCCAGCATATTTGGAAAGCCCTGCTGAACTGCTTCCCTCCATCGGGACTGGCGGGGTCCATTGACTCGATGCCTGGATTGCTCCCGTCGCTCTGGTTCCAGCAGCTGTTGTTGGCACCGTGACAGGGTCTGTCCTGAGCATGGTGATTGAGGCTTGGTATTGCCTGGGATATGTTCCATGCCCCTGGCCAAGGTGAGGCAAAGTCAAAATCTCTGCTAAGCAGTTATTGGAAAGCGACATGACCTGTGCTTGAATTCAAGTGCCGCATCCTACGTGTCCCGTGTTTATCGCAGTGATTAAATGAATGTAGTGAGCACATGCTGTGCTAGCCATATTGCAGGGGGAGGCATGAACAGAAAGCTTTGTGTCCATTATTTTGAGAGCTTTTCTCCGCTGATGCTTGTAATATTTAAAACCTAGACATTTCAGATAATGGAAAATGCTCTACAAATCTTTGCTTTGTAATTCATGAGCCATTAACTGTGTGCTCATTTTTAAATAATTTTTGTGATGAAGTGGAAGGAGCTTCTTACAGCTTTCAGAAATAAACATTGTGGGAAATGATTATAATTATTAAGGTTTTATTTCTGCACAGTGGATTGAGCAGCTGATGTGTGATACAGTCATTGAGAATGTGAACTGACAAGGCATCTTTCTTCTCACCCTGAATATCAGTTATTTTAGCAGGGTTCAGTAAGGAGTACTAGAACACCCAGACTCAATGGCTTGTGACCATGGAGGATCCTATGTGAAACAAAAGAAATATTATTCATTCAAAAAAAATAAAATGGATCTTTTATGTTAAGGGTGACCGCCGCGTACATTTTACAAGCAACCAGACATTAATGGAAACAAACAATGAAAGCGACAATGTCATGGTTTTGAATCCACAACATAAGGGAAGTATGGCTACAGTTACAGGATATGCACATTTGTATCCCATTGGGAAACACTGAAACAGTTCAGCAGAAACTATTCAGTAAAGTTATCACTGAATATAAAAAAATTAAAATCCACAGACTTATGATGAGTAAAACCTCAAAGAGATATAGAGTTGCCTTTCAAGGTTTTTCTGCAGTTTTTTTGTTATTGACAAACGGATAACACACAAAGGTCATATCTAGAGAAGAACTATCCAGCCTCCTGTACCTGAAGGAAAGAGTTGTAGTCACCATAGCTTGAATCCAGATCGATTCTCCAGTCTCCATCTGTCAGAGTCTGTAGTGTTTGAATCCAAGTTTGAGCGAAGGGGTAAGAAGTAAATGCTATCAAATTAAATCAATCTTGTGAAAACATAGATTAGTTTGGACAAACTCAACTTCTACACCCTTTTTTGTTTAACAAATTTAGGTTTTTATTTATGGACCTCACTTTGATTAGATGCATTGAGAGTGGTCAAATTAATTGATGGAAACACCTTGTGAAAAATAACTTTGAAACAAACTACATTAATCACAGAGGCACACCCAGCAATAGCGCAACCGGGAGTCGAGCTCACAATCACAGGGCTCATACTTTGTTTTCCAAACAAGCATCTTTACAGCATGATCCACCAGGAGACCCCATCATAGTGTGTATGTCATTGTGAAATTGCCCAGGAGGAGAAGCACAGGTTGCACAGAAACATCTTCAGCTTCAATGGCAACATCCTTATAACCCAATCAACATGGATTCTGCCACCTGGTATTAGAGGTGAAATAATACTGACACATGGCAATCTAAGCAATTAAATCATTCACAGAATCTATTCATCCTTGTTCTGAAAATGATGACACATGGACAATTTTATTACACACTACTCAAAGAATCAAAGGGAACAGCTTGCCTTAATGAGCAAAGGTGTTGGAATTGCAATAAGCAAAGTTTCCTCAAAGAAAGAGACAAGCCTTCCAATCAATTAAATTAGTATCCAAGGTGAGAAACAGTGTCATGTGTCTTGTTTATCTCAGGTGGTAAACAGACTATTTTCTGACTGGCAGTTATGCTTGGATGTAGACAACACATCTGAGAGGGTAGGTGGTACTCCCCTCATTATCTCAGCATCCACTTTGATGGATGCTGAGCTCAACCTCACAGCCTCTGGTGGAATGCAGGCTAAGCCAGTGTCTACAAAGGATTCAGATTTCCCTGTATATTTGCTGTTACCAATCCAAAGACGTCTGGGTTTCACTCCCTGGAAATCCTTCATAAGGGCACCAGATCTCATTATACAGTTACTCTAGCTCAAACCTCCACATCTGGGTACCTGCATTTTCCCCTTTAATTGAGCCCCTCTTTAAAAAAAATCAAGAAATAAGAATCTAAGAATAATCAAATCAATAAGCGAGCAGTACACCTTGCTTGTTTCACAGATAATAAAGTGAAAGTGGGGTAGATATTTAGGATTTGAAAATGCCCCATATCACTAAAATGATAGTAACAGATTGTGAGGGATGGGGCAGCAAGTACTGTTCAACTTCGGTGAAATGGAAATGATCAGGCACTGAATGGATTTTGTTGATATTTCTGGAAAAATATTTTATATTTTATATTGTTGAAAAAATATTGCTAAGGTGTATGGATGTATTTTGATTTTTATTTTAAAGTATTTTATAGCATATAAAAGAAAACAAAAATGTCCAAAACTTCATGAATAACGCAAAGCTCTCCAAAATATTTTTGGCTATGTCTGATCAAATATATACATCTATAGGCATTTACAGAGGTGGCAAATTATTTTTTTAGGAATAGAAGTCCCTCTTGTAGATCAGTAACTGGATTAGTTACAGTAAATGCATTTTCCAACTGCTTGTGGCTCATTTACTAACCCTATTTAAAGAAAGTAGCAAGGTTTATATGACCGAACAGAAGACTGAAGAAAAAAATCATTTGCTGAGATTTTTTATCCCTCTGATAGTACAATGTGTAATATAAAGAATTAATCAAATGACTGAAAATAAAAAAAAACAATACATCTAGGCAGTTAACTTGCTACATAGATCATGACAGGCATTTAGTTAATGAGCTGCTTGTAAGATCACAATCCTATTTTAAAACATAGCCATTTATCGAGACGAGGTGACTTATGGTCAGCTTATTAACTATCAACACATAAAGTAATGAGACTTCATGGGCATAGCTAGTTCCCAATCAAAATTATTTTTATGACATAGGTAATGAATTAACTGCCCTAACAACTGTATCAGCTAATAATCTAGCTAGTGTTTTGAGGCAACTAACTGGGATGTTAATACATTACAATGTTAATACACTGAAATATGTATCTTGTGTTTACAATATCATGGTTACATTGCCTCTTTTTAGACCTTGTGTAATAAATACTTACTGAGAGTTATATTCCGGAATGTAGCAGAAGCACATATTCCAAGCAACCTACTAAAGTTGCTTACTAAACAACTAGCCTAGATGATACCACATTGTGAGTGCCACAACCATCAATGATAGCTATCACACAAACCTACAGAATATTCTTAAGTGCTTTCTTGCTGATGGAAAAATAGTTTGAGTCTATAGTGAGTGGTAGATTAATTCAGAGTTAGATGGGACAAGATGCACTTTAACCAGAGAGACGTGACTGAGAAGAAGGGCCTTTTGGGAACTGAAGGCCAGGTGACCAGAGGATGCAGTGCACCGTGGTGTTACAAAAGTATGAGACCTGACAAAAAAAGACTTAGGCAGGTGAAATTAGTGGACGTGCGCACACACACACACACACACACACATGCACATACAAAAGATTGAGGTTACCTTTAAAAATAGTCCAAGGCATGGAGCAAATAAACATTTGTTCTGAACTGTGACTCTGAATTAAATACAAGTATTTATTCACAGTCAGTGTTTGGCTCATTCAGAAATTCTTAAAATGAACTGCCCAAACAGAATTTTGTGAAGAAAACCTCCTCCATTTAGTTTTGAGTTATGGTTAAAGCCCAATGATTAAATCCGGGCCTAACCTTGAGCATTTCAAGAGTGGACCTGACTCGAATACTTTACCGTCAATCCTTTATTAGTCCTCCATACAGCCCAGTGCACCTCCAAAGGGGATGAAGGTTTTATTTCGGTTTAAAGTTTGCCAGGAAAACCTAAGATATAGAAAATATAGAGAAATTATAGTAAAGCAAATCAGTAGTGGTTATTCCATATGTAATAGTCCTCATTTATCAATACATCCTAAAAAGAGATTCACATTCAACTGTGCAAATTACAACTAGTCTCACATATAATTCATAAAACATTTGTCCCTTGCCAGAGTGTAAATGTCTTTAGTGGTTGATCAATATGATGGATTATATTTGATTTATCTGTCTACTAATTTAAATATGTAGGCCCAAATATGTTTTATTATAGACATAGGCATGCTACATACGTATATGTGACCTGGTCAAATACATTTTTAAAATCTCTGAAGAGTTTCATGGTGCTGCACCACATTTTGGGTGTATTCAATCTGTGTTTTTGCATGTTGAGACTTAAAGTGAGACAGTGATATAAAAGGCTCAACATTAAGCCAAAATGCTATACCATGCATAAAAAACACATAAAATGATCAAAGCTGGACAAACAGTACGTTTGTGAAAAATGGCAACATGGATAACAAAAGCTACAGCTAGTTCATATAAATATTAGTTGTGCATATATGTTTTATCCAAGGCAAATGACTGATTAACTAGCTAAGGGTAAAGGTTGTTGAAGGATAGTTTATTGAAAATCTGATGATTTTACATCCAAAGAATCTAAAAATAGTGAGAGATTGAGCAAAAAGAAAACCTGAACAACAGATCCAAAGCTAAAATCCCTAATAATGTTGAACTGTTGTGGACAAAAAGCAAATTAGCTAGCTTGCTGATAGACTAGGAAGGGGTGTAGTCTTGCTAATATTGCCTACAGGGAAATATTATGAGGTAAAACACATTTAGAGGCATATGTAAAGTGAAGCTACTTTAATTATCGTTACAGCAATTAATTTACAAACGTGGGTAAATGGTGTTCATGCTGTTCTCCATCACTGCTTGCTATAAATGGTTATCAAAAAGGCAGTCCTCCAATACTGCTGGACCAAAACACTTTACCTACTGTTAGCTTGGAGACACTGATGAAGTTACATGTCTTGTCCTGAAGTAGTACTGCATATTATCCAATATAATATACAGGTTTTGCTTGGGGCTTACATTGTTTACTTTTTACCAAGTTTAAGACCTATAGTATAGTTGTTATATAGATATTATTGTAGGGCTTAAAATATTATAAATACAGACAGAAGGTAACTAAATACATCAATGGGCTTTTTTAATGACAGGAGATTTATTATGGTCTAATGATGACATTTTAACACTGCAACATGTTACTTGTTATACCTTTAATCCAAAATAAAATAAGCTTTTTGTTGATAGCAAAAGTTAAAAATAAACCTATTCTACCATAGTATAGCCTATAATAAAATTACAGTTTAAAAAAAAAATCTTGAATTATCAGTTATGTGAACCACCTCTGATCCAGAGGAGTAAATTACTGTTTGTACTGTTTGAGTAAGTTCTATTGAAGTAGAGATAATGTTACCTAAATTTGTCATATTATAGTTAATGCTTTTACCCACTGTTAATGGTACACAACTGCCCATCAAGCAGCTGAGAATACCGTACCATCCTAGATCATGAGAAGCATTCAAAGATTTTATATTCCGCATCTTTTTATTTCAATATGAAGACAAAGCAATCAGATGGTGATGACAGAATATTACCTGTATCGCTCCTGTATTCACAATTATAGTGGATGCTTTCACTCAGTGTCAAGCTTAGCAAAGCAGCAGAGGACAGTATGGGGGCGTCTGGAAAAATATTTAAAAAAAAAAAAAACACATGAAATCAATCATAAATCTATTTCAGCTCAGTCTCTATTTGGCATCTTATAAGAGCTTAACATCATTTGTCTTTTGGCTAAATGGTGCAGTAAATATATCTGGGGATGAGATCACTGCTTCAGTCAAGCAAGCATCCATCATGCTGTGAATGCTGGGAGGAAAAACAAAACAGATCAAAGCCCCCCTCCATCTTTCCTTTCTTTTTTGTTTGGTGTTGGTTCATATATTACAAGTAGCATCAGGGTCACATTTGGAATCTGTGTCATTAAGTCTCCCTGCTGATTCTCCATATGGAAAACAATCAGAGAACACTGTCACTAGTTAGCATGCTGGCAGCCGTGCTCTGCAGTGGCAGCTGGCAAGAGGCCAAAGACTTTTACTTTCTGAGGGTGCCAGCCACCACTTCATGGAGACTGCTGCTTTTCCCTTCTCTTTTACCAAATGAAATTGCGAATCAAACACTGGATGGCGTGTATAGCCATTTCATAACAATTGCAGAAAATCAATTTAGACATCAGGGGTTCAAAACCCAGAAATGTCCATGCATTTTTCAGTGTATAAGCAGAACTAGTGAGCAGAATTGATGTTGCTGAAAACAACACCAGTGGTATACTGTTAGTGGAGGTGATGGTGATCTTTAAGTATTCTGAGCTCTCAGTGAGCAGTAAGATAAGATGAAGCAGCCCATTGTATACATGGCAAATTTCATGAATAGTACCTGTATTATACAAATTGTAGATTTTGTAGTTTTATAGTCAATTTTAAGACACTATAACTGGGGGAAATTCAAAGAATGCTTGTGTTCATTTGATAGTTCTGATATATGGGGATTGTATTTGGGGAATAAATTGAAAATTGAGTTCTGACAGCTTTTTGTGGACAATGCATAGTTCAGCCTCAGAAAAAGGCTTGTAGCACACACAGGAACAGAAGTAACTGAGACGAACTCACAAAGGAACAAAGAACAGAACAGGGTATAACTATGTACACTAACGAGCAACGAGACACAGGTGGACAATGAGGCAGGTGAAACAAATGGGTAATCAGGTAACAAGGAAACAAGGCAGGAGGCGGGGCAGATACAGAAGGTCAAAGAAAACAAAAGTACATGACCAGGAAACAAAGAAAACCAAAACACATAAAAACAGTCGAAGACAACCGAACAGAAAAAAAAAAAACAAAGTTTAACAGCATTACTGAGAAATAATCTTTGATTTAATTTAACAGGTACAATAAATTATAAGCATAGGACAAACATAACATCATCTAAGACCTGCACTTAACTTGTTCTTTTGTAAGGCGATCACTTCTGAAAAAGCCAGCACAATAGGGATCCACTATTTCCCACTCTGGAATATTGTAATTGGTTTTCTCTTGAATGGGGAGTTTAGTCGAAACAACATGAAACTTATGTTATTTTTATTGTACAATTGTATTTAGTAGTGATGTGACACAAGTGGACCTGCAGTGTCTGACTTGTGTATTACTGTTCAAAGCAAAACCTCTTTATTGGTTCATAGATGTTTGAATCTGACTTGTCCCATTATGAATTTCATAAAACGTAATTCAAGTATCCAGAGTACGTAGTTGTTATTGATTTATTGAATATTAGTGTTTCATTGATTATTCAGATTCAGAAAGGTCAAAGTCAAGGAGTTCAGTGATGCTGCTGACAAAAGGGAAACAGAAAGAAAAGTGACCTGTGATACACGTACCTGTTTGGCATCCTTACAGTGTCATTTTAGGATACATTCCTGTTTGTACTTTATTAATTAAATTAATTTGCACAAATTGTGAGGGAAAATTGATGACTAGCTACTGTGCAACCTTTTTTATTTTATGAGATGTTATATGAGGCTGATCTTGTTTGAATTCATCAACCTATTAAAATGAGAACCATTTCAGAATAGCATTTGGTACAATGCTGTTTCATGGAAATCAGTGAGAGGCCAGGTGTTGAGAAGAATATTACAAATTTGGTAGAATTTAGGCAGCAACCCTAAGGTTATTTTCAACAGAGGTAGCAGTTTACAGGAAAATAATTGGCAAGGTGGTGTTGAGTACAGTCACAGGGTATCTCCAAGGACACTGCCTCCTATGACACATGATGATTTAACATCCATCCTCATTCAATTTTCACTTTGTTCATTCCCAAGCCTCAATGCAAATCAATCAAATTCCTGACAACATGACATTTTCATTTAGTTTGTTATGCCTTGTTGTGTCTTCTGTTTTGTTGTAATTTCCATCCACTTAAACTAAGCAGCAGCTGCTTTAGGTCATACAAACATTCAACCAAACATTCCTGGATCAAGCATTACAGTTCCTTCACCAAACAGTGACTAAAAAAATTCTACAAACCCGCAGTGCTAGACATGTATCAATCTATATTAATGTGCAGTGCCCATTTTCATGGGCCCTAGGGAGTAAAACAAAAGATATCTCACAGTGTTTGTTAAGCAGGAGCATATTCACCAGAATCCTGAGGAAAGCATCTTGTTGATTAATATGCAGCTGCTGGACTACAGGAATCAAACAACTTTATCTCATTTGTATCCTGGGTAATATCATGCATTAATAATGTCGCTCTAAACTTTAGAAACATTTGAACAGGAAAAAAACCTGGCCAAATATGTTCTACAGACAAAGACAAGGGACACCTTGAGAAAACTAAAGTACTAATTAGGAGACCCCCACACTGGAACTGCCCTTGAATTTGACAAGGGCAAGAAAGAACTCAAATGTCTGTTGACTGATAGTGGACTACATGGCAAGACGTGAGTGACTCCATCACTTTTCAGACATGTCCGAACTGGTCTGACATGGCACTGATTTGAACAGCTGTCACCTCCCCAAACAGGCCTGTGCAGAAATGTGTGTCAATGATCACATAATAGGTGTGCCACTGCTCCAACACATTTTTCTAACTGACACATTGTTTTTATGTTTTTGGAAAGGTATCTGACTCTGTGTCTTTTGAGCTGCTTTCCTAAGATATTGTTGAAATCGAAGTGAAACGTAATCATAGACTGCAATGATAAATAATTTTGTTTTGAGACTGAAACAGATGCATTCAACTGCCAAATCAGTCATAACTGTGTTATTTAAAAATGTTATGCTCTACATATGTTATGTCCAGAGGAAGATGAAATGGGGAGGACGTATTGTATTTATAAGGTATATAGGGCTCAGTAGAAATCACAGGCGGGGAAATTAAAATACGGTGCAAAAGGTATATTTACAAAAAAAAAAAAAAACAAGTCAGTGATAAGCAAAGTGCACAGTGGTCAATGGTGGCTAATATATATACAGAAAACTATTTACAAGTATTTACAAGTGTTTACAAATAAGAACTGGGGAAAACAACAGGGTCCCAAAAGCACTGCCAAATAAAAGAACAATACCAAACTGTACTAGAAAACAAAAGAAAATAAACTAACTAAACATTGTCAAATAATATCACTATCTACATTAACAGAAGAATTAAACCAAAGTACAGAGGTTGGCAGCTGCTGGTAAACTGGTGGTCTGGACAACTAAACAAAACTATGTGTGTGGAAATTTATAAGGGCCCCCATCTACCCTTGACCAAGTTATTTCCCCTGCACACCTCACAAACAGACCACAGACAGACCAAAACGAACAAGAAAACAAGAAACACACAGAGAGCCAAAGATTTTGGAACAGAGGTGAACGCAACATGAGTTATGAGCTTAGTGGAGCTGGGAACGGCGGGGGCTTCATGGAGTATGAAGGGGAATCCTCAAACGGGGCAGCGCCGGATTGGCTGAGATGGGACCAGATGACGGAGGTGGTAGAACGGAGACAATTGATGATGGATGGCTTGAGAAGTGCGATACAAGAGGAGACCCATCTGGCGGAAAAAACGGACATACACACACAGTACACGAACATGGAAACCACAAAAAAGAGCCAAACGTTTACCGTAACAACATATCTCTCTTATTTTTCTAAATCTGCACTCCAATATATTACTATATGTGATTTTTTAACCTTTTTAACTTTTTCACAGTTTTTTTCTCTTTAAAACATTTTTTCTCAGATTTCAATTTTCCACTGATAATGTTACAATTTATAAAAAATAAAAAGTGAAAACCCATTTCAAATCACTAAAGCTTTGTATGAAATGCAGATTGTATATCACTAATACATACCTCCTCTACATCTCAAGAAAAATCCATTATCAGGTGAATTGAATGTGCAAAGCTCTGACTTGATTGAGTGAGGAGCAAATACATATGAGACCTATGTATTTTTAGAGTCACACATGCAATTCCAGTAATCTCAAGTGGAATTTATTTGTAAGGGTGCAGATGGCATGTCTTGTTTCAAGGTTAACCAAACATTCTTTGCAGGGATATACTCCACAATAAAAAAAACTAAACTAAATAAAAATAAAACTGTAGAATGTGTCAGAAATTTGCAGGTGGTTTGTGGACTTTCTCATTGACCACAGTTCACTCTGTCCTTGGAGAGTTCTTCAGAAGATACCTCTGAAAGCATAACTGAAAAGCATTTGAAAGTGGACCAGTGGGGGGGCTGATGAGCTACAAATGGGAGAGGCTGTGAGGAAATTGCCTTCATACATAACCATCTTGAATATGTTTTGATTCCTTTGGCCTGTGAACTAGCATGGAAATTTAAATGTGAATCATACCCATCGTAGTGGTCTGCTCTGGACACTTTCTGATGTCAGTCCAAGTAATCTGTATGTAATACTGTTCAACAGCACAAAATGAGCTTCAACTCATTTCCCGCATTTAAAGCAGGTTTTGTGTTACTGGTGGTGTTACGGGAATTGTGTATGCGGTCTGGTCGGCTGCGTTTTGTTTTTGTGTGTGCAGTGTCTTTTTGTTTCGTTTTCATCTATCACTTATCCATCAGTCCATCCTCCCATATCTTCACCTCCCCCCTCCTTGTGACGTCATCTCATTCCACCTCGGACAATCAATCCTTGCCCCGCCTTATCCTCGTCTATATACATCATGCCTGCACCCCTATCTGGAGCTTACGCTCACACTTGCAACCGTATCTGTCAGTGAAACTGTTCATTCGTCTGTTCTTTCATGTTTTCCCAGTATTTTTTTACTTGCCTGTTTAGTTTTGGTTATTCGGGGTGTCACAAATTGGTTGAGGTTAAAAGGGGGCCCTCGTACATTGCACATGCACCAAGGGTTGTTATTTTTTTTAGCGCACTAGTTTAGAGATGGCTGCCACCGGCTGTATTTTTGTTTTATTGTTTTCTGTAGTGTAGTTAGGGGTTTTTGTTTAAATGTTACATAGCTAGCCACTCGTAATTTGTTATAGGTTTGGTTGTGTTATTTTCTTTCTGGCAGTGTCACTACGACCTTTTTGTTCTCCCCCTCCCCTGCATATTGTAAATAGGTTATGTAAATACTGTGCATATTGTGTTGTGGAAATCAATGTGTAAATATAAAGATATATATTCACGCTTACAAGCATTCTGGTGTTCCCTGGCTATTTCTTCCCCGAGCGCTATTCCTTTAACATCAATCCCATCATCCTCTGGATGTAACAGGTGGGAGCTGACAAAACTGCTCCTACATGTTAAAAGACTAAACTCTGTCTGTCCTATCTGATCACCACTCCTGGTCTCTTGGAAGTCAAAGAGCATTGCAAGGCTGGAGACTGTGCCTTTCCTACTCACAGGCATGGCAAAAACAACTTATTAATCAATAGAACTGCTGTCGGTTTCCTTATCAATGGTCCCATACAAAATTACAGGTCTTTATAATCCTTGGAGGTTTGGGAAGGTGGCTGGGATGTTTTAAGGCAAGGTAAGACAAGACAAGGCAAACTTATTTATACAGCACATTTAAAAACAATGAAGAGTTGACAAAAAAATCTCCTCTAGACTTGAGGTTTGAACGTGGGATGGCTAAAAGCATCTGATATGAGGACCTGAAGACTCTGTCGTTGGAATATGGACAAAGCAGATCAGTGATGCATTGTATTGTGGAGAGAGCCTGTGAAGCATTTTAAAAACAAACAATAAAATCTTTAAATCTATTCTGTAGTTAACTGGTAGCTAGTGGAGGGAGGCCAGGATATGCATATGCTGTCTCTCTTCCTTGTGCCAGTCAGAAGGCATGCAGCAGCATTTCGCACCAGCTGGATGTGGAAGATGGGACGATTGAGTGATATCAGCACTGGGAGCATTACAATAACCAAGGCAGGATGAAATAAAAGCATGAATAACAACCTCCAGTTCTTTAAAAGGGACAAAAGACGTGAGCTTGCAAATCGCTCTGATCTGGAAGAAGCTTGCTTGTACAACAAAATGACAGAAAAACATGACAGTAATAATTGACCTATTTCTCAAACTGAAGTGCAGAGTCGAAAATTACCCCAAGATTTTTGTCATTGACGTGAAGGTATGTGCTGAGAGGACCAAGGTGGTTGTTGACAAGACTATTTTAAATTGAGGACCCAAACAGAATGACTTCTGTTTTTGTCACATTAAGCTGGAGGAATCTGTTTGCCATCCAGTCTTCAAACAGTCTAGGAGGGATAGCAGTGAGCTCTTGTCATCTGGTTTAAGTGGGAGGTATAGGTGTGTGCTATCTGCATAAAAGAGGTAAGAGATGTTGTGTAAATTAAAAATGGGGCCAAGAGGAAGCATATATAGTAAAAATAAAATTGGGCCCAAAACTAAGCCTTTGGGGACACCACAGGTAATAGGAGCTGTACAGGGGGACAATTGACCAATGCTCACAGAGAATGAGCAACCCTGGGAGGCGATAAGGCAAATCAATCTAGAGCAGTGCCCTGAATATTGACTATATGTTGAAGGCGACCTAAGAGTATGGTGTGGTCCACTGTATCGAATGTGGCGCTGAGTTCTAACAAAATGGGGATGGTGGAATTTTGAGGGATAGTAATAAATCATTTGTGACTTTTAGAAGTACTGACTCAGTGCTGTGATGGGTGCTAAAACCAGAATATTATTATTGGCCAGATAATTAGAGAGCTGTGAGAGTACAACTTTCGCAAGGACTTCGGATAAAAATAGTAGTTTAGAGATGGGTCTATTGTTGTTTCACACTGTGGTGTTCATTTTGGGCTTTTAAAAGAGGGGTTGAAGGACAGCATGTTTAAACATTAGGCAAATGTGCCATGGGTTAAGCAACTGTAAATAATCGATTAAATACTAGGCCCAATAATGTCAAGCACTTCTTTATAAAGCTGTGAGGGAAAAGTGTCTTGTGAACAGGCGGTTGGCTTCATGTGGGTGATGGTCATTACTAGGTGATGGAGGGAGACCAGCTCAAACCTAACCAGGCGAGAGGAGCACAATGAGAAGCAAGAGGAGCACAATGGTTCCAGGGGGTGTTGTAGACGCTGGGGTGTAGCCGAGCTCTCAGTTTGTGGTTTAGGTGAAAAAGTTCGGAAATAGCATAGGCAATAGGCATAGTAAGCCGAAACGAAACCAGGTTCGGAAAATGTAAACAAAATCGGAGGGCCAGGGAAATGAGCCAGTGAACGCTGAACAGAAACATGTTGCAGCATCCCAGTTCATAGCAAGACCAAGTTATATAAACCACATTAGCCAGCAAAGTATAGGAACCACCCCAGGACTGAGAGAAAGCAAGCAGTTGTCATTGCTTGGCTATACACAGATTACTAGAACCCAAGCAAGAGTGGAGACCTACTCACATGAAAGTTTGGCAAGGCATCCACAGTGATGAGAGCTCGTGTTAGGCTGGCAAGAAAGGGGGACGACATGAAAATCTGATAAAGCGACAGAAGGTTCAAATCCTGTTTTGGTGTTTGGTAATCCAACACAGCGGTGACAGATGGGAAAACTCCAGATGTAACACGATAAGTCTAGAAGTTTATGTTGACTGTGTAAAAACTGCCCACAGAAATGTGTGGTAGTTCATCAACTTCCAGGTCAAGGAGAAAAATGCAAAGACTTTAGAGTACCATGATGAGTAAAACAAAATTTTAAAATAAAACAGTAGAACAGTAAAATGGTGAAATGGTAACAGTAATTCCTAAATTATACTCATCCAAAATCTCAAGAAATTCCAACAGAGCAATGAGATAACTAATCAATGGTTAAATCCAGTCAAAAACCTTTACTCAGTCAGTTAATGCAAAATTGTTACAGGATTTCTTTAAATCTTTGAATGCACTGCATAATTAAATCCACCTCTGAATTAAAAGCTGTTATTTTAAGAGTTTCAGATGATCCATCTCCTTATGTAACAGTCAGAGAATTATTTCCTTATGTTTTATTAAAATTTTTAGTGAGCATCTTTTAAAGCTATAGCTTGATCAGCTTTAGGTCATAGACCCAATTAAAACACTGGTTGTTAATGCAGTTACAGGGCACACAATCTCAAACCAGAGCTGTTCTTATTTAAAACTCGGCTTGGGAGTTAGGCATTATACCTACATATAGTTTATGATTTGTAATTGTTTAAAAATAATGGTTGGCTCAGTCAATGTGTGAATTGTTATTAACTCACCACATTTTCCTGCTGAGTGATGAGCACATGTTGGCTACAATTTAATTATCATCTTTCCTTATTTAAAAACAGGACATCAAAATATAGTATTTTTCTTTATTCCTAGTCTTTTATGTTTTGATGCCAAAAATGTCTCTCAGTGTAGATTTTTGGTTAGGGAACTGTCATTGAACATTTTAGAAAGGTGTTACACCTGTAATTTACCTGAATTACTGCAAATATCAAATATCTAAAAATATATATATATAGTTTGTCATGAAAAAAAGAAGTACTTCCATGCAATTTTAAGTCAGATGTTGGACACCAGTTGGGTGAATCATGTCTCAAATGAAGCAGCACACATTACAATTTTAATTTTGAATGTTCCTCTTTTTGCAGCTATTTCAATCTTATGGCCTCTTGCTACTTAGTTCTGGAATAGTACTTTACAGAAGCAAGGACAATAGCCTTGTAGAAGTAGAATAATTCTCTGGTACAGTTTTATTCCAGTCTTTGTTGTATTATATGGAAACTGAGGAAGTTTTAAAGAAATGAAAAAGAAGTCTATTTGAAGTCTGACTTGTTCGTTAGATAAAGAGACTTGTCATGAACAGACTGCATTAAATCTCATGCTGACACAAAAAAAACCTCATTACAATTGCAACCAAAATAATTGAAAGAAAAAGAAAACATTTAAAAAGCATAGTTAATGAAGAGTGGTATACCTTTTGTGTGGTGTCACTATTATCCTTGCACAGAAAGTGTGAAAGTACAGACCCAACTGCAAAGTGGAGATTGAAGTGTTCCTGCAACTTGTAACTGTTGTAGTGTTACTATGGGGCCATCTGATACTTCTTCACTCTGTGTGCTCCATAATGTAATTAAAAACAAAATCCAACTGAGAAGAGTCCCATCTGCCCTCCCTGCTTCTCTGATTGTTATGGTACAATGTTAATAATGAATCAAACACCCCAGAATGTTATTTAATTAACCAGCAAAAAAAAAAACAGTATTCCTAATTCTTTTAGGAAAACAGGAGCATTGTCCAGGGCTTGTAATGATTGCAAACACATACATCAATAAATACACTGTGTACAGTCAAACATGCAGTTCAAGCAATATGAACGTCACCAATACTTTGTGTAAAACACGGATAAAAAACATTTTGACATGCGGCAGAAGATAAAGGTAAAGAACACAGAACAAAAAATACATGCACAACCTTTCTTAGAAGTGCTTTAGATGTTTTGCTTAATCACTTTCTCCTTCCCCCTGACCCCCAAAAGTTGAAGCATCCACAAAGGTGATTAGGCTACATCTTTTATCTGGAGGCAACATGAAACTATGTTTTGCATTCAGAATGAATGCTGCTCTCTCTGTCAGAGCTGGAGTCTCCATGTCAACACTGGATGCTCAAGCAGAATAATGAATGCAAATCGGTCAAAATGTAGGGCAGTCCACAATCATTTATATTAAAGCTCTCATTCAGCAGCGGTGAATGCACCATGCAGGTCAGACAACAGCACAGCTTCAGGGTTAACAGGCTCTGTGTGGACATCAGTGATGTACCTGAATTTTCATCTTTTAATGCCAGGAAAAATCACACTGATGAAATTAAGGACCATTGCCTTCTACCTGATGTGGTGGTTTCTCTTATTTTTCCTTTTCTTGAGCATTTTCAGACATAGCTTCTACTGGCTTTGGGTCATGAAATATATGTCTTAAGGAGAACAGTGAAAAATGAAATAGAACATTCTCTAATGTTTACAGATGTTATGACCCTGAGCCATAAGGGTGTGATTTTGTGATTTTCTGCTGTCCTGTTGATTTTCCTCCCTTTCTGAAGGTGGTACTGTTCATCCTGTTTCGTATGTTTTTTCGATGATGAGTTGCGGGTGGCGTCTGGCGATTGGACTGGAGATTGATGGCGCCTTCTTTAACATGATACTGGTTTGATACCGGCACACTTCGTCTTTCACTCGGCTCCCAAGGAGACCCTGCTGTACTGCCAAGCGATTGCCGAATTCAATAAAATGACATTGATGTCGGTTGTATATATTGTAACAATCTTCCAAAAAGAGCGGTGCTGGAGGGTATTTCAGAGTCCTGGGGGGTATGTCAGAACAGTGGTTTAATAAACCCTGAATTCAAACCTGAACTCTGGGTTGAACAAACCTGAGGTAACAAATCCTGAGTTTTTGGTTCCAGAACAGCCGATTAGAATTATTTCAAATAATTGTGAGTCGAACCCAATTGAAGCGCGTGCACGGTGAAAGTAAAAAGTCATCATCAATGGAGTACAGATAACAGGATGCACCATGGCAACGAGTCAAAAAATCCCAGAGCTGAGTACAAGTTTTCAGTTACTCTGCATTTCCACTCATGAAATATTAATGTCTATGCGGACTACGACTTAATCTTTCGTTAAAAAGTAACAAGGCAGCATCAGCAAAAGTGTGGGCGTTAGCATGGAAAAAAATTCAGAATACAAAAGTTTAAAATAAGTTTAAAATGAATTTTTAACACTATAATGACGTCATATAAAGCATAGTCTACTTCAGTTCACATAAACCGATGGCAAATCCTTTAACAAAGATGATTGGCAGAGGTGTTGTTAAATTATGAAAAAGAATATTGAAGCATTTTTATTTGTAGGAAATGAAGAGGTCTTGAAACGAAATATAAAGTAATTTGTCTTTATTTTATACAAGACGAGTGGGAGATGGTATGTTAATTGGAAAATTAAAGTTTTCTTAAATAAATGTGGTCTTCCTTGGGCTCTATCATTTGTATGGCAGGGTGTCATTCTTCTCTAACTCTGAAAATATAAAACCTTGACACAGTTATTTCACATACTCTTTCTGGGGTGACCCTAGAAGACATGGAAGGTGAGAGTAATAGCAACAATTGCCTTGCTAATCAGGCTGTATCTCCGTTGTTGTAAGGGAATGCAAAAAAGGGCATTGTAGAAAATTGGTACTGAAATGAGGTTGAATCCACAATTAGTAAAGTTTTTAAAAGTAAGGCTGCGGAATGTTTCTAAAATAAATGAATTTTGCAGGAAAACTAACGTTTGAAAGGATAATCACCAAGGAAATGTAAAAAACCTAATAGGTGTCTAATCATAGATAAAAATCTAAGAATTATTTGAGCTTCATTATCAACAGGTTCGACAAGAAAAGGGCACGCTGTGTCTGAGAACTTTCTCCAACCTAAATGCTGCAGGCTATACGGCTGTGATCCTGATGACTAATTCGGGTTTAGTTTAAGTAAACCTGCTCCTGAGCTGGTTAGCTTCAGAGTGTAAGTTGCCATAATAACTGACTTCGAGTTAATCTGATCTTGCTTTTTGGAACTGAAAACCCCAGATTTCCATTAACTCTGAGTTAACAAACTCAGGTTTTTACATAAACCTGCTTTCTGAAACACTCCCCTTGTAGCTTTAGGGGTGAGAGTCCTTTTTTGTTGATATTTCTTCTTTCTCCTATTTAAGTTTGGGAGGTAGGTAAGCTACCTGTATTTTATTTTGTTGGAAACAGGTTAGTCAGTGGTTAATATTATAAATTGTTTGGTTTATTGTGTTGGCTATGTTCTCCCCGTCGCCTATGCTACCCCTAATTGATGAATAAAACCAATTCTGTTTTGGACTGCATCTGCTGTGGCCTTGGTCATCCTTGGGAGTTGGGAAAGATGGTAGTCACTTTATGCTATGTGCAGATTTTCCCCTAGGCTGGGCATAACAACCATGTTTCCTCTTTTCATCAGGATTTATTGCACTGATGCGAAAGTGTAAGACTATACAGCATTACAGACTGAGAAAGCATGATTTGTGTGGCACTGTTTTTCCTCTCATACAGCTTTTGTCAACTAAAGGATACTTCCATCACTTTGCAATTTAACTTTAGAGGCGATGATTCAAGACATCACATCTTTACTTATTGTTTTGAGCTGTTGTTGGGGACAGCATCATGAATCATGGCAAATCTGCCCTGCTCTTACATCTAATTACAGTTTCCTTAGATGTAATGAGATGTGTGAAAATGGTACCAAACCCAGAAATGGTACTATTCAGTATGCAAGTACACTGAGTGGTAAAATATTGGTAATTTTAGACATACTTAAACTAACATGACATGTCTCTTCTGACCTTTGCGAGAAACTCATCCAGTATTAGTAGCAGGGACTGAAATAGTAGTTGACCGCTAACTAGTGATGTTGTTGCATAAAAAATGTCGCTCAGTACATATTTTTTTGTGAACGGTTGTTATTTGTTTTTTAGTCCTCCCAAGTATGTGAAGAGAACTTCTGGTGAATTCTGTGTGCACTTGCATACTTGAATTTGAGATACACTTGATCAGGTGACCATTAGCTTCCTCACTTGATATGCATGCTAACTAGTATGCAAGTATGCAGTTTGAGACACAACCACTCAGACAATCAATCAATGAAACAATTAAGCGGGGAACACATGAGGAAACACAAGCACATGGCACAGAGACAGGGAAAACACGTAAGTAAAAACGGACAGAAAACAAAAGCAAAAACAAACTAAGACACAGTTTTCCTGACAACACCTTTCTCTTTATGTTCCTTGCTGTGGAAATGCTGCCTGTGTCTTACGCCTGATATTCACTCCAAACTATCATAGTAAAAGGATGATGACAAGTGAACAAATATCATGTACATTATGGCCGGAACTAAATTTCCCCTGAGTCCCAGTTGTCATTAATGCAGGTTTCTCATTTTTTCCCACTCCACTTACTTCTCATCTCCCTATTTAAAGGCATAATTATCCCTTTCCACAAGGATTTTCAAAGGATTTTTTTATGCTGGAGAATATGATTTCCACCTATAAATAAAATGCCTAAAATAATCGCTATTTTTGGAATTTAATGGCATATACATTCCTTATGAGATTATTTAACAAGGCATAATTCATGCTTTCCCTTATGAAATGACATCAAAGCATTGTGCTTTAAGGAAAGGTATTACAACCTATTGTAATCTGTTTCAAACCTATCATATGTATACCTAATTCATATAGCATATTAAATCAGATCATTAGGAATAATACAGACTTTACGAGAACAGGTGTAATTTAATTTTAATGTAGTTGTGCCAATTTTATAAACTTAAAGCAAATTTCCATTATTCAGCCATTTCCATTTGACATTAGTTTTTCTACATTAGCAAGGCATAATTACATTTCACACGGTCCAGTTTCACAGCTTGTGAGAGAAACATGCCTTGACATTTATTCTAATGGACATTGGAAATTGAATTAACATTATAATATGTATGTGTTAAAAGTAAAGGTTTAGAGGACAGCTCAATAATCCCATGAGATGATTCCGAACCTGTGGTACATGTACCTCTGACGGTATACAAGATCATTGTAAGTGATGAGTGGGAAGAGGGGCAAAAAAAAATACAGACGGTCCCCAACTTACGATGGTGTTATGTTCCGAAAATATTGTTGCTATACAAGTCAAAAAAGGCATTTAATACACCTAACCTACGAACATCATAGCCTAGCCTACCTTAAATGTGCTTAGAACACTTACATTAGCCTACAGTTGAGCAACTCATTAACACAAAACCTATTTTATAATTAAGTGTTGAATATCTAATGTAATTTATTGAATACCATAATGAAAATGCTGCCATCACACCATTGTGAAGTCGAAAAATCGTAAGTCGGACCATCGTAACTCAGGGACCATTCAATAATATAATGCACAATTTAATGTCAATAAATATTCAATGTCATTACTAGTTTACTGTAACATCACTGACTGAGCAATTACATTGTAGAAATAACATTTGAAATAGTCATTATACCACAGCTTGGATAAGTATGTATTGATTATTTACAAAGATCACATGGAAAACATAATAATGCACAGCTATGAAGTGTTATCACAGTTATCAATCCTTTTAAAGTTCTGTTACAGTTTAATATTCTGTCTACAACTTACAAAACTAAATGTTAACAAGTACTACCCCAGTTTTCTTAACTACAATTTGAGTGCTACACTATTTGTGTTGAGTGTAGCTGTGGTATAAGTGGAAAAAGCCACTAAGGGAAGTGCAATAATATGAAAACATCACCCAGGGCTTCACCTTGGGACTGTATCACACCACTATATTGTGTTTTTTTTTTTTTTTTATTGTGATGTAATTGGAAAGCCCTCATTGTTTATTCCTTATTTATAATTAATTTGACTCTTGACTGGATTGCTAGTTATGTGGAGGTACAACAAAGCTGTTCATGATTATTTAATTGTGGTATTAAAAATGTCTGGCATCACTACATAGCATATGTAGTCATACGGCTTGTAAACAAATACCTCATCCTTACAGAAGTCTTTTTTGGTTCTAACAAATTGGACCACCATGAAATGGAGAACAGAAGATACAGGTCATTAAGGGTGATATCAATTTCTGAACAAATGACAGAAGAAGGTGGCAGCTAGAAAATGGTCACATAGGATATGTATTACTTTTCTCATAAAAAAGTTTCTTTAATTTATCTTTAAAAAGTAACAGAGTCAATGTGGACGTGAACTGGTGGGATTTCAGCACTTATTTCCCATCTAATTAAATGTGAATTAAAATAAAACAATATTAAAAATAATATTCTGCTGTGGGTCCTAGTCATTACGGCTTCGGAGCGTAGTCTGTGGTGACGGGCTAATGTGCCCACCAGAGTCTTTCTCTAATTAATAATGTGTGTGTTAAGGGAACAGGCACACTGCTGCTCAGGGAGATTGAGCTGAAAAGAGGTTTTGATTTTTATTCTCAGCCTCTGTTCCACTGCTGATCATGACACATGGGGGAGTGGGGGAGGTGGGCGGGGGCATGCACGAGCTGAGTACTTCAGGAGGATGGAGGTTAAAGTAAGACTCAATCTCCGGAGCTCGGTTTCTTGGCACTGTTGACTGTGAAGGTCAGGTGCTGTGGTAGTTTGAATTTCTACCTCTCTGAATTCTCCCTACATTTTGAACAATGACTCCCCCCCCCCAAACAGAAAAACACATACAGATACACACTGCTCAAAAAGCATTAAAATCTCCAGAGAGCTCATCAAAAACCCTTTAAAGGTGAATTGATTTTAGGCAAACAATTACGATTTTTGCACAACGTGGCATTGGATTGCATAATATATAAAGGTGAGAATGTGGGCCTCAGAACAATCAGGGTTATCTGTAGGACATTATCATTGTTGTTTCCTGTTTCATGCCTTTGAGTGAACCATATGAGCATACTATTGATGATTTAAAATGTATAATGGGGTTATGATAATGAGAGAAAATCATGTTTTGAGGTGCGTGAAATTAGTATATATAATATGAAATGATATACATCTGCAATTGCATCTTAAAATGTGAAAATCATTTTCTCAGGGTCATGCAATCACATTTTCATCAGTACCTGCAGATTTTTTTTTTTGTTATTTTCATGCAAGTAATTACAACCAATGTAGCAGTCCTCATCATTTACAGTTTAGTTAGTGCTGTTCAATACAGCGAATACAGCAACTGAAGAAGCACAAGCAGACAAAAAAACGTGCCCCAAGACCTTCATTAAGAGAAAAAAATGAAAATGGAATCATCCTTGCAATGGAAAGATGATTTACACCCACACATTCTTCATCATACAAGTAAGAAGCCATTATACCAAATGCCTTTGACCAGGGGTGACACAGACGCAACTAATGAATATAAAACAGAGCCCTTAATGCTATATAAATGGATTAATGTAAGCACAGTTTTCTTGAGGGTGGACTCTTTTCCTGACCCATTAAACCTTGCAATAATGGCACCAAGCTCAAAGAAATGTCAATTCAGTCTTTAAACCAGGAGTGACACAACCATGAAGGCTTCCACTTCCAGCCTTCAGAACACAGCTGGTATCCTCAATTCTTATCAGCTGTCCCCTGAACATGAGTTTTCCTAATAGAATTGCTGTTATGGCATGGCATTTTGCAAACCAAGCCTCTTAAGAACAGTAGGCTTTCATTTAGTTTCATTACACACTGAATCTGAATGCCTCCAAACAAAACTTCATACTGCAGTGTGCTCATTAAATGTGTCTTGCTGCTCTTGAGAAGAGAGTAGAATGATAAAATAAAAATGAAATGATTGCATTCAGAATGGTGTGCATTACTAGTTGGCACCACATATATAACACATAACATTTACATAAAAAAAATCTATATATGATCATTATGATTTATGGTCAGTCCAAGATATACCAAATTTCTAATTTCTACAGCCCCGTGTCTCCCATCTGTTTTGTTTATTGTTAACTATACACCATTTATTGATTTAACACGACAGAAAAACCCTGTTTTGTTATTGATATGTATTAATGTCCTTTAAAATAGTTACTTTCATTGTTGAACATGTCAAAATCATGTTTCAGTTTTTTCCTTTTTCAAAATACCATTTGAGGTTTTTTGACTCTGGAATATAAGACTTGATTCTTCAAAATAATTGGAGGGAGGGTAGAAGCTGTTCTTTGTGACATTGGAGATGACCAGCTTCTATTCGTGTGGGATTGCCTTGCTGTTCACACTGAACAAATCAGGACTAAAAGATCAGCAAGATACAGGATCCCATGGCAGACAGCACAGGGACCCTATATCTTGGAGTTGTTGTTTTAAGTTGTGCTTGAGATCTTTCTTTGTACTTCTGCACTGAGGCCCTGAACGGAGCCTCACCTTTGTGGTAAACCTTCATTATCGACATTTAGAATTATACATAAATGTCACTTCAAGGCTATTTGCCATGGAAAGAGTGAATAATTTGTCGATCATGAATTTGCCTATTCACACCTTACATATGTAAACGCTCTGTCTATGTTGGCATCCTTATTTTTGGAGTTAGCCCATGTCTTCCCCATTGAAAATAATTAAGGAGAGTCACAAAGAGACAACATAAAGAGTCAGTTGAAATACATCCTGCTCAATGGTGGTGCTAGATGAAATAAAATCACCATTACTTTGGAATAATATCACCATTACTGTGGAAGAGTTGGTTAACCATATACATCATAATATAGAAAATGTGAAAACACTCACTGTAATTCCAGAGTTAGGTAGGGTAGATCTATTAGAAATGTGAGTGTGAAAGGAAATTATAATTAGGCTTATTCTGGCTGATGAGGTATTGAGGAAAAAGACATTTTAGTTAATTTTCACACACAAATAAAGAAATATTTTATTCTGAGCATTCTCGTGCTCAGGCCACCAATTATTTTTTTGTACTCCCCAGCTCAGCTATCAAGTAGACAGTATAATAAAGACTTGAGAGTATGACATAACTATTGTGTTTGTGAAAAAATGTTGTCTTTTCTTAATATTCTTCTTTTTATTTATTTCCTGAATAAATGTTTTGTATCATAAATTGTGTTGTGTCTATTCTAACAGTTTGACACTACTAAAGCAAACTCAGATTAAATATATTGGTCATTATTAGTCCCTCTGAAGATAATCATGAAATTCTCCTCTCTATATGTAGCAAATGTTAAAACAATGGCAACCCTGTAATTGTATTTATATTCATTCCCAATAGTGTAGCCCCAAACCACCTTCAGTGACACAACCTAGAGTCCCCTTGCTAACAGTTTTTAATTGAGAGACACTACCTACAGAGGCAATATGTTTTTTTTGTTAATTTTACAAGGTTCACCTGGTAGGCAATGTTAAGTCCCTCTGTATCCTTAGAACAGCAACGAAAGGAAGGTAAGGGCATAACTCAAAAATATAATTAAACCAAGACAAGTGATTAACTAACCTTCACACACACACTGAAAGAGCGTAAACTCTACATTTCTACCTTTTCTATCATGGGGAGGACATTATGTGAGTGGTGAATGTACAGTAACAAGCTGAAGGAGCTACATGTGTGCAGCTGATTCATACAGCTAGCTAACTTTATTTTTATCCACAGTGACCACCCTATGTTTTCATCTAACTTGCTGGTCAGTTGTTTACATCATTCAACCTATCTGTACAACTAATGTCTATATTACTCTCAAATCTGCAGCCCATTGACTGAGCAACCTCCTTGTAGAAAATCAGTTCTATTCCACAGTAGCTTGGGCAACATGAGTTTAGGTGAATGAGGCAGAGTAATTTTCTGCTCTTTATTGGTTTTTGTGATTCAGGGACTAAGCTGTAAAAGATTTTTTAGGGCATGTCTACATTTCACCCCCATTCACCTCAAATTTGAGAAGATTGTGTACAGCCTATCATGGAGGGACTTGGTGGACGTTGTGTGTTGTGGATATTTTGGTGAACCGCAGCAGAGGGAGCTCTTACTCAAGGAGCTGTCCATACCTCTCAGAAAAAAACTAACTCTGGGGGACAGAAACTGCTTTTGGAAGCAAAATGTGGGGAAACAAAACATCAACAATCAGGACATTATGAATGACAGTTGGCATACATTTGCATAGGTATAGCATGAAACAACATGGATAACATAAGGCCAAGATGTTGTGTCGTCAGACGTCCCCAAGACATACACATATCTAAAAGTACCAAAGTTTTGGAAAGTACATTGATGGTACTAAGTAGATAAGGCAATGTTCAATATGTACTGCTCAATAAGTATCTTCAAGACATCTCTATACCCTACACCTCCAATGCTGGAATGCATTTCCTGCTACACTAATGACAGCAGTATAGCTGCTGCCCATCTTATGATACAAACTTAAAGCCACATAACACTTGGCCCATCTAACCCAGAACTCTGAACAGTTTCATCTACACTCCACTATTTTCTCAAACTGTCATGACTCCATGACTTCCTGTTTCACAAGGGTATAAAATGAAAGTAAAATGAAATCCTTTTGTCATCACCATGAAAGGAAGAGAGAAATGAAAAGAGAAGATACAGGGTTGTCAAACTTTGAAAATGGTAATAGGAACAAAAATGCATTAAAATACTAGTAATACAACCACAGGTATGAGTCATGTCCTCTTCAACCCATAGTCAGCTCTTGAAGTTGCTTTGGGGTAATACAGTATGATATTGTATTACCCCAAAGCAACTTCAAGAGCTGACTATGGGTCATGGGTTATACTATAAGCAATGCCTCAAAAGAAGTCCAACCTCATTTCCTTTGCTGATTTTGGGCTCTTCTCGCCACTCTCCTTGTTATCAACATTCCATCTGCTTGTAGAAGCAGCGGTATCTGAGGCTTGATGTCTAGCTACTTGGCTGTCAGTGTTATGAATATTTTCAAGATGTGTGTTCTTTACATAGGAAATTGTGTCCCTGGCACAGGATATGAGTTTACTGATGGAGCGTAGCTCCTACCTAACCCTCGTGTTTTTTCCCCAGTGTAAATAAACTTAAAATAATGATACTACTACCAATAAGAAAATGTAAAGCAGAGATTGTGAGATTTCTCCATGGTATAAGGAATGCTGGGATGCAAGGCCATTCATTTAAGATTCTGTATCATTTGCAGACATTTCTGTTATGGTCTTGTGATTATTACTACTTGCAAAACATTGAAAAGAATTTATAAAACAGTATTAACAATTAATATGTTAAAATATGTATTGTTCAAAAGTTACAGGTTTACCTAAAATTACATATTATTTTTGCTTGAATTTGCTTGAATTTTGAAGGTATTACACCTCTCACTGCTGAGCAAAAAGAATACAGCAGAGATTTGCAAATAAATGCAAACACACACACACACACACAACCTAATAATATATAGTAACTGCAAAACTGACCAAAAAATGCAACCTAATTATTGGAGTTTTCCTATGATTTAATTAATCCTCAAACTTTACCATTTTGATCAATATGTACTGTATGTACATAAAAATAAGTACAGATAAACTGTAAAGCTGAAGATGATATTTTCCTGAGGTATTTCCTTAACGTTATTTTAATGGAGGAAGTCTGTTATGTTCTCAACTAGCTACAACTGGAAATCATACTAAATTCCTGGCCTATACATTGAGAGGTCAAACATACACTCATATACTTCACATACTAGCATATCAGCATGCGACCGCATAGCAACTTATAGTGTGATTTTTTTTTGCTTAGTTTCAACATTGCTAAAACATGACATCACAATTAGCAGACTGCCTAGCATGGTCTCATCTGTCACACAGTAGGATGCCAGCTGACACAGAACTGAACATTTTCCTGTTGGGGAAATGAGTCTTAACCTCCTGTGGATATAATGAAAATATAATTTAAACTCATAAATGAGGGGTCACAGTGTGAATCTTTCACAACATACTGTTTCTGCAAAAACTGGCTGAATCTTACATAGTGGTGCAATCTTTCATTCAGCCTCCCTCTTAGGATACAGTGTTCTGTGACGAAGTCATTCCATAATCTCATGTGCAATGCTAGCAATTATAACATGCATTTAAACACCACACAACCTGTGACTCTCTTCTGGGCTATTTATGGTTGCGGAAATGGCTTTACTTTTCACCTTGTGGGCCTAAAGCAGAAATGACATACTTAAACACACCCATACATGGAATGCAACAGTAGCAGTTGTGTGGTTGATGCTAAGGCTGCTGGCATTCAGTAATGAGATGTCAAGCCATCTGCTCTGACATCCCTTGTGAGTTTGACTACACTGCTTAAGACACACAATTCTGAGGTGACTGTCAGCTTATACTGTATTCTGGTACTGTTCACTTGGTTTACCTGTCAGGATCATTTCAGTGCACTCACTAACACTTCCACCTCCAAAAATGTATAAATTATGAACAAATACATTAATAAATAAGCAAATAAAGACCCCTGAAATAATACAATTCTAGCGAAACCTGTAGCTGTAGGAAATAGACTGAAAAATGAACAATTTGTGGGAATTGGCTTTGATGTACATGTGTCTGTGCTTTAGGTAGATGGTAGGTATGTATCACAAAATCTATAAGAAGGCCATAAACAGAAAAGTAGAACATAAATAATAAAGAAGACATATGGTTTATATTCATAGAAATACTACAGACTGTTTCCATTTTCAATCAGGACAGATTGTAAAAACTGAAATTCCATTTTTAAAACTTTTTTTTTCCAAGAATTGAACCTGCACCTTGATGTATTTATATTTGACTCATATAAAATGTCCTGAATATGTCATAGTTCATTGTTCGTGTATATGGTGTCAGTGGAAGATGATTTGGACACCTGTCCAGTCATGACAGTGGGCTCGAGTCAAACAAATGGTATTTAGTCTCTTTAAAGACATATCCTGTCCTATTTTAAAATGAAAAAAAAAAAAAAAACATAACCATTAAAAATACATACATAACTGCTTTGGTCACATGCTTAAGCTTATAATTTGGCTGAATTTTACATTGCCTGTCATGACAAGCTATCTGTGACACTACACAATAACTACATTAATGTGGCACGGCTGAAATTATGGAAGTGACATGACATCGGAAAATTATGTCAGATATAACTTTTGAATGTTGGCTCTTTTGAAGGTTGGCTCCCTGTCTTTAAGGTCAGGTTAATTATAATTATAATAATTATTTTTCTTGCACAGTGGTGTGATGAGGGACTTGCTGCTAAAGGTAGCATAACTAGTTATTGAATCTAAGGTGATTTTCAACATGCTGCACTAGATATTGTACAATGTTTTTCAATGAGTGTAAAGCATATCAAAATCTTTTATTATCTTACTTGTTCACCCAGGTTCCCTTTCATCCAATATCAGGTTTCAGCTGAAGATCTGATAATATTTAATGTCAAAAATATGCAACATAGCAAAAAAGGAGTCTGGAGCCGATTCTTTTCACAATATGGTAAAATTAAGTGTTTGGTTTATGAAACTGTACAGGGTGGTGACCAGAACTTGAATGTGGCTTTAAGAAAACTGCTTTGGTAGAACAACCATAGAACACCCAAGGGAACCAATCTGCATAATTAGTTAAGCAAATGAAACTTCAAAAGACATTATTCCTTCTGTTGTCTCTTGAGGTTCTAACTATGCTGAAAATGTCTAATTTTTTTCAGGTTAAGACTGACAGTGAAGTGTAGATGAGGGCTGAATGAATCCTACATGAAAATGTGTGTGTAAAAGATGTGTTCATTTAATTTTTTACCTCACTGTCAGATTTGTTTCATAAACACAAATGAACCAAAAAGAATTCAGTATATCATGGGAATCGATGCAGCAGAAATGTTTATTCCTGTCTTATGAGCTCTAAGCTAAATTACCATTAAAATGGATGTTGGGAAAGCCTGTAGAATGTGAAATATACATGCATCATAATCAAGCATTGATATGCAATCATGGGTCATAGCATGTTAAATCATGCACATGTTGTGAACTGGCCAAAGACCGTTGATGCGGATACAGTGATTTCTCTTCATCTGTTCATGGTAACAGTCATAATAAATCATTCAACAAAACATTCTTTCAAGCTCATCATAACCTGTCAGGCTTAAAAATAAACCAGAGAAAAATGTTAGCAAAATTTTAATTAGGCCCCAGTGGACCGTTGCCTGAAAAACGAGCTGTCTATGCCCTAGATTGAATCAAAATTTGTCTTTTGACACCCAATTAAAATAATTTATTTTTATTGAAACACAGGTTCACCAAATGATTACCAAACTAAAAGAACACCATGTTTACATTGAACAACCTCACATTTACATTTGTTTTCAAGCCAAAGGTAAATGCAAACGATAACTAAATCCAGGCCTGTGTCGATTTAGGGTAGCTAGAACTGCACTCATGGCACACCCTGTATAAAGCTATTGTTTCACAGCAAAAACTAACACATGAGCAACTGAAATACACTTTTTAAATTCTGGACACAGATGCATTTGTTTGAGTGCCAATTGATTATTACAGTGCTAGTAGCTTTACACAATGATGAACCAGATTCAACGAAGTCAACCCAGCAATCTGTCATGTAGGTACATTTCAAACCACTAATTACTTCTTGTACTTTAAGTCAGTCAACAATGAGCAAAGCAACGCATCTTACTTGAGGAGAGGGCAGAGAGAGAAAAAAGGGAGCTCTTGCTTGACCTTTCTTGTTTGCTTACTCAGCAGTCTGTTTAATGTGATGCACTTTGTTAAGTCTCTGGAAGACCTTGACACACATACAATAGTGTTCTAAAAGCCCAAAATGCCCTCTGCATTCTAAACACACCAGTCTCTTGTCATTTGAATGCCTTAACATACTACTCTTAGAACTGCTTAGACATTTGAAAGTTGTTCATTGACGTGTTTAAGTGAATTCAGCTGATACTTTAATTAAATTGAAAACTTTTTCCACATTTGGTATTTGGTACATTTACAGTATGTGTATATCTCATATTATATTATAATCCTGTTTGGAATAAGTCTATTCAAGTCTATGACAAATAATGCAAGATGTCCATAACTTTGGATGGAGTTACGCTATTGATTTTCAGACCAATATACGTATTGACAGTTTGTTTTTGCAGTGTTAGTTTCTAACGTAGTGTACAGTTTGCTGAAGTGCAGAAGTATTATACACTATGAATCAAATCATGTGGACTAAATGGACCATGATCCAATACATTTTATCCATTTAGCTCCATTTAGAACATGGTCCTGGAATCATCCTGACAGAGTTCTGTCTTTTCTGTCACCCAACACGATTTGACATTGTTAGTTTTTCACAATTAGCAGATGGTAGCTGATTGATTGGTCTTTATCAATTAATGATTATATGCTTTATCAATACAATTATAAACCAACCTGAAAGCAGCAATAAGGGTAAAAAAGCAACTGAGTTAGACTTTGAACATAGAAATGACATGACATGTAATGCTTAATAATTCACAGCACACTTTTGTTAGCCACCTCCCAGTAAAAAAAAACGTTAGTTCCAGGCCAGTCCTTTATGATTTCCATTTTCTCCACTGAGCTAAAGTAACTCAAAGATAATTTCTCATTCTCATGCAGTCTCCCATTAAATGCCCACTAAAAACTCTTTTCCCTTGTTAATTGTCACCTATTTTTGATATAATGAACTGAATTCAATGTTTGTATGATATAAGTTTTTGAGTCTCTAAATTCACAAGTCATACTTCTCCATTATTTAGAGTACCAAAAAAGGCATCATAAAAATAACTAGATCACTAGGATACTGAATCATTACAGGAGGTTGAACATTCAGAAGTGATATTCTTGGTGTGTATATAATGAGATGCATTCTGGCACATAACAGGATGAAGGAAGTAAATGGGTACTTCTAAACCAGATGATTTGTGGTAGGAAAAATTCTTCCACTTTGATATCTACAACACTTCAATATTTTAGTTAGGGGTTGATTCAAGGAGTGAAGCAGGGGGATTCCATCCTCATTGCTGAGAAATTGACAAAAGCATCATCCTTGTAAAGTTAGCATCCCCCCTTGGAATCCCCTGTGAATTTAGGACACAGTATGATTAATAAATGCAAAGTCCTACCCCACCACCCCCTCTGGTAAATTTGACAAATTGTGCACTGAATTTATAGTGATGAAATAATTCACAATTGATACAAATGAATAAATACAATTCCTGCACTGAATGGCTTTTTTGATCTTCACTGAATAACTTCTGCCATGCATAAGGTATACGTCTTGCATGTGATATATCACCTAACAAAAGAAGTACTGATGAATCTAAACCCAATATGTGAATTGCCTCACATGTCTTTACATGAGAGTGTTTTTACAAAGATCTAAGAACATGTGATGCTCAGACATGAGAAAGCTGCTGAAAGTAAGAAATTTAGAGGCCCTAGTAACAGTGGCATGTGACATACAACCCCCTCTTGAAGTTTTTTTTTTAATGCTCACAGATATGTGTATGCATCTCTGTCATGGTTTCATCAATCAGATAAACAAACTTTATTCTCTTCTATATCAATAATAAAAAACTCCTCCCACAAATATGCTTGCCTGAAAAAATCTGACTGCCTCCTCCCATCCACAAGATATGTACATTTGATCATGCTTTGACTTGCTTTGAAAGCATGTTCAGGGAAGCCTGGTTAGGTGTGAAACAATCTCTGAACAGATAGGAGACGTATAAAGGCACAAGCATGAATTAGCAACCTTCTTTACATTTTTAATGTCTCTGCCCCCTCAGACATAACTGCATTCAATGTGGTGTTATTCTGATCCTTTGAACTGTGAGAGTTTCAGTCACACCCAATTTATCGTTGTCCCGATGGAGAATATGAAGCATACTAATATTATATAATGAAACAAATAATATCTTGATTCCCCAAACTGGTGATTGTATCTGATTAAAAAAAGGATCAAAGTGAATCACATGGTTTACAGAGGTAATTTGAAGAGAGTCTTTCATCCTGCACAGTAAATATTGTTTATTTTGCCTGAGGGGCTGAACAGGCAGGAAACAATTGTTTTATTTTCATTCTGCTCACTCTATCTCAGATACTCTTATGAAAAAAACAATGGCAAATGATGTTGTTGGGCCAATTTCAACTTGTGATTATGAACATATTTTTTGATAGTATTTTGGGGTGGAGATTTTTCTGATGTCAGCTACAGCAAAAGGAAATGTTATCAATTTCAAACATGCCAACTTTGTTTTCATGCAAAATAGGTGTAGCAAATTAACAAACATATGGCCTTGTTTAAAATGTGTTTTAAACAGGAATTTCTTGATTTGTTTTCTCTTCACATAACAGATTACAAATTTCCTTTGCAAAGACCACACTGACAAAATATTATAGTGATCTTAAAGACTAAAAAAAAATTTGTTTTGACACGTCAACTGTGACTGTTTCATTTATGTGGAGTCCTTTTTACTTTTAATTTCATTAAAGTTGATTGCCACCCCCTTAACAACAACACACTTCTAGTTGTGCCAGTCTGAAATTTCACTCCATTTTTCCAATGCAGGATAATTAAGGTATGTAAATGCATACTGATGTGTTAAAGTCCATTTAACTTGACTTACAACAAAGGCCTTATCCAAAAACGCCTCCATATCATAAACGTTTATGAGCAATACTGATGGGCTGTCAAAATGAATGTCGTTGCAACTTATATAACATTATAATTAAGCAATATGCAGTAAAACAAATATGGTTCATAAATAGATCCAGTCAGCATTCATTCTTTCAATAAGAATAACTGTTTTTTTTTTCATTAACACTAGCAGATTCCTTTAATCAATGTTAATGCTTCACACCAAACTAATAATATTTGTCTATGCAACTGTGTTTGCAACTAGAACAAATTTTGACAGGATCCAGGCTTTTAAGTAAATACAGTTTAAGGGCTCTACTTTCAATTATCTAAGGTGTACATTGTAAATGAATTTAGGGTGTGTTCAATTCCATTTTGTTTTATATTTTGATCAAAATCAGGCACAAGTGTCAAAGGGGTTATGCTTCATGGTTTAATTAGCTGTAGGTGTGTTCTTGGTGTAACATGCAGTACATAAAAATCTGTATCATCTCCCATACCCATCTGTGGTTGCACCTTTTGCTGACTACCAGTTACACGTAAGTGCTGCATCTCCATGCAGGAATCATTGTGACATAAGCATAAAATAATATTGTTCTATACAATTCTTATACTAAATTCCCTAGTCCTATTCCTATTTGCGACTCTGAATATGTATTTATTTAACATGCTATTCTAAAATACATAGAAAGGAGTAGTGAAATGATTAAACAGCACATTATGTCCGGCAGCATATATTATATGCCTAATCTTGCTCACATGACTTCTGTCATGTGACACTATGTGGACATTGTTTTAATTAGCCATCTTTTAAGCATAGTGGTTGCAACCTCGAAATTTGCAGGGATGTGCATGAGTGCTCTTTCTCTTACTATTGATAAACTTTAGGAGGCTATCCAATCATTTGACAGTGTCACATGTTTAAGCCAACTGTAGTGAGAGATTGGTGCATAAATGCACTGTAGACAATCTGTCATATCTCTATATTACGGCTGACAGCACTGTACCACACATTTGGATCACCAGGAGCTCACTGATCGTCAGGCTGCATGCTCATCTAGCAGCATTTGAACTGGATCATCACCTGGGTTGGTAGAGGTGGCAGATGGTAGGAGCCCTGCTACCTCTTCTCCGTTCAAAAATGCCCGCCGCCTGTTACGAACCAGATCGGAAACAGCATCCGCATGGAGGGGCACAATAAGATTCATTTGATGTGCCCTATGAATGTCAGACATCAGGGAAATAGTTTTGTTGTTTTTCTCAAAACTAAATTGAGGTTTTCAGACATCCTCCCTTGTCAGAACTGGAGGTGTCAGTCCACAGCTAGCAGATATAGCCTTGAAAGGACTAGACAATGGCTAAATGGGGTGATGTTTAGCTTTATGTCAGACATAACTCTAGACTCTGCAGTTCATCAGAGCTCTCCATCTTTGTAAATTCCATCAGGAGATCCATGTTTTCATGTTGAGCAGCAATTTCCTACACCTCGTTGATCCTGATGAGGAATGGGTTATTCACCATCTGAAAAACCTTGTTGTGTGTCTTGAAATCTTTGAATATGGTGTTGCCGTTTTCCACCAATTCAGCAAGCACATCCCTGAAAAGCTGACACAGGGGGGCATCAACAGCGCTTGTAATTGTCATTGTTTGATAGTTTGGAAAACAGCAAAAATCATATTTTAATCTAGTTTACCTGAAAATGCTTTAACAGCTGCATACAGTTCATAAACAGTCTTATTGTTCCCTTGCAACTTATGGGTAAGCTAGTTTAAATGTTGGGTAATGGCACATAAAAATACCAAGCAAAGCTTCAAATTTTTGTCATCCAAAAATGAAAACTGATCAGTTCGTCCTTGTGACACAATGAACATTTTCAGTGGCTCCTATGCATCAAAAAAATGTCTGAGCACAATGTCCTCCTGAAAGACATCTTATTTCCATATGAAGAACCAGGTCACCATACTGTGTCCTACACTCATCACACCGTTGTTTGTTCCTTGCTCAGGCCCTGACACAGTTCACAAGATCGATTACATATCCCATCACATCATTCAGACTCTGAAATATGGCAAACGATGACTGCTGGTGCACGATTAAATGGCACTAAAATATTTAACCTGCCTCATCTACCTTCACTGCTTTCAATAAAAATATATTTAAAATGAAAGTATTGGAAGACCTTGCCATCATTAATAAAAAACACTTATGTATTAATAAGAAAAACATCTTGGGAATCTTCTATATTAGCTTCTTTTGGAATCCATTGACATTTGTTGAGCCCTTTTTTATGTCAAATGTGGTTGACAAAATGTTTAGCACATCTGCAGAAACCTGCATTGTGACACTCACACATTTCAGAAATGAATTGCATGAATTAGTTTTTCAGTGTCTTTATACTCTTTATATATCTACTATATCTGCATACATATTACTGTCAATTAAAGTTTACTTACACATTATTTACATGATAAGGATGCATATTGCGTGTCATTTAGAGGGTTTGCTTTTTCATGCATTGATATGAATTTCCAAGTAAAGCTGAGGCTGCCATATGTATAATTAGTGTAATTTAAATAAATATGCCCACTTTGGTTATAAATGTTTGATGAAAATTCATTTTCAGCTGTTAATCCGTATGAAGCATGAGGCCAGTTAACTCAATATGGCTTTACATAGAGATCTAAATCTTTGTAAACACACTGTGAAGGTCAGATCGTTTTATTCATTTTGAAATTTATAATTGCCATCCCCTTCATAATCTGATTATATGGTACACATAGTTGCAATAATGATAAGGCAGGTTGATTTAATTAAGATTAATATCCACCTTGTCCACTTCAGCAGTTGTTTAGATGACTGCTTCTGAAGAGAGATCGCCCGTGTTTTACTGATTACAGATTTTGCTATTCAGCATTGTGTCTCTTAATGCATTCCAGCCCTTATCACAACAACCCCATGCATAGATTCCACACAGAAATCATGTTCTCAGTCCTGGGAGTTACATAAAGTCTAAGAAGCCATAGAGGTGCTTCTTATCTGAGATGAATTCAGGGAGGAAAAAAAAAATAGAAAAAGCAGTGAGTAATATGTTTTCTACTGTATAAATTTAGCATTTTAAAGAAATGGAAAAAATGGTAACCCTGGCAAATATTGTGTTACTACGGCAACAATTGCATGTGAGAACTATTGGATGTTTTGACTAGCCCAAGAGAAAAAATTATAATATCAATTACATATATGCCAAGGTCTGATTAATGGTGGATTTGTATTGGTTGAAGGCTGTTCTATACATTTCAACAGATTACACAAGAAATATGCAAATGAACATAATCACCTCTAAATCACAACTACATTAATTAAAGCCTTTGTGTTCAATAGTTTGTATTTTATTAAGCAATTAATTTTTAACAAGATTACGGAGAAAGAGTAATACTCAGATTCTATCTTGCTTAGAATATAGGCTGAATAAAGTGAGTTGCATTACAAGTGTTATTTTTAGCTGCAGAACATAGTGACATTTCTTAAAAAGGTATATGTGGAGGCTGTGCAGGGCCAGTAATAAAGATATGTTTGAATGTTTAATGAAATAAGTAAACAATCAAATCTAAAAAAAAAAAAAAAAACACATCTTGGTTATTAAAACACTACAATAAAGTGAGTAAATCAATTGCAATATATCTGCACTCCTGATTTTCTCTGTCTGAGGCATATTTATTTGTGTATATGGGTCCAAGGAAATGAGCAAAGGTTGTGTCAAGATGATGGAAGACCCACCATCATAATACACTTTCTCTGGGATTTGAATCCTTTGGAATTGTTCCTTTCAAACAGCTTCAACTTGGGAAGATGTGTGGAGAGCCATTCATGTGAAAGGAGGGATGGTGAGCTGTGAATGTTGACCAGGACACTGAAAGAGCGGTAGGTGGAGGAGATGAACACCAGGGGGATGCTATATCTTTTTGAAGTATGTGTAAGAGCAGCACAGTCCTTTGGGTTTTGTGATTCATAGATGTTATTATTTTGTGTCTTGGACTTTGCCTTTTGGTGTCTGGGACTGAAGTGATTTCGAGTCAGCTAAAATTGAAAGTCAGTGCCCTGGTTCTTGTCGAAGTGACTGCAGAGAGGCGCAAGATGAAGCTGGCCAAGGCTAAGACACAGTTCTGTTTGACCCCATCTTCTACTGTGAGGAGATTACTGGGCACCATACAATACTCCAGCAAGCATTTCCTCAAGTATGTTGGTGTGGACAGCCAGTTTGGTAAGCTGCTAAATAAGGATGTTGCAGTTTGTGTCAATAGTTGTGGTGAAATTGATAAAAGCTATGTAGAGGTCCTTGTTACTAATACAGGTCCAAGAAAAGTGTTGTGAGCCCATGTGTGTCATCTTGCAGCCTTCTCTGAAGACACACAAGTCTCTGGCAGGACAAGCTCCATGATGTACTGTACCCTTCAGCTCAAAATGATCCAGACATGTACCTTCCCTGCAACAGAGAAAAGGGAAATACCTTGGGTTTTTGCCACAGGAGGATATGTTGTACTTTACTACACTGAGCTCAGCAGGAGAAAACTGTGTTTTTTTAATGTGGTGGAATTCCCTATTTGTCACTTGCCACTGTAGCTTTGTCAATGGAAACTGCTCAGAACAGTCCACTGCAAATATTCAAACCGCAATTAGCGTAACGTTGTCATTGACCAATTGCACTGCTTCTGACTGAATCACCACACTGTTTATAGTAAACTACTAGTGGTAAATTATTGCTTCGTTAGCTTAGGAATCCAATACAGTGATTTAATAGCACAGCAAGCTATTACTGCCAACCCCCTATGTGACAACAGTACAGCAGCTCACAAATTCAAACAGAATGCACCAACACAAAAGCATTCAGACATGAAGTGTAGATGCAAAAAAAAGCTGTTCTATTTTTGTTATTAAAATAATTCTGTAATATGCACACAAAAAAAAAAAACATATTTTAATGATATCAAATGTGATAAATTAGGTAAGAAAGCCTTTAGGGCTAATATTATAACCATTCTTCGGATTAACAAAATCACACAAACACCTTCATGGTGAAGCAAGGTTAAATGTAAGGATAGCTGTATGACTGTATTGTTTTTTTGTTTTTTTGTTTTTTTTCATGATCCATGGAGTACACATAATAATTAAATCTAGAGATTTGTTTAAATCAAAAAAATATTAGCCAACATGTCAATCACATAACATTTGAATCTATAATGATAAGCAAACCCCCAGAGTAGAACTGCAACAAATCAAATGTTTATTTCAGTATTAGAATAATAACTACATTCAAATGGTAAGAACATTTTATACTGCTCCTCCAGCAGCCCCATAACTAAATTCAGATTGGGAGTCTGAACACAAGCAAGCAGATAACTACCTCATGCGGTAAAAAAAAAAAGAATTTTGCCAAACTATGATGGAATTCTTCTCAATTATGCAACACACAATTTCCATTTTCCTGACAAAATACAATGAATGTTGCCATAATAATTAGACAGCTAGGTACACCAGGTAATTTAAAGTTTCTTCTGTTTGTATGTTGTATTCATATGTCACGTCTGCATATTTTTGTTTTTGAAGTTTCTTTTCATACTTCTGTTTAATATATTTACAAATTCATAAAACTATATATTATTATATCATTACTTAATTATTACCACCATTGATCACATTGATCACATCTTTTTCTAGGTAAAATAGGTGATGGAATAAAAATGTTAATTATTTGCTTACACTCTCAAGAAAATTATTACAAAGAGACTAACAGAATCTGGCAGGCTCAATCAAAATAAATAGAAAAGCTAATACTGTAGACATATTGAAGACTCAAAAGGAAACACAAATATTGCTGTTAAAAGCCTGAATACAATGAATCAGTATTGTGAAATGGTTTATCTCTCCAGTTCCTGTTAAATGTTTCTCTGCAGGTGTGAATAAAAGCAATGTAATCCCCTAATATGTCCCTTGATTTGCTGACTCACTGAATTCATAAATGTATGCCTCAGTGGAATTTTCAAATGCTCGGTTTCCAGTGCCTTTTACCCCACTCCCTTTTAGTACTGCATTATTTCCCCTTTCTTTTTCCATCTGCTGAAACTATAGACATGACTGCACACCTACTCGCTGCATTTTAAAAGACCTCTTGATTTCACTTCTTGGAACATTCTGATGAGTAACGTCTTTTCATTTCTCAGAAGAAGCTTTATTGTACCCTGTCTCTAAGCTATCCTGCTACTGAACCAAAATTACTCAGGAGAACGGAAATCATTCTTTTAAAATCTTAACTGTTGTTATTTCAGTAATGCTGGGGTTTAGCCTCGCTTTTCTGGATTGTCCTCTGTCATACTGAAAACTTTTTCTAAGTTGGAGAGGCATGAACATAACGCAGGTAAGTGTTGGAGTGCATTGTTTGCATTTCACTTGATCTTTAACCTAGTCACTTGAAATATAGATAATTGATTTTATAGTACCTTATTGCACTTTTTCTTTTTGTTTTTCCACTCACTTAACAGAAACACGATTGCTGGCATGTTCTGTAGAAATCAAAGGAAAAGGCGCACACCACTCCTCTAGTGTTAGACTCCAAATGGCTGACCAAGAGATTACATGGGAGACTGATTTGTGCATCAATTAAATATTGACAGTCACATGTTCCAGAGGTAATAAGGTTAATAGTTTTATATAATCCATTGAAATTTCACTGTGCCATTTACACGAATCCATACCCCCCAAATGTCCCAACCACAATTCCACCCACCCAGTAAAACGTAAAGAAATACAGAAATGAAAATATCAGTCTTGTCATAAGCATCATCTTATGTGCTTCTACCACTCTGTGCCTCTCCAAAATATCAATCTGTGCTGAGTGGCTGTGTTTGAGCCTGGCTCTTTTCATCATCCAAATAGTATACATGGATGTACAAATCATTTATTATGAATAGGTTCTTTTCTGAATATTTTTGCATATTACAGCATTTTGATGCATTTTGTGCTGACTGGGATTCTTACACCCACGCAATACTTGCTTTTTCACTTTATACACTTCTTTTTTAAAACATTTCAGACTGAAAGGCACTGCAGATCTTCTCAAGTTTTAGTTCCATTTCTGGAATTTTCATCGTTGATGAGCCGAAAACAACATGCAATTCTCTTTCACCACATTGCTTTGCTGCTCAGTTAAATGAATATTGTCATTGCATTTGTATTTTAACTTGACAAAAACACATCTTTTACATAAGCTAATGCTATTTTTGAGATAGTGAATGCTACTGCCTCAGGAAGAAAATGATTTGCTCACATAGTGAGAACCTCAGCAGTGATGACCTGGCTAAAAGAAAGCCTTGGGTCATTGAGTTTGGCCTTTTGCCCTGCTGAAGTTACAAAGCAAAACAGCTTACTCATCATGTTCCTGCCTAGGTAAGTAATAAGACCATAGCAACAATATTTCAGCAGCACTGCATCCTGAGGCTTCAGGCCAAGCTTCAGACCAACCAGAATCACAGCTCTATTGTTCTGTTCCCATACACATATCAGTACACAGGGTACCTGTGAAAGATCCATCCCTGATTAAAGCTCATTTCAAATAAGAGTATGTGGTTAATGTAGTGGAAAACCGGAGAAATGTTTGAAAACTTTGTGTTTGAAAACTGGTAAAATTGTCATTCCCCACATCCACACAGAGAAGAATAATTGAAGGATGGAAGGGATACTGAACTGGAAATAGTTACTACTATGAGAGTGAGAGCGAAAGTCTTTATCAGCACAAAATGTCTGCCTGCTTGCAGAAGTCGTAAAAATTCTCACACAAAGATTGCAAGGCAAGGCAATTATTGCAAGGTTTAGTAAATTAGACTGAACGCTTAATTAATTGGCAAAATCTCCACCCTGTTTTTGGTGGGTATACATATGCAAGAAATATGCATGCATAGCTTTAGATATGAATGAAGAGGAAAGTCACAAAATGATGTAGTCACTTCCATCCTAATGACAATTTTCATCCATGAAAACAGCTGAACATGGCTGTTTAGATGTTTGCATGTAAATCTCAAAAAATATTGTTTTAACAGCTGCTTTTATGCCATGAAAAGCCGTAGCAATCCTTTAGTAAATCTGGACCCTTGAGTGGGGTAAAAGTCCCTAGTGCCAGAGGGGCTAGCATAGACTTAAACAGTATGAGTGACCTGCTGAAGAAAAAACAAAAAGAAAATCATCAGTAACAACAACATAAACAATCATAAAAACAGCAAAATGAGGCTGTTACTAGTGAGACTATCTCTGAGTAGAAGATCTAGGGAGGGACAGGAAGAGGTGCATCCTGACGAGTCTTCAGTCTGCACTGAAAGTGGATTGGCTTTCTGCTAGTCTGACCTCTGTGGGGAGGTCATTCCACCAGTGGGAGCCAGAACAGACAGTAGACGTGACCGGGAAGTGCAAGCATGAAGAGGAGGGGACACCAGCTGTGCTGACTATGCAGACCTAAGCAATCAGGCAGCCATGTAGGGTCTAACAATTTTAGTCCTGACCTGAACCCAACAGAGATGCTGTGGCAGGTGTTGAAAAGAGAAGTTCATGCTGGAAGACCTACACATTATCAAATCATAGAAAACATTTGTTTACAGTTATTGTCATATAATTGGTCAAACCAAACATTAGGTTTAAGGGGGCAATTATTTTTTCACAGGCACAATGTTGGTAATTGGTCACTACCTCTACTGAAGAAATGAAATAATTATGTAAAAATTATGTTTTATGTTTGCTTGGGTTTCCCTTGTCTAATATTACATTTTATTTGATTATCTGAAACCATTCAGTCAGTGAGAGAAATAAGAAATAAAATAGGAAATCATGAAGGAAAAAATTTTCATGACACTGAACATATATATATACACACACACACACACACACATACGCTGAGTCAAGCTAGCCTGTGACCATTGTGGACATGATGCATAAAGATCAAGAAATCAAAAACAAAAAATAAAATCATCTGTCAGTAAAAATGAGTCTTTCAATAACCAATCACTGAACTAATAAGTCCCAGAGGTCTCGATTTTCTTTGTCAAAGGGATTGTCTGCTCTCTGTCTCACAACATGGCAAAGTGATGTCACCTCTTTTTCTTCTCAACTGTTCTGTCCAGACTATATGCTCCTTCCTCACAAGAAAATAAGGTACATTTCCCTTTTAAACGAGTAAAAAATACATATACCCTGAATTGAGCATACTGGCAGTAGTTTTATAACCACCTGTTAACATATGCTTGTAACAATATCGTTTCACAATCTAATTTGTGACTTGAGTATTGTTTTGCATGGAAAATGGCAGAATCAATCAGTAGTGCAATTTTCAAGACTGATTTACTGCTCAAAGACTCAGATGAGTGCAATAAATATGCACTGAAATTCTCACATATAGTGAAGGGGGACGGAATTCAAGTTTCTCGTCTGAGTGCAGGCAATTTTTGTGCATTTTTGTGCTTTTTGCAGCAATACAGAATGGGGTGGGGTGGGGGGGGGGGGGGGGGGCAAGCTTTAACTTCTTGTTCTCATTATTAAAGAGTGCACATTCAGTTTTGAGACAGGTGCCAGTTGCTTGAATGTGGGCAGACTCTGGAGAATTCCTAAATTGGCTATATGTAAAGAATGGTCCAGAAAGGTTCCCTCCCTGACTCTATAATAACCCCTTAGCCTTCACACCACAAGGAGGGATAGCTCTGGAATATTCCAAACACATCCCTTAAATCTGTGTCTCATCCTGTCAACGAAAAAAGGAGGTTCCAAATTAAGGACCATGGAGGACCCACTTTGCTGCCCGTTTCTCTATTCCACATGATGACATCCAAAGTGGAAGTTATCATGAACTAATGAGTTCAAACTCTACCTCCACACAATTGCTGTCAAATATAACCTTTATATTATAATTAAAGTGACTATCTAAATTGATATTGATAAAAAGGGTAATAATCATGTTTGGAAACTTTGTAATAATCAGGTTAGGAAACTATCCATGAATTAATCTAACATTTTCAAGGTATACATTATCAACATTATGCATGTATACATTTATGCAAAATCAAACATGAGATCCATTAATCACCTAAGGTCAGTAAGTAAGACAGTATGCCCTCATCTGAAAAAAGCAGTTTTTCAGCCTGAAGACCTTTATTAAATTTATTGGTATGACATTTAAGGGACCTGATTAATATGCCTGGTTTTTCAATACCAAATACTGCCCCAATAAATCACCACATGGGAATAAATTTGTAAATTTTTATATGTTAATCGACTGATAGACCTAAGGAAAATTATCTTCCACTTCAAAATATGAGATGAAGAGAGAAAGAGGCCAACTTCATGAAAGTGGTTAAAAATGTTACATCAATAAAATCATTTCCCATAATAATACTGGGGGAAAGAGAAAACTAAAAATGTGTGGTTGTACTTCTTGCATATAAATAACACATATAAATAAGGGCCATGTAATGTATTCACAAAGTTTGAATTAAATCACATGAAATAACTGAGGAATATTTTACTTTTGAGAACTACATGGGATATGTCAAATTTCAAAGGGATTTATAATGTACATCGTAATGTAAATCACCATTATAATTCCACAGCTCTGTTTGCATATTACATGTTACAAACATGTTGTGCATGTTTTTAATGAACGAGTATGTTTTTGATGAAATGCAAACTATAACTGTTTTTGCACAGTTATGCGTCACTGTTATGACTTTATTGACTTTTTGGAACTCAGACAAAACAGAGACGATGATTCAAGTATGACTGCTTCAAATAAATGCCAAAGAAAAATAGATTCATTTTTTTACAGCACTCTTTGCTTCCTTGACTGTAAATCCTGTTTTGCTTTTCATTTAGGCACACACTAAGTCATTACTATCAGAGATAGTCTTCTCTCACCATGAAACTATTAAAATTGAGTGTAAGTATAAGTAATGTAATATGGATTATATTTATAATAATATGTATTTTTGACAGCAATTATTACAAAACCTATTTAGAGATACATGAACTAAATACATTTTTGACAAAATATGCAGAATATTGCACACCAGTCTCTGAGGCAGCATCAGGTGCAGAAGAGTGGAAAGAATTTGCTTGGTCTGTGGGAATGATGATGATAAGTGAAGTGTTCCTCCTGCATACATCAGTGAATTTCAGTCTTCAGTCAATTAATCTTTTTGTTTGTTTGGCTTGATAAACTGATTTACAATGAGTCACATTGAAAACAGAGTAGGCTGGTCCATAGAGGTAAGGAAGAATGCGCCTCCCTAGTTTCTGAGAGTAAAGACGAATACTATGAATTAAAAATATATTTGAAATGTAATATTGGAAGATCTCACTGTCATTGATAAAAACCACTCTGCATTAATAAAAACCTCTTGTGTACAAAAATCCTTTATTTCACTCTTAAAAAATCAAACCGTCTTGATAGCGATCCCCAAGTCCTTCATGTGAGGAAAAACCTTGCTTGTCCTCCTCAGATAAATTCAGTTCATTCCATTTTTTCCTCTCTTGGCCTGGGATTGGCCAGGAAACATAAATCAATCCTTCAAGGGAGGTGACCCTCCCCTCCTGATTGAAATCAAGTATGTCCAACCATCAGCAAAGCATTCTTGAGGAAAGCTCTGACTTTGTTTCAAATCACCTGCCTACCTTTTTGAATCAAGAGACTAAACTAATCCTAGATCAGAGTTTTTACACTCAACATTTTGTGCAGTGTTGACGGGAAAGAAAAAAGAGGGCTTTAAACTGACAATAGCATTTATTAAAACTTTGCATTGTTTGACACAGTTTTCCATTGTTCTCCCAATTTTCTTCAATTGCCTTCAACTTAACCATGCGATATCAAGCAGAGTGTGGGGATGCCTGCATTGACAATGTGTACTAGTGATGTAAGAAGTACTTGTGGAAGGTAAATAAGAGGGTACTTGTGTAGTTCTCATAGATGATATGAGTCTATCACAGTACATGGCCCTGGAAGTAGCTGGCAAGCTAGGTTAGCAAGACAGACAGACTAGAGATGCACTGCAAGCTAGCATATCAACTCAACGTTACTGTTATTTGCTGACATCAAACTTGGAGAGGAGAAAACACAAGTTTACCTGAGTTCTGTTCCTGCAATTCACTCTCACTTGCGTAGTGAGTGTATAGGGCCGCCTGGCTCTGCTTTGAACTACATAGATTTTGACATTTTCAGAACAGTACTCAATATAGACAAGTTATAGCAGTAGGCATCAGCCCCCTCCTGTAGGAATGTTAGGCCTTTTCATTTCTCTGGAGTTACACATCATTATGGTACAAATAATATTCTGAAGTCACTGAAGTCAGTTTTGAAACTGTTGACAAAAATGTCATTTTGGGAGATGGTTGACTGATGAGGATTCAGTCACCCCTAGAAATGCACCTCACATCTATTTTAGGAGTGATTTCCCTTGAGGCTTTGTGAATATTCACATACTTGAAGGCAGGCAATGAGCATAATCACAGGAAAGTATCAAATCAGGCAGAAAATTATTTTCCTGAACAGTTTGAATGTTGAAATTAGTAAAAATCATTAGCAAAGGCAGGCAGTATTTAAAATGATCAGAGTTTTTCCAGGCAATTCAATGCTCACATGTTACATAATTAAAGCTTTCCAGAAAGAGCCCTTGGTCGGTACAATCCTTGCCAACTGCAATCAAGTTTCTCTCTCATCCTATTCACTTTTCTGAAGTTTTGCAAATATAATATGTTACTTAAAGAGATTTACAAAAAACTTGCCAATAAATTTCATAATGAGGGATGTCAGTATAAAAAGACCATTAATAATGCAAAAACATTTTTTTTAAAATGTAGCCACTGAAGAAAAGAATAAAGAGAATAATGGAATCATTTGTAAAATGTACCAATGCCATTACCTCTCACTCTCTGCTTGGGTATCCTACAGCACGGTTTAATCAAATCCCTGGTTTAAAAAGGTTTGGAATCATAGCTTTTGTAATTCACTTCCTGTTGCCTTTGGAAGACGGAGACATGTTGGTACACAGGAAAGGTTAAAAAGACTGCAAAACTATTACTCATCATACATATGACCACACAACACAAATATTTTGATACTGTCATTTGTGGGCCCTGATGGGAAATTTTTTGAGTACTCAGAGAGCAATGGGAAACATTTCACAGACCTCTGACTGTTATTTTAATCCAATCTCTTAAAACTTAACAAATAAAAGATGATTGCTAATAAAGCCAATTACACTGATGGCAAAGTATCAATATATAGGGTTCTCTTGCTGTTAGTAATTCAGAGATGTCTTTTAAAACACCTATAAAAACACTTTTAGGGTTGCTGTCTGTCATTTGTGGACTATAGACAACATTAGGAAAATGTCACAACTAGTCAAATTTAGGCCACATTTGAAGTTAGTCTATCTTTTTTAGCATCCAGATTGGACCATAGTAATGCCCTGTCTTCAGGATGGTCGACTTTAAAATGAATCATTTGTCTCATTGGTGTTAGTGGACCAAATAGTTTGCGAAAGATTACACACGTAACCAAGCGGTTCAGAGGTGTTTTTTTTAATCACACAGTTTTAGACTGAATTCAGTAATGCCACAACATTTTTAATGAAGGAATTGTCAAGTCATATGTAGCGTTCTTGTAAGACTTCAGTGATGTCAGCTCCTTGACATTTTATAATCCAGTGTAGGTCTCAATAAGCTCTTAATATGTCACTTCATTTTAAATTATTAGTTCAGAAGGTCAATGATGGAATATTGGTATTTGCTTGAAAGGGAAACATCAGCTGCTTAAACATCTGGGAACCTTCAGGGTGGCACATAGTATCACTGGATCATAGTTCTCCTCTTGAAACATCTTCTGAGGTGTTGGAAGTTCATAGCTGGCTACTTTGTACTACCATAACAGGTGTAATTTGCACTGCACAAAATAAAGATAAGCTGGTTGTTGACTTACAAGCTTAAATTCTCACTTCTTGAATTTGAAACAAGACTCTTCCATTTGTTACTTATTGGAAACAATGATGAGGGATGAGTGTCAATGTGAACTTTAGAGGAAGGCTGGGGTAATGGCCATTATGCCAGAGTTATGCCATTTCCTTCTGTTAGAAGAACAATTAGCACTGCTAATTCAACATCAATTCTGATATTTTAACAAAGCCAGATTGACTGAGTGTGAATTTTAAGCCTCAGTAGCTTCATATGGCAGCAGATTAATTTGGATACAAAAGTTTTGTAATGTTTTGTGTGAACTGCTTAAGCCCTGGCAGTGAGTTTATTGAATCCCAGAATCGACTTTTACTGGGGAAGCATAGACTGGAGACCGGTAGTGGCTTGACATATTTCTAAAAAAAAAAAAAAGTGCTTGTCTGTTATTACCAAAACTGACAGAGAGGTCGCATTAATAAGCATGAACAGACAAAGGGGACATTCCAAACCGGGGGAAAACATGGATACAATTAAAAATATCCATGAATATTAATCCACAGCTGAAATTCCGTTTTCTATGAAACAGGAAAACTAAATAGTGTGAAGATCATTCCTGAAATATTACTTGTAATTTATTAATATATAAAACTTGATTGTGTTAGCAACATTTATATTACATCTCCCGGGCTGCTCTTAGAACCTGAAATACGTAGGTTAGTCAAAATCTTCAGCATTCAGAACGCGCTAAATGTACACTTGGAAGGCTACATAGACAGTTCAAGCAGGTGGTGCAATTACAAACTGAAATATACTGAATAATCACATCTATTTGGAATAATCATCATCTATTTGGAAACCAATATTTATGTAAAATGTGTGCTTTGGCAAAGTTCATTTGACACAAGTTTTGGAATGTAGCCATTGCAGCTATGTAACTGTTGCATTCTTCTTGGCATGTGTGAAATTGATGCCTCAGTTTTGAAATTAAACAAGGTAATATGCTCTTTTTTAACCAATGTGCTATGAGTTTAGACCTTTAAAACAGACCTCTTTGAGAATAAAATAGTCTTATTTGTGCAAAACATTTCCACAACATTTCTTGCTGAGGCTCAAAGTTGGCATTTGCATTCTTTATGGTATCTGGAGACTCTCTGAGAAATAGGAAATAGAAATGCCATATTTGCATCTGTAATCATAAAACACATTTTAATTAACAGTTGTATTAGTAGATTAGTTCGTTCCACATGCCTACACCTGTGTGCTTTGAGTTCAAATTCATCCTTAATTTTAATGAAATGGATGATTCTTAGTGAACACAATTATGCGCCTCTTGACACAAAAAGATTTATCTAAATGAAGATGGGAAAATGGATTATCACAGCAAGCTGTTTGTCAAGATACTTGCAAGAAAAACTAGGTTTCATGAAATGTATACTTTACTGATCCATTATAAAGCTGTCAGAAACTTCTGATGGCATTAAAGTTGCCTAAATACTTCAGTGTTGCTATGGGATTGTGTGCTGTGAAAACTTCTCAGCTTAAACTCTCAGAGGGCTGGATCTAACCCAGAATGTGACAACCCTGAAATAAAAGTAAATGTGTATCAGATGGGGAAATGATAGTAAGTTTGAAGCCTTTCATTGGTAAAATGTCTTGAAGAACTTATATTTTGGCTCCCTGGCAGATATGCTGTCAAATGAGTTATTGCTGATCCTACAGGAACGCCTACACAGTAAACTCAATGGAACCATGTGGGACAGTTCACAGAGTATCCCGCCCACTTAAAGTAAGCCAGGGGAGCGCAGATCAGATAAAACCTTGAAACATTGTCAAAGCAATCCTTCTTTCCTGCACCTAGGCACTTTATGCATGCTTAAAACATCTTTTTATCTATTTAACACACACTGTGAACTGAAAGTGTGCACATACAGCTTACTGCCTGACTGAAATATTGCCTTGGATGATGACCGACAGAATGTCTGAATATGATAAATAATTTGTACATATTACAATGTCTAGACAGTTAAGATGTTAACTCAAAATATTTAGTAAAATATTACATAACATACGATTATTTTAATTGGTATGCACATGCAATTTATAAATATATTTATATAAATATAAATACATTTATACAATTTTAATTCAATTTGATTTTACATTTTGTTTGTCTATAATTTCCTTGCTGTACATAAGCATAGTTTACTGTATCAGTTAAGATTTTCTTGTGTTAACAAAGAATGTTTTGTTACAAAATGTCACTTATAACTTATTTATGTTGGCAGTTCTTACCATTTCCAATTTAAACTACAGCATTTCTTAATGTTTAAAACTAAGGAGGCTGCTAGAGATGAGCAGGATCAGAACTCTCACTGCTGGCCTCTTTTAGAAATGTTCTGTTTACCATATGTCCTCTATTTACCTTTTGTTTAACCCATCCTGAAAAATTAGATCCCATAAGATCCTTCAACACCTATAACACAAGGACTACCAGACTGTACCAGACTGTCCTCTTTATATCTCACATACTGCCAGCCTCATGAGGCTGATGGCAGGGCATGAGGAGGGCATAACACATGAAGTTGTTTGCCTTCAGCAGATTCTTTTTGAAGATGGTTCACACACACACACACACACACACACACACACACACACACACACACACACACACACACACACACACACATACACATACACACACACACACACACACACACACACACACACACACACACACACACACACACACACACACACACACACACACATATATAATTGTGTGAGGTATGTATTGAATATGGATATCCATGTCAACAATTTAAGGACAAAAAACTACTGTGAAAAAAGCAAAAAGTGTATTTGCTTGTATACATATTGGGGGATGTTCATGATTGATCATAAGTCAGCCCTACCATGACCAATCAACAAAACTGTTGTTGAGGAAAGAAGAAATCCACTTGTGAAAAAAGCTCTCAAAGTGGAGTTTGCAAGAAAATATTTCAAGTAAGGTGCTGTGTTCAGATGAAACAGAATTAAACTATTTCAGTATCACTGCTGTGTGTAGTTCTGAGAGCAAAACACTGACAGGGCTCATTGTTGAATTACCCAGATATTGTTTGCTTTTTTAACTCTTTTTCCCATTCCAGCTCTTACCTTTATAGGTCATTCAGAGTCAACACAGTTACGATGGTGTGATTTCTTAGCTATCTGAGCTATACTGTGTCCGTGTGGTATACCTTCTACTGCTTGACATCACCATGTTCTGCTTAATGGAATAAGGTTATCTGTAACTATTACACAAGTCATTTTGTGTGACATAAATTCCGTATTTTGTCTAGTATAGATATATTTTATTGTTCCAAGTTGAAATTGCTACAGTTAAAAGGAATCCAAAATTTTCAGATTTATTATTCAGATTTATACCACATTTGTATGTCTTATACCACATATGAGTGTTATTTACACCACATTTGTGGTATTTTTACCTTTTAGCTCAGAAGCAGCAATGCTAAGTTAATTTATTCGGCTGTGTGAATTTAACTGTAGTTGTATGATGTAATTATTGAGGTCATGTTAGCACAGCAATCAGAAGGATTAGGTTTGGGCCATCAAAATATGTTTTTTTTTAACCTCATTCAGTCATTATACAAATATCCTGCTTTTCTTCCTGCTGTCTCTCATATAAATCAGTGTGAGTGATTTACCCTGTGCCACCAAATGGGGTGCCACAGTGCAGGCTCAGTAACACACCACAGAAGTTTAAAATGTAAATGGCCTGGTGTGAAACATCAGGAAAAAACTAAGTAAATAATTTAAAATGCAAAGACAAGGGTGTTGTCCAAGCAGGAAGCAGTTACCATCTTAGCGGGAGTCAGCAGGTTAGTGTGCAACTCTCACAGACATTTGCTTACATCTTGGACATGGAGCCCGCTCACTTTAACAGTTTTTCCTGCTCCTTTACTGTGGGGCAAACACTGCTTAGTCACTTGGCTGCCTGGATTTTTCAAACTACCAACTTCACAATTTTGCAAATGAAGACGGTTTCACAACCTTTGCCATGTTCTAGCTCCCTGCAAACATGTCACAGTCGGAAGACTACCCTAATGTCTTTTATAAAACTAGATGCTGTACCTGGCAAAGTGAAGTAAAATGTGCACACACTTATTGATGACTGTTTTTTTTGGATGTTGAAAAACCAAGGTTGTCTTGCAGAAATTGTTTTAAATCAATGTCATCATCATCGTCTTCTAGAGATACAAAGATGACCAGTTTTCTGTGATGAGATTTTGAATGCCAAAAATACTCTTGGTGATGGTTTTGTCCTATGAAGCGACATTTATATCCAAGATATTTATTTCAATGAATGTGAAACCAAATTGAGGAATCTGTTTGGTTGCCCAGTTTGGTTGTTAAGCTGGATAATGATTACTGTCACCGTTTCAGCACCCCTTCTTGAATAGTCGGTTTTGTCTGGAGGGGAAGTGTTGTAAAGCATTGTCACAAAACCTCTATTTTATTCTGTTCTGCATGGCTTATCTGGCCTGTCTATGGTTGACCCCAAGTTTAGACCTGTGTGCTGTGGTTCTGCACTTTCAAATAAGGGCCAAACCTATTGGGACAAGAAGAGATAATAAACAGCCAGATGCTCCAGTGTTTCCCATACTCCCTGTAGATGGGGTCAAGTTTGAAAGCAAATTCAATTCTGTCCTAAACTGCCGCCTACCCAGACTGCCATTTCTACCATTTAGAGAGCAACAAAGGAGTTCAGCTGTGATAGCAGTAGGTACAACGATATTTCAGACAAAATGTCCACTTGGGATCAAATACATATGCAGGCAGTGAATAGGTTTTGTGAGATATGTTCCATATTATGGGGTGTTCGACAAGGAAAATTATTCATAGTAAACTCTAATAATAAATAATAATAATCATTAACAATTAATCTAAACTGTAAACCGCTTGCTGCTTGAAATGAAGCCTAAGATGCTGGAGCAGTACTGTGAAATGTGGAATTTCAAAAACTTATCATGTAGATTTCTTGTACTTCCAGATGCCTCTTACCTTGGTAACAACCATGGTGGGATTGAGACACAAACTCTCTATTGAGAGTGTTACTGAGGGATGGCACATTATGTTAAGTAAAGACCAAGCAGCACTTAAAGACCCACAACTACTACATACAGGTGAAATGCCAGTTAACCATTACTGGACAGAGCTGGTGTGGCTTCATCATTAAAACGAATGAATATCCAACAACAGAACTGGTGGGATGATATTATGATTGCACGCATTAAGGAGAAGCTACATCCTTATACCTCTTTGGTAAAAACATGGTTGAACATGGTGAAATGAGATGTAATTTGGGTCCAAACACAACAGGGACTGAAACTTATTGATGACCAAATCTTAGCTCCTTACTGAATTAACTGAAAACCAATTACTCAGGAAAAAATATGATTTTTGTGCAAAAAAGATGAGAAAACAATTTTACTGATTCACTGTGCAGCTTATAACAACCTATGGAAATACATACTTTTCCCAAAAAGGTGTGCATGGACTACAAAATTTAAAAAAATCAGCAATGTCTGGACATAATAACTGCTCTATAAACATGTTTATATGAAATAATTTTCTAATTAAATTATATGCATTATAATGATATCATGTATATTGTATTATATAATTGTAATGCCAAAATATATTTAGTGTCTGCATCCTAAAAGTGACAAGGAAAAACACATCATGTTTATTCATGAATCTTGTAAATTATATATTTTATTCCAATACGTCATGAAGAAATAATACCAAGGGTTGTTTTCATGAGCACATTTATTGTCTGAGTGTGGAGTGGTAGGAGTTGTAACAAGTGGCAGGCTGGAGTTTTCTTGTCTTGCTTTGCAAAGAAGAGACAGAAAAGGACCGAAACTTCTGTTCTCATAAGTGAGAGACTTGTTAACAATCTGGCTTTGTATTGTGAGTTTGTGTTATAGGTGTTGAAGTTGCAGTTTTAATTATTACAACATATGAACCCTACAATAATTTTGGATTCTGGCATCCATATCACTGAGGGGCAAAGTCAGTAATGTTGTCAAAGTCATCGGCTGACCAAAGTTTGCTATAAATTCAGTCTTCCCTGAGATTATAACCTGTAGCCTACTATCCATATGTAGTATTTAAGAAATAACAGCCTTTCTTTGGTTAAATATGCAAATACATAATAAACATAAAAACATTCATACATTTTTTTTGAGACAATGACTTTTTATGAAAGCTGCTAGTCAATACATTCATGGGTTGAGTGCCCAAACACACCCATTTTTGTATTAACCAGCAGAATTATGTTGTATGGGTCTGTCTGCAATTGCTGCAAAGCCTGTGCCAGATCTCTGTAACTATAGCTGTCACAATATAACTATGTTGTACAGTGGCATTCACCATTCACCCACAATTGTTAATATAATTTATTCTTGTACAGTCTTTTCCAGTATCTTATTACTCATACAAGCTAAAATCAGACAAATCAGCTGTCCACAAAGCTCCTCTGATTTCTTAAACATACTTCGACTCACCCTCCACAGTTTTCCTACCAGGAACTTCCTGACCACTGATTGAAGTCAGGTACTGTTACCCCTGGTGCCTAAGTTGGTAAATTGCATACATTACCGTATAAGGCGGCAATAAAGAAAAGAGGAACAAAACTTTCCTTCTGATTCCCTTATGTTCACCACAGTACATAAACGTTATTCACATATCATTATTTCAATACTCATCTAAAATTGTATTTAAATATTGAACTTTGCATGTTTGAAGAACAAAAAAAGAAGAATGAATTGGCTAGCTAGCACTTATATTTGTGACTGTGGAAGAACATTGTAACACTTGAAAAACAGCCACAAACAGGTGTAAAAATGTATACTTACACAATAGTGTCACTGTAGTACACATTACTGTGTAAGGAGATTGGTATTAGGCCTATTTAACACTCACCAGGCTTCAATTACTTACAAAAAGCTTCCAACAAGCCATCAGCAGAATGTTCCATTTGCGATAGTCCTGCAGTTTTATCCAGCACATCCATGCTGACATTTGTGACATTTCACTACATCGCAGTCCCTGCTGATTGCAAATGTCGACCACAAAGTGCTGAGGAGCCAGACACTCTTTCTGGCTTGCAGCTGTAGGCTTTGTCATGTTTCAGCACTTGTACTGATAACAGCTCACTCCTCTCAGAGTTGGACACTGAAGATTAAGCAACTATGACGACCATTACCTAACAGCAGTGGCCATCTGGAAAACTGGGCAAATGTCTGGTGGGTTGGCTCATTCAGATGGCCAGTGGGCTGATCTATGTGGGGAAATTGTGCATGTGAGAAATATTAGATATTGCAATTATCATGTAAAAGTAATAAAACCACCAATTTGTGTGAGGATTGCAGCCTGTGTTGCTCTAAAATTGCTGATGATATTGAAGCTGGCGGAGAGGACCTGAGAGAGCAGAACTATTGCAACACTGGGCCAGTCTTTTTAATGTATGCATGTACCATCAGATATGCATACAGCTAAATATAGTTAGATATTGTTATACTCACCTCTTATCGAGTGAATTGCACTAATAATAATGTACTTAATATAACTGTTCTGTAATTTTCACCCTCTTCAATAAAAAAATGCTTCTTCCATATTAAATAAGGTAAATTAAATAAATGTAATCTAGTATCCCAAATATACTGCTGTAAGATGAGTAGTACTGTATGAAGTAGCTGTGTGCATTGTCTACTACATGGTGCATCCACACATCAGATAAAAAAATTGAGCGAATCATTTGTGTTGTAATTGTAAGATTATAAAAGGTATATTTTAAATTTGTAACTGTATACAAAATGTTTCTATATTACGTGGTTGAAATTATTATTACAATATACCATTATATCATCAGCAATCAACAGATAAAGATAACATAGGAACACAGTTGTGTTTCCAGGATATTTTAGATAAATGAGTAATCATAACTCTCTTTCTAATTACCTTACCAATTGCCTTACTGATGGTAAATGCTTTTGTGAAGTGGTGTCAGTTATTAAATATGTCTCTGTCTTTCTGATTTATCTACCTCAGAGGTGGATCAAGGGTTTCCTCCAATAATAAGGGACCAGGTAATGAATTAACTTTAACAATGAATAATAATTAGGAGGAAATCACCAATAACCTTAATTAGGGTTTGTCTTTAATCAGTTATGTATCACTGGTTAGAATAAAGCAATGACACAGTTTGTATTACACATCATTTCTTTACACATATTATCTACAAAACAACACAGGCAGAAGATTTATTTAAAGATACTTCTTTTTTCCTTTCAAAAACAATTGTTTTAAGTCTTTCATGATTTGAGGTTGATGTACTCAGCTTTGAGGTTGATTGTTTGGTTAGTTGTTGAAGACAAAGTTTTCATCTGTTCCACTCTGTCTGGTTTGGGAAATCTGGTCACATGACTGGATGGTGTCCTTCACCTGCTTGGTGATGCTAAGGGACATTGCTAGTTGATTAGTTATCATTTTCCCATTTACCATCCATGTTCCACAAAAAAAATGTTTGGAGAACATTTGATTGGGAACAAATCCATTCTACAGCAAAAAAAAAAAAAAAATTAAAAAAATCGAGATCAAGATCAAGATTAAGATCAAGATGTACTCATCAAGCGAACAAGCTAATAGTATTCTAGCTAACAGCAGAACAAAGGAGTACCCACCCCCAAGTCTGGACCTCAACATCTTTGAATTTGTTTGGGATTGCTTGGATCATAAGAAGCAGAAAATGCAATCAACTTCTAAGACTGGACTTTGAAGAAGCATGGAAAATATTCCTGCAGATTTCTTTGAAAAGCAAATCTGAACGGAATGGCTGCTGGTGTACAGGCAAAGGGCAAATACCATAAATACTGAAAGAAATTTATCGTATATTTGATTGTGAACCCATTTGTGAAATTCTGTGTTTAATATATGCTTTTAACATCTTTGTCTAACACCAAATAATGAACAACTTGCACTTAATTGCCATTTTTACTTGGAAATTAAATAAATGTCTGATTTTTGTTGAATGTTCAAAGAGAATTTTGTGAACAAAGCCATAAATAAGAAATGTGATGGGGGGCCCTTATCCCAAAGTACCAAAATGTACCACTGAACACTTAAAATGTTGGTATTACAGTCATAATTCAGTCAGTGCCTTAAAAGTACTGAGTTTCAATATCTAGCTCTACTCATTACAAGGGCAACACATTCCTATGAAGAGAGAATGAGAGCAGAGATATATAGCACAGCTCACCCAAAATTACCAACTCCAGCTCAACAAACTTGTTGTGTGGTGCGTGATGGGGCCATGTATCAATCTGAACCAGTGTTGATAACATCACAATGAACATTAAGTCCATCCCCTGTGCAAAGCTTTTGGAAAACTTTGATCTCAAACAAAACAGTTGATGGACAGGTGGAGGTGTCCACATTCTTACTGGGTCTGAAATTTTTTTTAGACAAGTAGCTAAATTCATCCAGTCAGTTTCTACTGTTTTCAGAAAATGTAACAGTGTGTTATTTTCTTTGAAAAGTTTAAATCAGAATGCTTATACATTGGTCAACAATGAATGTAATGAGTTTACATTGCAGTTAATTTCATCTCACTGCTGCAGAAAGTGGGTATGATACAATTTAATTGCTAGGCAACAACATTCTGGAATCAAAAACAAAATGCAATTATTAGGACAAGGGGACACAGTGTTGAGGCAAACACAGAACCTGAATTACTCAGTATAATCAACTGACAAAATACACACCATATTAAACATTTAATCCAAGCCACATTTTAGCACAGCTATTGACCAATAGACTTACCATGGTTACCAATGTGAAATCAAAATCCAAAGCATTGTATGTGTGCCAAAGGAGCCAGATCCCAGTGGTAAATATCCAAAAATATGCCAATGGCTCCCACTTCCACCACTAAACCAAATATGCAGAGAAAGCCCAGGACGGCAGTGCCAGACTAAAATTGGGCTTGAAAAAGGAACCCATTGAATCAATGAGTCAGTTATCCCATCAGTCAAACATCATTAACATGGCAATCAATACATGTCAAATGGAGGCTTGTGCATAACAATAGCTGAGAAATGGCTGAAATCATACCTACACTATCCTTTTCCTGTAATGAAACCCTAGATATTACACATATAGTTTATTTATCACAAAAAACAGTTGTGAGGATATCCTTTTTTGACTGTAGCCATAGAACTTTAATTGTTTGATTTCAACATATTTTCTGTAAACTTTCCTGACTGGTTTTTCATTAGATTTCTGTAAACCAATAAAGCACTGACTGCTTGCAAACATTGTGGGTTATTTTTATTTGTTTGGTTTCATTGTGTTGAACAAAAAACAGTCTATTCCATTAAAAGGCATTAAATGGGCTTTAACTTTCTAAACAAAAACTTTTGCCTTCCCAAAATACATAAACCTGATTTATTCCCAACTTTTCAAGGGAATAAATCAATTTTCTGATTACATGGTTCAAAGTATTACATTGGCAGTGAACCTATTATCCCTTGGATTTGGCAGTGACACCAGAGGGTCTGCCAAGAAATTAAAGTCTGGTGCCCAGTACAGTTTTGGGAAATACTTTTCACTCATTGATAGTGTTCCATAATACTTTACAGCGCGGCTACAGTGGATTCATACGTCCTCTTTCCCATTGTTTCCATTTCCTCTCTTACAATGCAAACATCATTATGAGGTGCAGTTTTTGGAAGCCTAGAGCTAAACAACACATCAATAGTAAAGAAACCTGTCAGTGTTCTCTAACATGTACCACCCCCCCCCCCCCATCAGCAATAAACCACTTTAGAACAATGATACTTTAGAGAGGCTCATTAGGGTAAACCACTTGGAGCGATTCACTGTTAGAAATAATTTAAGGTTCACAGCATTCCTGAAGTTTATCACTTATTAACTTATTTTGCAAGAAATTGTTCTGTATTCTCCCATTCCTTCCCAAGGCACCTCAAAATGACAGTCTGTCATTCCCTTTTCAATCTCCTTTTTTATTTAAAAAAGAGATCAGGTTCTGCATTTTTCTTTCAGTGTTTCCCAATATAATTTCTCTCAGTGTGAAATGCAGTGTCAAATTTTAAAAGGATATGGCTGTTCAAGGTTATTTGCCATCCTGATTGTGCAACAAAGAACATGTTTCAATTATTTATTAACTAAAATTGACCTCAATAAGAAAAAAGTTTTGGTTATCACTCAGTCACTTAAAATTGCCTCTGTGAAATGGAGAGGAAGTACATCTGCCTGTGGAGCATTCAATTGCCAGATGCAAAGCCAGTGTGTCAGCAAAAGTGAGTCAGGAATGAGGGGCTGTCACTCCTCAGTTATGCGCTGGAACTCAATATCAGGGACTGTGTAACTATCACACACTAAATAATATTCAAGGAAAGACATTTAACTACAGACTGAACTGAATTGTGACTGTTACAAACAGTTTCATAAATCCCATAGGTCAAATGTTAAGCTGACTGCCACATCAAACACATCACCAAAATGAAATCAATAATAAATAATACACTGATTGATAACTTGATTGTTGCTCAGTCAGACATGGCACTGCCACCAACAGGAGTTCATTCATTTAATGACAAAGTTGTAATGGATAGCTTTGTTATTGTGTCACCAGGAGGTTAATGAATTTAGCATGGTTTACATCATTTCACTGAGGGTCTGAGCTGCATACAAATAAGGCAATGGGCTTCTATTTTCAAATTTTTCGTTCCAAAAGACTATTTTCACCAAAGTGCTTAATGTGTCAATGCCAACATTTCTCTGGGGAACACATTCAAACCCAGACACAGCCATTATTCACCTATCTCCAAGCAGATTCAGGGTATGAAAGGGGGACATGGGAGGGAACGATGATGTTGGATTTACTGTTGAAAATAGTAGTTTGGAATTAGCAGCTTGACAAAAAGAGACAAAAGGGAAAAACTTCACAGTTCTTTGTTGATTCTGCATCCTACTACATTAACAGTGAGTGGAGAACATTTTTTAAAAGAGTGCAGAAATGTTTTCAAGACTGACTATTTACCCTTTCAAGATGAATGCATTTTCTACAGTATGGGACGCTTGTGTAGGGAATGAAATTTCATTTATGCTGAACTGCCTGGCCCTAAGCCAAAATGCATTGGCCTTCCGGTCCTTTAAGTAATCCTTTGACTGGGACTCCAATGTGTCTCAGTCAAGATCATTTATTTTTCTTTAAACTGAGTCAGAGGATACAGTGTGTCTCTTTCATTTGCTGCTTTGTTGTCACTGATGCGTCTGATGCACTCTGATCTGTGGGCATCTCCACCTTGGGAATGAACACATAGATACAGAAACTAAAAATAAATAACAGAGAAGCTGTTGCTGTCATTACCTTGTGCAGAGCAAACCCAACAGTGAAGTTTAGTAGCACAGGAATATGATGTGTCTTGAGACAAACCTAAAACAATGCTTTGAAATGGTGGTAAAGACATTTTTTAGATATGGTTTGGAGAGCATCTCATATGTATGCTGTTACCCCTGTGGGAGGTGGATTTCTTTCCATTGGGTGAAATATATACATATTTTATAATATGTATATACATATATACATGCAGTACAGCAATACATATAAACATATATTAAGTTAGCTTTATCTTCGCTAACATAGTTTGTCAAGCTCAGCCATTATTAAAATTAATTCATCAAATTTAGATTTTTAGAATTTAATTTTTTTTTCTCTCTCACAAACACATGGAAACCTGGTCATCATGGTGGCCATATTATTTCACTAAATAATGGCACTGAATTTATGCCGTAGTGCGAAATGGCTTGCCTGAAAACAAGACTTTCCAACAGACACATTCCAAAACAGACTGCTGCTGATTTTGCCAGGGAAGAGTCACGCTTCTATTTACTCTGGCAAGACTGAAGAGGTGACTTCACTACGGAAACTCAGAAAGGTTTCATCCACACTGCACTTTGCAAGCAGGAAGAGGTGAAAACTGATTCCTGGGATCCATTTCAATACAGACAAAGTTTATTATTTGTGTGTTTTTAAAAACCTTCCAGTAATTCCAGCCACAGAAGGAGTTCCATTCATTGAAATTATTTCTCTAGTGTAGTGTCTGTAGTGACTGTATGTCATATTTTAACAATGTGTGCGAAACAACTCAAGCCTTAGCATTGATTATTATTTGATTCTCATCATATAATTCATTAAATTCATCTCAGTGCAGTGTGGTACATGTAAATGATAGATGTTGGCATTGTAGTATAACATTTTCAGAAAAAGAAAAATGCTAACTTGTCCATCAATACCATTTCCTGATTCTTGCTACTGTTGTACCAGCCAGCTTAATCTGATCAGATTTTTAGAGAGTTGAAATATTGCACATCATTAACATATTTTATTTTGATATGCTTGATTATCACTTTATCTATTGTTCAAACAGGTATTTTAACCAAGTCTGTGGTCTTTAATTTATAGGTATCAGTTCTCAACAATGTGGTTGTACTGTTCCATTTTAAAATCAGAATTGGCCCAGTTAGATAAAGTGATAACTGCATCATTATTAAGTACATGTTTATGGATGATGGCAGATGTGTTATGTGCATCCAACTTAAATCATCTTTTGCAAAGCTCTATTGTGGGCCACCAATATTCCCAGATTAAAAAAGTAATTATTTGACCCCCTAATGTTTAGGAAAGAACTGGAAATTCCTTCATTACTTAGAATGTGTTTGGTTGGATTATTGATTACATTAATATTTTATTGTCCTCCCAAACTGTTTTACAACTTGAAAGACACTGTTGTTTAATCTTGAGACTGAGCACGAGCAGACTGAAGCTCAAAAGCTGGAGTATACAATTAGATGTACCATTAACACCTACTTAATACTACTTTACCATAACTTACAAACACAGTGTGCTCACATTAACAATATGTTGCATAGTTCACAGATGGCTCCATGGCTTGTTTTGCCTCTTGCCAGCCAGCACTGGATATAAAACTAATTTTCTCTTAATGACACTTCTGTGAGCCTGATTTTCCTCACCCTGTAACATTTGGTTCCATTAACATATTGCAGTGAGACATAACTTGGGACATGATTATTTTGACAAGCTGTCAGGTATGAGAACTAAGAGAGGGAAACAACAAAGCAACATCTATAATCAGCCAAAGACTCTCTGCAACCGAAAGAACACTATCTTTTCAGGCAGCTAACTGAACAGAGGTCAACATAGGATTTCTTAAAAGAACCATGGAGCACATTAAAACGGGTTCAAGCCAACTGTTGAAGTTGTATTCCTTGTTTTTTATTTTCCATTTTTTATGTGCTCAACCATCAAATATGATACTGTTGTGTAGCAAATGAACATTAATGTTTGTTGAAGTAAAGAAAGAACACCTTTATAACATTTAATCATTTATACCAGTCAAAATGAAACATACCAGAGCAGCATCAGAGAAGGGGAAAACCTTATGTTGTGTTACCAGTATTTCATAAATTAAGTAAAATCAGTGGGACACCTGAGATGCCAAAGTGAACTGAAAGCAACTGTTATGTAAAATGAATTTAGCTCAATGCCTCTCGTGTGTATGCAATAATGTAATTATTGAGGCAGCCCTCAAAAGTTACTTTCATAAATGGTTATGTTCTCAATATTTCTCATTGTGTTTTAATACTTTAAAATATATGTAAAACAGTTGTTTGTTAATACTCTGTTTATACACTGAAAACATATTGAGATTAAATCATTTTGAAGTATCTCCTCACTCTGGGGCTTTGGTAGATTAAGATTCCTCTTTGCTTTGGCAAATCTCCCATCTTTAGAATCACTCTTTCTTCGCAGGTGTCAGGGATGAATTTTCAGAGTTAACCTGGGCCGTAAACACTTGTAAATGTTTTACATATGCTTATATGCATTTTCAAGAACCTTGTATGACTCTCACTTATGGTATATGTTATGGCTTATGTTTTATGTTATGAGGTACTTGGACAAGATACATCTAGTATATGTCACAAGCAAGGTCCTTACAAAGGGAAACATATACCCGGAAGTTGATTTTTACTTGCAAATAATGAAACCAACCAATTTTGTTGCAGCCATGTGTTTGGGCTTAGTGTTGGGATGGAAAGTAGGACGCTTTCTGCAGAGCCAAATCTTAGCTGAATTACAATATACTTTTATTTGGGACATGCTTATGAAGCCTCTTTTGGTATTGGATTTACCTTAAACTACATTTTGAAAAAAAAATGAAATAAAAGGGTTAACATTTTCAAAAATAAAAACTGTTAAAATTGTCATACACTTAGGGCAGATTTCAGACATGCACATAAAGTCATTTTCCATGCAAGTCTCTCAAGCTTGCGATGATGAGTTATGTTAAAAAAAGTTCATTGAAGAGCAGGCCTGGATTGAGCTTATTTCTAATACACATGACACTATACAAACATAGATTTCAATCATGAGCTGTGCTTTTGCTAAAAAGGACATTAACAGTGTTGATCACATAATGGTTATGCTGCAAATCAACCTCGACGTTGTATAATTATCATTGGAAACAAATAATTAGCTGTTGATGAAGATGATGTGCAGATTCAGTTTATCAAATTATAAAGTGTCCCCTTGATCTGAATTTGATTATGAGACTTATGGTGATCTATGCATGTTTACTTTATATTTCTGTAAAGAACTGACAGCTGTAAAAGGAGTTTCAAGAGAAAACACATGCACAAAACTCTCCTAGTGTTTTAATGATTCATTAAATACTTACAGTATACAAAATGCAAAAATCTAATATGTTTATGTTACTATTGCATATAGAGTTTAGGATTGCCAACGACAAAACATAACTCCTGCCAATTTTTTAATCTCACCAGTTTAATCTTATCAATGAGATTGTATCTTACTTATTTATATAATGTTTTATTCATCATCTAGAAGTATTAAGGATTGATGATTTTTCCTGTCTTCAGATCTTATGAAATACTTGAGAAAATTTTTGAGATAACCTCAGGCTAAGGAATGTAAAAATGCTACCGCAAACTTGTAACTTGATAGTTATCTGACCACCCCTCTGAGTTTTGGTGTCTGACCTGAGAGAATAATATGTATCTGGTGTCCTTCTTCTTGTCCAAGTGATCGGTCCCTTTTATGTAATTCATCACCTATAATACAACTTACACAGCTAATTGCACTTCTGCTTTAATATATAGCAACAAAAAAACCTTTGGTGGACTTCAACTGAACTACAGGCTAAATAATTCAGCTGCCAAAATCACAGGGCTGCAAATGCAACATGAAGTCCTTGAAGTAAGGTCAACTCTCTTATGAAATTCCTAACACACATGCTTATAAATAGTAGATATTATTCTTTAATAATTGTAGTGTCACAGACGTTCCACCAAGGCTTCAGATATGTACATACTTACTGTAAAGTATGACCCTGCATTTGTATGCAAATAGATATGTGTTCATGCCATAAGTCTGCAACTGATGCTGCTTGATTCTAATTAATTGACTAGTAAATCAGTAAATGTTGACTGCATAGCACTACATCAAGTACAAGTTCAAGTTTCTGGGCAAGAGAGCCAGTTACACTCCTACCCTAGGGGGTATCACCCTCATGTCATCCACTAAACATGCATGCACTTTTCATTGCTTCACTGCATTCTCACTTTCTAAACTTCAGAAACCTCTGCCAATCAATAGCCATTTGGCTGCAGTATGCTTATGTTATGAAACCTGCAAAGCAGTCAGCATGCCTTCATAGCACTGATGCTATGTGCCTGAACAGAAGAACGTCTTGATAACCTGCTATGGGGTGTATTTTTGTACAAATCACAAAAAGTATACCACATCTGTTGTGCTGATGTTGTGGATGACCCAGATGGCAAACGCTGCCACATGACTGCACTTAAAGTCACCACAGGGACATTCAGAGGAGCTGATGCCGCCTGAGGTACCAGTCAGACCTTTGAGGAATGAGGAGAGTTTTCAGGAGTCAGTTTCACATTCGCATGGATTTAGTCCTATCACAAGCCATTTAATAACATTTTGGAGGTCTGATGTGTACAAATGAAAAAAAAAACATTAACACCTAAAACTGGCTAGAATTACATCATGGTAATCAGAAAATTTAGTTAATATATTTTGGTGAGCATTAAGATTAGGGGAAGGGCCATACTTAAAATCTTTTAGGAGGCGTAAGTTTGCACTGGTGAATGCTCATCCAAGCTATGTGAACTTTCCTTCTGATGATTTAAGTGAATTATACTTCCAAAAAGCAGAGAGGATAAGACTGCTGTCAGCTGTGCCAATGGTCAAATTATAAGCTGGCTCCAAGCTGTCTCTCTACGTCTAAAAAAAGATTTTTATTTTGGGGAAACACTAAACCAAAGTTACACATCAATAGTTTCTTTGACCCTTATTGATACCTAGCTCTAAGTCAAAAAATATATTATAATTATTAAAATTGTTTGGGTTATAGCACTAAGGGGCAGTTAAAAACAATGAGGAAAGAGCATCTTTGTATTTTGCATGGCATTACATACTCTGTAAGTGGCTGATATACGTACTGTTTATACATTCTTACTCAGACTTTACAAATCACATAGACTGCGTTTGTTTTAATTTGATACAGCTAGTCAGGCTTTGTACATGCTTCTAATACTGTACTTTTGCAATATTTTGTCTGTACTACCTAAATGAATGAAGTTTAATTTGTAATTGCCAGTATATTAAATGGTACAGCAGTGTAAACTATCCACCAGTGCAGCTGAGAATACATTGTATTCTACTAAAAACATCCTCCCTTTGCAGAAATTAATGAAATACATTTTCATAGAGGCAGTCATTCAGGTTGCACGTACAGAATTACAGATTTCATCCAAAGCCTCCAAGTAAGTTCAACTTAAACCTTATCTGTACACCCAATCTGTATTGTATGTGCTGTGCTTCATTGTAGCACTTACAGAGCCAAAAGACAGTGGCCATCAGACTATACAGATTGTACTAGAGTCACATGATCTGATCTATAATGATTTCCTTCCCCTTCAAGTTTTCCTCTCTCCATCCTTAAAGAAGAACGTCAGATATGTGAGAGAATACATAGTGGGAACCATGTAGTTAGGGAGCAAAGACCCAGAAGAGGCAACATAAACACTACTACGGCTCACGGTGAGTGAAGTTTTGGTACTCTTGGAAACAAGGAACTAACAGAAAAAAACATGATTTAGCAACAGGTGATTTATCAACTTGCTCATTTATCAATGTACATATTAATAACTGATCGGCACTACATCAAAAAGTAGAGGGTAAATCTGCATTTTGCTACCTTCTTTATAGGTTACATTGAATTCATATTTGTGGCTTATATTTAATACCACAATAGGTTAGGAAAATGGGATATCCGCCTCCGCAGCCTTACATCTGAGTTTTGCAAGTACAACAATGTATGCATACTACACATGGGCAAATGAAAGGAATACAAATCCCACAAAAAATGAAAAATCCTGGGAACTTTTTGGCTAGCGGGAAATCCAAAAGTTTGTGATTTGTCAGTAAATTATTGCTGTGCCAGTATGGGGATTCTGTAAACATACTGTTTGCCTTGAAGTTTGGTTCTCATGCTCTTCAGTGTATATCATGAGATATGAATAGCTTGTTTAGCATCAGTCCCAGTTCTCTTGGTACACAAGAACATTCCATAGCATAAAGCATACTTGGATGCCCCTCTGAGCAAAGTATTGATTTGTCTGACAAAATGTATTTTCTAAGTATTACTAACATACATGCACATTCATTTATAGTAGTGTCCCTTAGTAAGAATGACTTACAATGCAAGAGAACAAGAGAAGTGCACCCACAAGAATTTTAAGTGACAGTGATACAAACCTGGTTAAAATCACTCCTAGACCAAACAATAAAGGTGAAATATGTGAATAATTATGATTTATTATGATTCATTATCTTATATTCTTTTTCTTCCTACAAACCAACATTATATAGGAACAAATAGGTAAAACTATACCATTAAAACAGATCATGGTTTTAACTGCAAGGTAAATTTCAGTAAACTGTTCTACTTCTGCTTTAATGTGTTCAATATAGAAATCATAGAAATAATAGAAAATCAAATGTAAACATTGCTATTAAGTGTATGTAAAAATGTATCTTAGTTGTATGAAACTGGCCCACAAACAATTCTCACACCTATGACACTTTTTAACCCTAAAAACAGTGCAGCTTCACCACAGCTTTTCAAAACAACGGGAATACCATGGTAAACCCCATCTTGTGTTGCTTATTTTATCATGTGTATTGCATCCATTTCAGCTAGTCTTGGAAAGATGGCCTTTACCTCAGCCATTAATCATGTTCTGCTGGACTGGTATTGGTGCACAAATCCTCAGGTAAGGAAAATGGCCACAAAGATTGTGTGTAGTCCAGGAACATTAAGCAATTGCAGCTTCAAGGATGAATGAGTGCATTGATTCTCTTCCTCTGGGCCCACCTCAGCTCGCAATAATATTAAAAGATAATGGCCTCCAAAGGTAATGCACAAAGACAAACACTGCACCCATTCAATATCCTCACAGCAATGCCATCTCTAATGATCTTTGTATTCACTGGTGGAGGCTACAGTAATGCGTAATGAAGCAGGCATGTATTTATGTACACCATGGTACATTGCACTGCCTGATGTGGTTCCTCATTTTAGAAGCCATCATGTTTTTTTTTTATTATTATTATTTATTATCTTCATGCAGACATAATATAAAGTTGGTTACAGCTTTTCTTTAAAAAATGAAGCATATACCTCAGATGAACATATGGAATCCAGAACAGCTGTGTTGTTTGGTTGCTCAAAATTGTTAATTGAAATTCACTATCTTTTACCTTCTTTTGACATTATTATGTGTGGATGTTTTTATATGTATTATATTGTTTGTGTAAATTGAACAATATCTATAGGCATGTTTTTGTGTGTGTGTGTGTGTGTGTCTGTGGAGGGGGGGGGGGGGGGGATAGGGTGTTATATGCTGAATATGTCAAGACAGGGTTGGGAAAAACAGGCAAAGTGGCAACCAGTAAGACACAGCAACAGGACAAGAAAACAATCCAAAAATCAGAAAATGTGTAACCAGGCAGGAATCAAAACGAGGAGGCAGAACAGGCAAAAAGGCTTGTAGCATAACTGATCAAATGAAACAGAGACAAACTCAAATGAGACAAATGAGCAATCAACTGAGCAGGTGACACAGAGGCAGGGAGACAAAAGGGAAATGAAAACAAAAGCACATGGACAGGGGAACAGAAAAACCAAAACATACGAAAACAAACAAACAAACAAAACCGAAAGCAAAAACAGAAACAAAACACATTACAGGGCAGCATTACTGACAGAATATCATTGACTAAAAACTATTAAATATCCAGGGCTCATTTTGTTGTCTCTTACACATATGTAAATAAGTAAGTAAGTAAATAAATAAATATGCTGGCAGACGTATACAAGATGCAACAATTAACTAACACTGGCTAACTGTAAACAGCACAATAAAACAAGGGAAATTTTCCATATCAGTTGCTATCAGTTTATATTAAATATTTTGTTTAATTACATTCATATATTATTATCTGTAATCTATGAATCTAACTATACGTACCTATTAATTGGTCACTGTTGTCAGACAATGACACCATGACTGCTGAAACTGTTTATGACCAAAACAAAATTACATTGTAAATGCATACTATGTAACCATAGGCAATATGTTAAAATATATCATGTTGGAACTCTCATATACATACACTATTTTCAAGATATAGTAATGAAAATTTCTTTTACAGTTTTAAGCATTATTTTGCATGTTGCAGTTAGTACCCAGTACATTGTCACAACCACCACTGCTATCAATGATGTAGCTAATGTCCATATGTGGACATTACATGTGATGTTTTAAAAGTTCAGCACAAGTTTGTATACAGTTTAAAGAAAAAAATCATTTTTGTGTTGCTTTCCATGGCAGTGAATTTAACAAGATAATTTTCCCTGCAAAATGTTTAATCACCTCCTTTAATTGCAAGCCACTGCAAGATTCACGTGTTTTTAAACTTGAATTACCAATAAATCACATCTACACATTTCCAAGTTTTTCCAAGGATGTTATCACTCAAAGGGAAAATAACTAAGCTTGAGCTGATAACAATAAGCACCAACTTGGTGCAAACATGTTTTGGACTGGTTAGAAGCAAGCATTATCAATGTGTCATCATGCTACACTTCCCTTCAGCTATCTTGAATTAATAATTTCTTAACAGGAGCTTTCAAATCTAAACATCTACCCACAACTGTAACATGTAAGTGAACCTAGTTCAGGCAGGAAACTCTTCAATCTACATCAGCTGAAAACCAATTAGGTCTGCTGACGTGTTGTGTTACATAATCAGAGTTTGCATTAATCAGAGTGTGATTACCACCTTACCATGCATTTTGCAATGTTTAAATGGCAAATAAACCTTAGCAGTGTCATTGTACAAACACTTCTACCATGCCATAAAGATGTTTTTTAGCATTTGTTTTTCCACTGATACTCCAACCTCAACTTACTTGACTCGGACTCTCTGTAACTGGGGAGATTTGAATTTGCACCCTGCCTGCCTACCGCATCATCTGGTTGTGCATTTGCTGTGCTTCCTCAGCAGGGAACACTCAGAGAAGTTGAGCCTTCAGCTAAAATTGATGTAATGGTGCTTACATATGATGTCAATAAACATTTAAACCAAATGCATGAGTGTTCCTGACTGAAATGGCTTTAATTATACTTATTTTTCCCTACCTATGTCCTCCAAAAGATGTATATAATATATTGTATATGTAATAAATTAATAGTAGAAAAATATTAAAAAATCTGTTTCTCCAGCAGTGTTTTTAGAAGTATAATTAGAGAATAGTAACATTCACTACCCAACCCTGGCCATGCATTTCGCCATCACATTGGCATGATATGCTCCATACTCCATTTATAAAGGTAGAATGTAAATTAAAATGTGATTCACAGGGAATTATTCCAATTGTGCATAGTCTCAAGACTGTCTTATGGTTTTGTGGTTTTAAATAACTGAATGGCAAACTGGCAACAAAAGATACCATGCTACAAGTTTTGCTGTAACTGCAGATCATAGTTGGGAATGATTTCATTTTCAAATCCTCAAATTTTGAGATATCAGTGGTCTGACATTAGGCTTATTAAACTGGAATTAAGTCTCAGGATAGTCACATATTTGTTATTTCATTTTATATCCCTAATTTTATAAAGTTACCAATAATCTGGTTCCCTATTTACTACACTGGAATTTAGGTTCAGAGCAGACATATATATATATTCATTATGACAGGTTCCAGCTTTAGCATCCCAAAACAGAACATCCATGAATGCAGAATTTTTTCACAAATTCTTTTCAAAATTATGTAGTCTGTTTCCCAATTTATATTTACATGCAATAAAGCTGAAAAATAGATTTATGTATGTCAGATAGAAGTTGTCACATGTTTAATACGTTGCATAACACATTTAGAGGAGATACAATTTCTCAATGTTGTTGTACTTTTTTGCTGGTTTTGCTATGATCCATGAGTATAACCATAATAAGTTAGATCTATGTCTGATTTCTTTGCTTTTTGAGTATGATCAGCAACTGAAAAATTTGATTTGATTTTAAAAATTTGACAAAAAATCTCATATTTTGTACAAAAAGTCATGTAAACTGGGCCTAAGTGTTCTGTCACTTTCCACTACTCAAACAAACAATAGTCAGTCTATTCCAGGAGTCATTATATACTTTTTAATAATTGATTCTTGACACATATTGTATAGTAACAGTAGGATATTAATATTATAATAACATAGTACTATTATTAGTAGTATTATACTGAGCTAACTGAAAATTGATGATTCTATCCTCTCATAGCATATTCCCATGTTCTTAAGAGAGGCATGAATTGATTCAAGTGAAATGGTCAGACCAGCCTGCTTGCAACTCCTATTGCTGCAATTAGTAATGAGCTTATTTATGCTTATTTATGGGCAGTACATTTATGTTATCCATGCTACATTGTTTTTATCATCCTTTGTTTTTGAAATGTTACATGTTATGGTGCAATAGCCTAAGTTCCTAGTTGCTAGTTAGGCTTACAGTGCAAAATTACAGTTGTATTGAGACTAGATTTAGTATGGACTGTGCACCATCCATTGAAAAAAAACAAACAAACAAACAAACAAACAAACAAAAAGGAAAACTTTAAAACATCTACTTTTACCAAGAAATCTCATTATAGCATTCCACCAAAATACAGTTACTACCCTAAGAGTTTGGCACACATTATTTAATCATGCCTGTGCTAACTGCAGTTTCACTCACTGCATGGCTCACAGAAGTCCTCCAATTAGAGGCACAATTTTAAAGATAAGAAACATATTTTTGGTGAAGTGCCTTCTGAATAAAAGTAGTTAAAGATGACATTCTGAATGTCAATATAATTATAATGAACATCTGAAGTCGTGCTGTGTGATCCACATGCATTTATATAATGATATAGCACTCTAGGGCAGTGATCTAATCTAAGGGAATTATTTAATTGAGTCAATTACAGAAATTAATCATCGAGCTTTATGTGGCACAAAAGGGACCTACATATATAACAATTTCAGAATGGTATCCTGTAGCCAAATACACCGTCTGCAAGCCAGATGTCCATTTAATAATTTAACTGTGTTGTTGAATGAAATATAAATAGCTATTTATGTGGTCATTCCGGAATATATTGGGAAAAAAATATTTTGATTAAAAAGTATCAATTACTCATCATTAATCCTGTGGTAGATGAGAAGAGTCCTTTCTCAGTTTTAAAGAACAGAACTCCATTGCATTTAAATTGCATCAGCTCTAAATTTAAAGTTTTTAAAGAGATTTCTAAAGATTCTGTGTGTTTTTCAGACACACAGGTCCAATTTAATTGTATGACTATGCACAAGTTATTATCCAGAAGAAAAGAGATTTCAAACCTTTTATGAAGGGTGAAATTTCAAGAGAGAGGAGAAAGATACATTAATATCTTTGAAGTAAAACTAGTTTTCTGCTCAGTTTTAGCAAGCGATGCATTTTCTGATGTAACCTTTTGAGAAATAGATGGTATAAAACTAAGCTTTTGACAGGGCTGTGAGGACCTGAGGAAGCAAATGGTCGAAATGCATAGATTACGCAGTTCTAAAAGCTCAGAGGGTAAACACAGGTGTTGGTAATTCATGTCTTTGATCACAAGAAGTAAATGAGTCTGGAAAATCGTTTCTGAAATAATTTGTTTAAACTGAATGATCGCTGCCAAAAATATACGACCAGAAATACAGGCTGAATAAGTAAATGCTGTAAATGGGAACTTGTTCTGTAGTAACAGTAAACAATGACAATGTCAATAACAACAAACCAAAGCAAAGACATAAAACGTATTTTCTGCGGATGGGGGTGGGGCGAGGGGGATGGCACAAAACATTTCTGTGGGCATCATAAACTATGAAACAATGAAATTCCACACTGAAACCACCCTTTTGTGTCTGTGCAAAGCAAAACATTAGTTTCCTAATAAGTTGGTAAAGCTGTTGTACATGTGTTCCAAAATAAGAATATGGGATTATACATGGGAAAATATGAACAGGCAGGGAGAGCACATTTTATGAGCATCAAAAAATATCTCATTGTTCTGAGTCACATCTTTATTTCTAGCAATCGTAGCTAGACACTCACTTTTCTAACAGTTTTGCTACTGACTGACACATAGCTGTGGAACATATCTATAATAGAGGTGGGAAAAGTTTGTGCTTATGTATAGCTTGGACATTCAAGACAGAATACTGTCTAAACATTAGCCAAATTAAAAAAAAAAAAAAAAACATAACAGCTAGCAGGATTGAACCATAGTCTTGGACATACTGATAGCTATTTATACAGCAATGTTTGAAAATGATGAATCTTTTGTATTATCATGGGTCAGCTAACCAAATGGTAAACAGTTGCATGGCTTCTTTGATTGATTAATTCTGAGCTGCCACTTCCATTAGCCCACGTCAATAAATAGGATGCAGGCCACTAATCAGTGTTCTGTACATACTTAAAGCATGCAGTAGATACTTATGTCATGTGGACAAATTCAGTGATGATAGAATTATTTATTATTATTAAATATTATTGATTATTATTAAAAATAATTAATTATTATTAAAAATAATAATATGATTTCTACATGATCCACTCTGTCAGGCCACTGCAAAGAATGAGAAGGACTTTCTTTGACAAATAAGCTTTAGCTTGTCTTAAAAGTTGATCACACTGAGGTCATTAAGTTGAGATGCCATGAAATGGAGATGTTCTTGTCTCCATAGATGTGACAGGCATCTTTATAGTAAGATATAAAATATGAACATTTAGTTCTAATCTGTTCTTAACTGATGAACATGAATCTAAAGTAGACTGAGGAAAATATTTCCATGACTAATATTGGCAATGTTGCTTTGAAATATAGCCATGTAGTGACTTGCAATGATAGTTTATCCTATAACGGAGTGGTATATGAATGGATTCTGACAGAACTGCAGCGGTGGCAGAATCATTACAAACGTCTACTGTCAGGAAAAGTCATGCATTTGGTTTAAATGTTTATTGACATGCAGTTGTCATTACATTAATTTTTTGGAAGGCTCTAGTTCTCAGGATGCTTTTTCACAGCAGTTACATGATCGATTTAAATGATGGGCAGGGAGCAAAAATGTGTCAAATGCCACCCCCCCCCCCCCCCCCCCCCCCCCCCCCCATGGAGTGTTATTGTCTCCTGAAACCCATGTTTTTATTGCAGTGCATATAGGGACAGCCAACCTCACAGTTGCTTCACAACTTCTCAACATAAATTATATCAAAATGCAGACAATAATAATCCCACAAATTATTTAGATTTATCTCTTGGAAAATTTCAAATAAATGTTCCTAAGTGTTACATTTAATCTTTTTATGCATACCTTCAGTGAATTCCAACATAGGAGGGGTTGGGTTATTCCGCCCATTTGTTCCTTGTTGCAGCCAGCTGTTCTGGTAGGAATAAAACACAATTAGGAGTGAAACACAACGTGTGCTTAAGTAGGGAGTAAAACACACCCCTCAAAACTCATACTAAATATAAAAAGCATGAAATTGTTCATCAGAGATATAAACTCTGAACCAAACAATACGTGAAATTGGGCAGAAATCAGCAAGAAAAGATTTTCGACTCTGTCCCATACCTCTCTTCTTTCTGTGTTCCAAATTAATGAATAATACTTAATCTGCCTACAAGAAAAGACATCCTGTTCAATCATACTCTCCAGTGTTTAATTAACAAGCATTTGCCTACAGTGAAAAATCAATGACTTGGTGAACCACCACAAACATAGTACTGTTGTTATTGATGGTTGCTGTCTCGCCTCAGTACGACAATCTCATTAACTGGGTTCTCCCTCGACTGTGCTGTCACTTGGTTTCTGCTTGGAGAAATTGTAGTCTTCTATGCTGTGTGTAACGCTTTCAAGATTACACTCAATACAATTCAATGAGGCTACCCTCATTCAATGATTTTTTTCTCTTTTATTTTTCCAGTTTGTGTTGAAAATTATGTTCTGCTTTCTAATAACCAGGATGTGTTGTTTTATAAGCAAGATACTTTCCTTTTTACCAAAAAAGAGCCAATCATTTTTAGGTCATGTTTCTCCAGAAGAGGTGGAAGGAGGAGCACAGAGCAGGAGGGGCTGCTTATTAGTGAGTGCTTCTGTTTTTCTTTCCCTCAGCTTTGAGAGCCTACAGGACCTTGGACAACAGCTGGCTCATCTGCTGCGGATTTGTAAGATCTAAGATTCAAGATTCAAAAAACTTTATTGTCTATCACATAATGAAAGAAAATTGTCTTTGGTTAAGGGCTCACAAACAACATAAAAACATACACCCATGAAAAACTCACATAACATTACATATGAACACAAACAATTCCTGTGACAGTATCATTTGGCCTGATTTAAAATGGTTTTTGTGAATTCTCTTTTTGGCTAGAGGTGCTCTGAAGTGTCTACCTAATGAGAGTAGCTGAGAGGAGTAGTGAAAGGGGGTGTGAAGGATCCTTAGTGAAGGAGGGCACAACTGGCTCTTGAAACAGATGCATGCACACTGATGACGTCATGCCCAAGACGAGCAAGGAGCAGTGAATCTAGTGTGAAGCAAATAACCTCTTATCACGCTAGTTGGCTTGTCGCCTAAATAATGGTTAATAGAGAGGCAGTCGGCCTCAGGGTCATAGTGAGGCAGCTACACGGTTGTGTTTTACATGTATTTCGGTTGTGCACATGACGACCACACTCAATCAAAAGTGACATGCAGTAAAGATTTACTGGTCACTACATTGAACGCTAAAGAACAGGAAACATCCCATTTCATTATTTCAGAAATACACTTAAATAATGTAAATTGATTAGATACATTAACTTTTGGTTTATCGCGTCGCATATCACCATTGTGATAATCCATAAATTAATCGAATATCACATTTTTCTCCATAATGCAGTCATGCAGCCCTACTGGTGTCTGTGTGTAACTCTCACTCTACCATTTAACCAACATCCACCCCCTTTTACTTAAAACCCAGACAGAGACAGAACATGTACAACAATTGATAAAAAGCACCATTTGCCTTGCAAAACTATTATGTAACAAAAATGTACAGGTGGAATTCTAGATGCAAGGACTACCCATCTGTTTTACTCTGAATGTACGGTATGCATTTGGAAGGTATTGTAAGAAAGTGCCTGATGTGCAATATTGAAGTGCATGCAGCACTCAGAACATACCTTTCAGCACCACTGAAATCAATCAGCCACAAAGTTAGTGAGCTATGGGAGAAATGAAAATAAAGCAATCACTATAACAAGATTACCTACATGTACAGCTATGGACACTCACAGATTTTCTGTAAGTGTTGCAGTTTTTAAATGTATGGCCTGTCAAATACAGGTAACCTCATATACCATTTTTGTCTTAGGTTCATTCAACTGACTACATCAATCTTTGGTGTAATATGCTGAATTTTATATTTAGTTTCCAAGATTAAGGATATGGCTTGACTGACGCATAGCTTCAACTCACCATTCTCGCTACTGTAGGCTTAAATTTGTGACCTGAAGTTTGAACTGCTTTCTACAACAGCCATGGTCTCAGATGCATGATGATATAACTGGAAATAATGTCATGAAAAATGTAACAAATAAATAATTGGTCTATATTAATGTAATAAAAAATTTTGAATGCAAAACATGACAATTTTTAGACATATTGTAATAAGTTATATTATATTCTGGTTATTACATCTTAAAGTGAGTTGAAAATGTAATATGTCATAATTTAATTACATTAACTTTATATTACATTAAGTTGAACAACAGGTATCAGCAGGTACTCAACAGACTTTCACCGTTGGTTTGTCTACAATGACAATTAAACACATTGCTTCATGACAGGTTACTTGCAAATGTGGTGGAGACCCCCTTAAATGACTATGGCTTAAATTAAACTTGTGGTGACTATAATTACTAGGTATGATGAAAAGAACAAGAAGAAAATACTTTTTATATTAATTACGACATTGAAAAATTGTCCAAAAACATTATTGTCCAACATTATTATTTATTTATTTATTTTTTTGTAAAAAACCAAGGAATGAACCAAAATTCAGAGGCTGTCATGAGGGAGCAGTCCTGGAATACAACTTGGAGCAACACTTTTGGTTTAGATTTGTTTTTTATTTTGGGACACAAAAGAGGCCAGGCACTCTGAGACATGAGCCGAATTGCATCCGACCTTTTTTTCTTTTTGCGTGTGAGTAGAAGCATGTGTGCATGAGGAACTATCCCTCCCTGCCATGTGGCTTAACCCCATGAGTGGTGATAAGGGGTCTCATTTCCATCACAAAGAGGGAGTGGGAGGGAGTCAGAGTGGAGGGTACTGTGTGGTGAGTGAAAGCTATTCAGATCCTACAAGCAAACATGAAAACTGTATAGATGCAATTACAAGCAATTTGAGATCAAATATGTTCGCATTTGGTAAATGTGGCTTATTATGTTAGACCAACCTCTTTCTGTGTGAACTGCACCCTGCCAGATTGGTAGACCCTGAGGTGACTTAACCACTTGGCAGTTTATGGTTCAGCAAGTTGAGGTTGCATTCCTACCTGATCACCATTCATGTTAAAATATACACAATTCACTTTCCCATCTTTGCTTTCAGATTGGTTAATTCCATTAGTTTAAGTAAACTAAATTTTACACTGTAACATAGTGGAACAACACATTTTGCATGTTCATTCAAGTTAAGCAACAAAAATGAACAATCCATGCATATTTCAGTTGTAAGACACTCAGGGCCAAATTTACTAAGGAATAGTTGCAGCACAAAGATATTTGCAATACAGGGACAGTTTTAGATATGATTTTACAAAAAGAAGCCTTTAGTAATTCTGGGGCAAAATTTTGGAGTTGGTTGAAGCTCTCAAAGTTAATATCTTTTTTTTTTAATATATGATATTTCCCATTGCTTATGTCCACAGTCCATTCTTACATTGGTGGAGGAAGGCAGATTAATAAGGTCACAGATAGCCTTGGATTATGCATTGTGTCTGGAAAAATATCATAAAAGTTATAAAATATCAGAAAATACAGTGTGGATGAACATACTGTGTAGATGGAAAGGTGGGAAGCAGCAAAGAACCAACGTTTACAATGACATAAGGGATATACTGCAATTTAACTCACTTATATGCATTAGTGGTTTTATTTGTCATAGAGGGGGTTTTGAAGTCAAATCCTGTGTTTCCATTCACATAGAGGCTAAAAAACTATGACATTAGAGCCGCTGTCAAAACGTCAGCTTACTGTCGAAGGTGAAATGAAGATGAATCTCATCCATGTGTAGGGGGCAGTTACTAAGAAATCCAATCCCTTATGAAAGTTTCTCTATGCATGAAGTGAACTGGCTGTTTGATGGTGTTAAGAATCCCATAAATGCAAGCTTAAATTGGAACTGATGGCATGAGTTGAGGTGAGGCTTTCTAAAGGTGAATGAATGCATGAATCAGGATTCAAAGTGTAAGGAAACTAGTACATGTGCAGATACTATACTGGTTCGGAGACTCATATCAGGCAATTAAAGGACCAAACAGTGAACAAAAGGCCACAGTTACAAAATATATGTATATATACAGAATATTTTTTTTTTCAAAAGTTGGGGGGAAGGATTGGGGTCCCTATGAAATTGGTGGGGATTTATACACCCCCCCCCCCCCCCCACCGCGCCATCTGCTTCCCTGTTCACATGAGAATAACAGTTATGCAATGGTTTTATCAATTATGCAATGGTTTGATCACATTTTTCATGATTGTTCCACTTTTTCAGCACTCATTTGGAAAAAACAACTACCTTGGCTTTTTTTTTGTAAAACTGTGATTTCTGGGAAAAAGAAAACCAAGATTCATTAAAGAAAAGTTTTGGTTTTATTGAAAATGTAATTTCCAACCAAGACAACTTGTACAGTTTGAGATAATAAATGTCTATAATTAATTAATTAATAATTAGTGTTGCTCATAATACTACTGGTAATATGATGACTACCACTATTACTACTTCTGCTTATAATAATAATGGATGATCGTCTTAAATACTGTATCGCTTTTAAGATGCATTTAAGAATTCAGATAACCACAGCCAGATATAGCAACACGCATGATTTTAAATGGATGCATCAATATTTATGCTACCATAAAATGACAGAACACATAGATAGTAAGAATTTGTAGTTACATCATTTCCAATAAGTTTTTCCTGGCAAACAAATTAGTCTTAATACATTTCCTTTGGGTTATAGCAAATATCATTGGTGGAGGAAAATTCACTTCATGCATACATCATACAGCTTGTTGCTGCTTTTAATACTCTGCTGGGAGCCCAATATATTGACAGTCTTATTATATGTTCTCTTTACTGTCATGCACACGCAATAAAATGATCTAATATAACCATAAGCATCCAATAACAAAAGCATTACAGAAAGAGACAAATATCTATACAAAATATATAATATGATATGATTTATAATATAATAAATGATACCATACTGATACTTAGAAATACAAAATGTAGGATTTTACAAGTAGGCAAGTGTCACAGTGATGACTGCTGTGGAATTAAATCTTTCTTAAATGATCACAGCCCTGCTTCAAGGCTCTTTCAATGAAGGATATGAATATGAAATCTATTCAACACGAGAGTAGAAGGTGAGCTTCCCATTTTGAGCTGGGCAACTTTGCATTTGTAACTTTGCATTCTTTTCTTCACAAAATCTTTTGAAATCTGAAGGCATGTTAAGTCTTTGCAAACATGACCAATATGTTGTTCTTACCCATAACTTGCATATTCCAGCAATACAATATAACCATGGCCATAATAATAATAATAATATGATAACATTGTTAATCATACTGATACTCATCTCAAGCAGCAATTGTTAGAATTAAAGAGTTACTTTTTCCTAACTTATAGATATGACATAATGAATTTTAGAAATCGTAAGTTTGTGTGTATTGTGCGATTTCATTTATTTTGGTGTACTCAAGTTACTATCATTTCATGTTAATAGATTCTCTTTGTGTTAATATGTTTAATGAAACAGCGTTAGGCACCCAAGGTTGGTATATCCGCCTCTGTAAAATTATTTTCCATTCAGAAAGACCTTTTAATGTTTATCGCAAACATGCTCTCTCCCTTTTATACATTTTAATAACCTGCTTTTTCTGTAGAAATGATCTTTTTTTTTTTCTTATTTCTTTGTGAATTAATTTAGGTGGCAGCAACAAATAACCCTTCAAATGAAAAAGATTACTGTTATATTTTTCCATAACCATGGGAAATGTATTTTGCTGACTGTAATTGCCCAGTAATGGCAATATGTCTTCATTTTCAATATACCACCGTTCTTCCACAAAAAAGAAAATAATAAACAATTTAGAATATGTGTGCATCCAAAGACTAATTTGATTCTCTTGTGGTTGAGTGTTGATTTCCCTGATGTGATTTTACACAGAAAACAGAATAGTACAGCCCTGAATTATTACTTTGCAGAACTATTTTGGCACTACCAGAGCAATTTCAATCAGTACAGATGGTCCGACTTAAGACGTTTCAACTTTTAAATGGTGCAATAGCATCACTTTCAGTACAGTACTCAATAAATTACATTAGATATTCAACACTTTATTATACTTTTTTTTGCCCAACTGTAGGCTAATCTAAGTGTTCTAAGCACATTTAAGGTAGGCTAGGCTATGATGTTCGGTAGGTTAGGTGTATTAAATGCTTTTTCGAGATACAATATTTTCCACTTTCTATGGAAACATAATCCCGTCATAAATCGGGGACCATCTGTATTTTCAGGATTATATGGAAATGAAGCACTCACAGTGGATAACCACATCACACCATACTGATGTCTTGTATTAACATACAACTGAACAGCCTGCAGTTGTTTGTTCCATACAAACATTTGGGAAAAATACAAAATGACTCAAACCATGTAAAAGATCTAATACAAAATAAAGAGCTGGTATTGCCAATACAGGGAGAAAGGAGGTGTGGTCCTCAGAATTGAATGTTAACCCACACATATTTTAAAAGTATGCCTTTCACATTTCCTTTCATTATACCATTACAAGCCTTTAATATGATCAGTGCTGGAGGCAACCCTAGAGCTGGTGTGTATTAATGATGTTTACAACTTTTTGTCTGACATGCCCTTTAGTGCTCCATGATGTGCACAATAACAAAACAAAATGGATGTAGACAGCTGCAGGAGCAGTCTGAGTAAAAGACATTGGGTACAACATAATGGTTGAAGTTCCTTGGTAAAACAATATTGATTCTATCACTCTTATATTATCCAGCACTGACTGGTGACAAGGGAATATATTTGATGGCAGAATTCTGTATACAGAACTTTTGTAGTCAATCAAAACATTTGTGGAGTCTGAGTCCACAGGGAAATATGCCAGTAATCAGACCTGACTCAGCATGATTTGAAGGTGCATTGCCAATAAAGTTTTATTATTGCAAGGACAGTGCAGAAAGAGAGACGAAATGAACCCAAATGAGTGTTCTGCTGGTGTCTGTGCTGGGCCATTTCTGACACTTGCATACAAAACAGAGTGTGGCATAGGAATGCCTCAAATACAATATGGATAATAATAAGAAAGAACAATCCTATTATGCCCAACTCAGAATACGGGAAACTGATCCCAAGAGGCCTGTCCGATTAAATTAACATCAACAACAAAGCTTTATTTTTTTGTAAGATTGCAGATTTGCAAATCCACAAAGTTGAAGCTGATTCCAGGAGAGTATTGGGACTTGGGAGTATCCAAGAGATAATGTGGCTTTCACCAATTTGATCCACAGATATAACCCTACAATACAACTGCAATCTGCCACACAAGCTGCTGGCTGCTTATTTTCTCAAACATAGCTGTAAAAATTATTTATCCTGCTGTTGATTCAGCCTACCTCCACCCAGCTACCCTGCCAATAATTCAATAAGGCAGTAAGCAATGTGAATGCAAACATAGCAAAAAGGATTATTTTCCAAATACATTTTAACCAGATTGAGGTATGGCCAATTTTTCTTTCTATATTATGTCCTTTTCAAGAAAGGAATTATATTGTACCACTGCAGTGCCGCCAACTCAAAGAAGGCTGATGATATAGACAAACCTCCAAACTACACAATGATAATTTTTGCTATCTGATCTGAACTCATGCCTTTGGTAGGTGGACACCTATCCCACATGCCAACAGAGACATGGCATTTTTACAGATTTCAGGAGAGAGGGCAGATATTTCACAGATTTGTTAAAGTAGTAAGGATCTCAGCGAGAAGTTCAAATGGATATTAACATTTTCGAGAAAGAAAGCCCTTTCATTTGAAAAGTATTACATATACCTAGAACCTCACCTCACCTGCCTATGCATGCCCCACTACACAAAACAAACTACACAAACTCACACTTTTCTAAATTTAACATCATTCAATACACTAATGTTTTGCTGTCTATTATCAGTAGTTTAATCACATGATTTGTCTCAGGAGTAGGCTGTTTGCATACAGGGTTTTTGATTGCAAAACATCACTTAGGATGCATCTGATAAATATGTAAATGTAAATGCATATTAAACAAGATTCCAAATGTTGTCGTATGTACTCTGAAAGTTTTGCGGGTGACATTCCGTCATGACCAACCAGAGCCATAAAGGGGACGTTGCTGAATGTCCCACAAACGTTCTGCGCATAACGTTATTTCATAACCAACCGGAGATATTCCTGGAATGTCCCTGAATGTTATAAATAAATATCGTATTTAAAACCAAATTGGAACCTTACTGAAACTTTAACAATGTCCTAATAATGTTTTGAGGACCTCACATCATAACCTACAGAGGTCCAAAAAGGGAGGTCTCTGAATGTCCCCAGGCTGTCCCCTGCTAGTGGGGTAGCTGGTTATGGTACAGACATGTCGTTCTTAGAATTCAGATGACTAGTCAAGTTATATTTCTGCCTTGTTGATGTTTGGCTCATTAAATGTATTACCTAAATCGTATAATATTGTGTATTGTTAGCTGTCCTGCAAGTGAAGAAACATTGTCGTGAATACTACTTTAATGTGAAAATTGCAACTGGTGGCACCGAAGGCTACGCATTGTAAGCCTCAAAATCTATTTTGACATACAGTGGTATTCTTGTCATGTTAGGACAAACATTTTCACTGCTTTGTCCTTGTATAGTAAACTGTTTCCACAGACCTCTGTTTGGCAAGTGCTTTTCAGTTAATGATAGACCTTTGTATCATATTCTGCCATATCTCATTTTCTAGTTTTTAGCTTGTAAGGCATAGGCCTACTTACAGTTCCTGTAATTGGATTGTAAATTCACAATAGGCTAATTAAACTAAAGTTTGCCTCATATTTTTGGTAAATTAAAAAAAAAAAAGGTTATGTGGCCTCCAGGTTGCTCATGCTGTGAAATACACAACCTGGAAGTAGGCGTAAACCCTGTGACTGGGTGTTCAGGTCTGGGCTGTACCATTACTGGCAATAGCCAGAGGTCTGCATTGGTTTGGCAACACTTGGCTCTGACTCACCATTGAATTGCAGAGGTTAAATTGGTTATGATTAAAATTATAGTTGCCAGGTTTCAATAATGTCCACACAGTCCCCTAGTAATTACATAAGCAGTTGCACAATGTGTGCACAAAATTCAATGAAAATATAAAGATTTCAATGTGAAAAGATTATTGTTGTGTAAATCAAGTGTAGCATAGGGTGGGGTAAAGACACCCTATCCAGCTTCAGCATTAGCGCTCTGTCTTTTTTCTTTGCTGAATTTGCCTACGAACTCTGGGAAAAAGCTCTCCTAGGAATAGGTGACCTTGTATCCACACCTGTGCTTCCTTCCACCTCAAGTGTGAAAGACTACATGACTCCACAGCCTAAATTAGGTTAGTACTGTCTATGTAGTATTTCCTTTTATATTTCTGATACATTGATATATTCTTGATTCACACAGTCAAAAGTCATTCCTGATCTGACAAGGAATTGGGAGATGACAGAGGCCAAAGGCATCATACCTGTCCCTGAAGACTTAGCTTGCCAGGCTGTAACCAACATCTGTCATCTCCTGGCAGACGAGCTGGAGATGAAAGGCTGCTGTCCATATGCTTTCCTTTGGTGTGAATGTCGTGGTTATGCTACATTTTTTGTGCAACTAATTTGTTCTAGAATCTAGATTTCAATTGGTGGTTCAATGTTCAACTCTGCCCTAAGTTCAGTCATGCATCCAGTTACCTCAAGCCTTGTCTGATATAGCAATGAGTACATACAATTCCCCATAACACCTGTCAGCAGGTAACAAGCAAGACATGAGATCATAGTGGATTCCCTGATGTTCTCAGTACCATCAATTACATGCATATATTGAGAAGGAATGCAAATATGCGAACCAGAGGTGCTGCTTGATCTATAGCCTTGTCAATACCAAATGGAATGGTTTCTTTGGTTGAAAAAAAGCCTTAAAACTTCCTTCACTGGAAATTCTATGTATGTTTTATTCTATTATTCTAGTAAACTTTCTATTTACAACTGAAAATAAAGGTGAAAATATAATAAGCTTATCAACAATATCCACTCACTGGCCTGTGGGGCAATATGAAAATGAACCACTCATTTATGGATACATTCCTTCACTGGATATTGCATCTATCTTGAATTTTTGTAAATATATTATATTATGTTTTATATTATATAAATACACAAAATATAATTGGAATTTAATACAGGTCCTTTATGACCCATGTTATGACTCATGTTGTCTGAGGTAGTAATACAATTTTTTTTTTTTTTTAGGAAAACTATATATGAGTTTTGAACATCAAAATCAAAATGATTAATGGATACATTCAGTATCAAATGATTAGTTGAATTCATTAAAAAGAGGTGATAAAGAGACCCACTGCTGTGCATCAAAATCCATAGGAAATGAATATGGGTGCATTTGGACACATGTTGTGCGTTTTAGGGATATTCAATATGTTGTCCATTCTTGGGTTTGAGGCAGTGATGTTGTCTGTTCATGTTAGATTTTCAGATTCCTTGGTGAACAGCAAATTTGTGCTTTGCCTGTCTCCTGGCTTTTAAAGAGAATGGGAGATGATTGGTTTATTGCATGTTATGCCCAAAACACACCTATTCTATTACATTGCATTACATTATAGGCATTTAGCAGACACACTTATCCAGAGTGATGTACAACTCAAAGTGCATTATGCCAAGGACAGGAGTGTTAAAATGCTAGATCAGGGTAAAAGTCTCAAGTGCCTGTTCAGGAAAATGAACAAAAAACCATAGTAATATCACAACAATCATAAGACAGCAAAATATGTCGCAACAAGTTCGACTATGGTAAACTAGAGCTAGGGAGGGAAGGAGAGAGGTGCGCCCTGAGGAGGTGAGTCTTCAGCCTGTGGGTGGACAGCCAATGTACTGTCCTGACCTCAGTAGGGTTTGTCTGGGTTGAGCTTAAGATGGTGGGTGTACGTCCAGCTGTAGTTATCCCACAGAAAAGCAGAGATCGGAGGGGGAGAATGAGAAAAAGAGTTGGGTGTCATCGTAACAATGATAGGACAAGCCATGGGCACAGCTGAGGGGAAGAGGAGAGAAGATGGCCGAGGACAGAGCCTTGAGGGACTCCAGTAGCAAGCAGGTGGGAAGCCCAGGCAATCTGAAAGGAACGACTGGAGAGATAGGACTCAATCCAGCCAAGGGCGGTGTCACAGACCCCCCCACAGCAGTCAGGGAGGACAGGAGGATGGAGTGGTCCACTGTGTGAAAGGCAGCCAATAGGTCCAGAAGGATCAGGGTAGAGGAAAGGGATACTGCCTGTACAGTGTTAAGGGATTCGCTAACCGAGAGAAGTGCAGTCTCAGCCAAGTGACAAGGTGTAAAGCTAGACTGGTGGGGGTCGAGCAGATTATTCTGAGAAAAGAAGAGAGAGAGAGAGTTGATTGGAGGCAGCTGCACTGCAGTTTTAGAGAGGAAGGGGAGTAGGGATACAAGGCGGTAGTTTTAGATGATAGAGGGATCCATGATGTGTTTCTTCAATAGCGGGGTGCTGTGAGACTGCTTGAAATAAGAGGAGAAGCAACCAGTGGACAAGAAGGAATTCACAAGGTGAGTAATGACGGGGATCCTTATTAATAATTAAGGATTCGTGAAGGCCTGCAGATGTACATTAATTTCCAGTTTGTGCTATTACAGAAGTACAGCCATATCTCAAACTACTTAAAAATGGTCAATATTTATTCTGCTGTATTTGTACATTTTGATGAGTGGATCATATGCACCCTTTAAATGTTCTTTCCCATATGCGGTTATTATTACATTTCCTTTCCTATTGCTTTCTCCATTGCATGACTTTCCATCCCTGGTATTTATGTAAAATTTGTAAATACATTATATAGATTTAGTTCAAGTAAATACATTTTCCTCATATATGTGAAAATATACAGCCAACTTATTAAACTTATAAATGTATTATGTGCGTGAAGTCTAGGCCTAGAAATGGAAATAAAAAAATATCATGTGGGTATTTTTCATTTGCTGATGGATACATTTACTGTGTGTACCTGGTAAAGTATATTTGAAAGCTGTCCATGAGGTTATCTTCAAATACATACTGACTTTCTGTTCAATAAAGCACATCTTATTTAACTTAAGATATAAGTAGTGTGATAACTCCAATGACAATGCTGATTCAGATTTGGCCTTGTTATGATAAATGATTCATTCTCCTATTGCTAAACATGTGAATAAGAGTAAGGGGTGTGGTTAAATACGTATGCAAATGAATGACTGACTTTACCGTCAGAAAGAAAAGAAAAAATCAGTGCAAACCAAACTCCCACACTTTAATAGGAGAAGTGCTAAGTTTTGTTGTAACACCATTAAAACAACAGCAATTTCAAATTCATGCAATTTATTGTTCAACTTTTAAAAGCTGTCAGACACAAAAAGTTTCCAGAAAGCTGGTTGATATCAGCCTTTGTGGGTCGTGTTTGTACCTTTGAATGCTGGAAAGATGGTACAGACATGTTAATATTTAACTAGGTATTAATATGTACCATTTCATTCTGTAACAGAATAGTATTATAGAAATGCATTATTCTGCATTGCTGCTGAATGTTCTGTCCTGCCGCCAGCCATCTTGTATGGCTTTCTATGATGCCCTCTTTGGTAATTACCAGTATCACTGCTCTAACATATCTCTGAAACAGCACAGATATAAATCGGCTCTCATAAGAAATGAATATCCTATTCTATCATTAATATTGCTGTTGTTGTTTTTGGTTTTATGTAAAGGTAAAACAACACTAAGACTTTTTGAATTTGTGAAAAGAGACTACAAAGGGGGAGAGGCAAGTGAGAGCATGTTATTATAAAGGGCTGCAAATATGTAAGTGTGAATTCATTAGGATTAATTATAAATGAATCAAGCCTGAGTGCTGCCCCCCTTTCCCTAAATGAATGGTAGTTGTCATTGGATTGTGAAACAAAGTATGGCTTCAGGATGTATGGAGGCTGTTTGCATGGTGTTTAGGCTGGATGGACTGCTTATGCACTGAGTAAAAGGGCACTGAAATCATATCAGACCAAACAAAATTTATGAAATGACTAGCACAGTCTGATAGAACGGACCCAACTATTCAGTTGATAAGGTTTGTAAAAGCTAATAGTAAAATCGGAAATCTAATTTCCTGGGTCCACTCACGTGATCCACTTTACCTTTCTGTGTGGCGATGGGTGGGCTAGTTATGGAGTGCGACTTTCTGGTTGATGTTTGCTTGCGGAGCTGTGCTTGTTCTTGTGGACATATCTTGGATACGTGTCTTCCTGAGAATTTGTGTTTCTGTGTATAGGTTAGAGGAAGGCACTCAGAATTATCTAGCAAAGTTAGAACATGAAATGAGATAACCTCCCTCTTTTGCTAGACTTCTCCTCTTCCTCATTGATATTAAATATCATATCCAGTTTCCTTTGGGGTGCTGTGCCTGATCAGTGTGCTTATTCAATGGTTCACTCTGAGAGATCTTTAAGAGACCTTTTATTCAAAAACATGTTCCAATTTGCAAACCAAAAGGTACAGGCAGCCAAGCAACCAATGGATGGATGCTCAGCTGGAGAATTTCCTAAATTTGCCAGTCTTGAAACTTTTGCCAGCTTTTAAAATCACCTAAACATTTTTAGTAAATAATTTTATCTGACTGACATGAAAGGAAAATCTAACAAGGTGAACATTACAGGTGGAGATATGGAGCCCTCAAAATCTGTTGAAAGCTGAGTCAATTTTATAAGAGTTTAAATGAACCTAAGCTGTTGTAACTTTTAGGTTGAAAATACATTTTTATTTTGTCTCACTGGAAAAGTCCAATTAATAGTCAATATTAATGACCTGGAAATGAGTGATTCAGCAGCATTTACAGAACACTGGATTACAACAGGCCATAGAGACACCCAGAAAGTTTTTTATAAGATACAAAATACAAAATCTTAGGTGACCATGCCGAGCCTCACATTAGCAAATGTATTTTGTTGATCAGAAAAAAATCATTCTGTATATATTTATAAAATAAGCCCTTACAACATGTGTATAAAATCCTGTTTTCATTTAAACTATTTTCTCATGAAGTATACCTTCACTGAGAGGACATGCTATATGTTTATAACAGTCCATGACTTTCTATTTATACACCATGAAAATGGTCCTGGCGTTTCTTAAACTATGTGAGTTTCAGAGTGATAGTATTTATGGAAAAATACATGCTAGAGGCATCTGATTTTTATGGTCGGGATGAACATAGGACAACCATGTTTTATGGCAAAAAGTTAAATTGACCTGTTGGTTCAATCAGACAAAATGTGTCGTTTTCTCAGTTTGAACTTTTTTTTAAAAAAAATGAAATTTGCATACTTCATTGTTGACTGAAACTACAGTGACCACAGAAATGCTGAGCATACTTACATAAAACTTTCACACCACCAAAGTTCCCGGATGTTGGAGGAAACATGGCTGAATAATCACCTCAGGATCAAAGGTAAGAAAATGGGTAATTTGCAGAAAGCTTGTTTAGGTTGTCAAAGGTGACTTTTAAGGCAGCTTATGTCTCAAAGCCTTTGTCACACTAGCTAATTAATGGCATTGATATATCATTTAGTATCCTGTTTGTTAAGTCTAGGTTCTGTATTCCCCAACCAACAAAAATATACATAAATAAATAAATAATGTCCAAAATGTCTGTTAGCAGGTGGTCAATGTGTTTATTAAAAATCCTCACAAAACAAAAGTGGCTTTCCAGCCAAGAAGTATTTTGCCCTTGTAATTGGTAAGACATATGTTCTATGCCTATTATCATTGTGATTAGCACAAGCTGTCCACCTGTCTTCCTTGTGTTTGTGTGTGCATGATGATTTATAATGACTTTCCAGGTTATAAGCCACAAATCAGGTGTAGATCTCAGACTGTTCAGTGTATCCATAAATTGTTAGGAAATAAATACAAATTTCAAACTCTTAATTGGATCATTTACCAGACAAATTTAGAGCACAGGTGGCATAGTATCTTACATTAATTGCTCGACCAACATCCCTTATAGCCCTTATAGCCTTATAGTTACTTCTTATAACACAAATGAAAAACACTTGACAATGCCAGAATTATTACCTTTGTGCTTTCAGTGGCTGTCATAGTAGCTACTGAGGGTCAATAGATTTTAAAATTCATGTGTAATGATTGATAGCACTGTTGCCATCCATAAAAATAGATATGCTTAGCTTCCCCCAGCAACTGGCAGCGATTAAAGTGTCTCACATATGTTTGTATGAGCTTTGCTCATTTACATTTTGTAGATTTTATTCCATGCAAATTTTCTCTAAATCTGCTCAATTAGATAGAGAGCATAGCATTGGTGCATAGCAATTTACAAATCATACCACATATTTTCAACAAAGATTCATGTCTGGGCTTTTGGTATGGCTTTTAATGGTATGAATCTCTTCAACTCCATGAAAGTTGATTTGAGCAATTTAACAACTAGCTCTTAAATGCTAGTTGGATTTAGGGTTTGTTTTTTAGCTTCTCAAACCTGTAATGTGTTTCCTCAGAGTGATTGCCTCGCCTGGAACGTAGGTCTTGGTGCAATTCAAAGTTGGTCTGATTAGACTATGATTGGATGGAGAAATAAAGACAAGTAGGTAACAAAAACATTCCACCCTGCAATTAGTGGCAAACTTCACAAGCTTAATCTCAGTTAAGTGCTAAATTGTCACCAGGCTCAACAAATACAGCTGGATAAATGAGACAGGGCTGATAGATGGCAGGAAAACAAGGCTTTTATCTTAAACTTGTCTCTTCACTAAAGAGAACATTTAGGTTATAAAAAAATATTTCTATGAATTTCTTGGCATATATATGCAGTGCCCTATGAACCACGCATCATCTTCCCAACCTTTTAGTCCTGGGTTAGCCTTCTCTGGTCCTGAGGAGCTATTGGGTATGTTTTATTTATTTATTTTTTTTTGCTTTAACAATAGACTAAACAACCAATTGAGACACAGCAATCCAAATGATGTCAGTTAAGTTTGCAAACAACTGTACTAATTGAATTAATTGCAAATAAATGCTGAGTAACAACAAAAAACACTGAAAAAAAAAACAATGAAGAGTTTTGAGTAATCTGTGAACTGGTCAACCTTTTGATTTTACCATGCATTACTCTTTCGTTCTTTCAGGTAGGGCTGATCGAAGGCCATGTCATTCAGCCGTCAGGACAGGTGTAAATAGAAAAGACTTGAGAGAGAGGGCCAGCTGCATGACACAAAACTTTTTATTGATAGTAATTAGGTCTATACAGACCAGGTTAGTGAGCTTCTTGACACTTGTAAGAAGATGCTTCATACGAGATGACATTATGGGGGCATGGTAGTGAAATTTTATATGTATACTCAGAAGTTATCAAGGAACAGAAAAGCCATTTTTCCCTTGATGTTCCTTCTTTTCAACATGAGTAATGTAAACTGAACTATTTCATGATAGGCAGTTAATATGTTTCTAATGAGGTGACTTGTTGACTCCTATAGTATGAGATGGACATTGTTGTCACTCAGCTCTCCTCTGTAGACAATTCTGATATAAAAATATAATCTTAGTTGTACAAAGTTACATGGCATGGCACTTTTCCTGATGAAAACTCTTACAAATTAACTGGCACGGATAACTAATGCTCATTCACTTCGAGACTCATTGTACAAATCTGTATTACGAGGCAAATGAGTAGCTAGCGAGGGTGAAAAACACTTAAACACAATTAAAAATAAAATGAAATGATACTAACAAGCTTGCTGTAAGGATAAACCACAAGTTTAGTTTCTTGACAAGTTTATTAAGGTTATCAACACTGCAAAAAAAGGTGAACATTAAACCAAATGATGCTTTCCATTGATTATAAAAAAATCTAAATTAACCACTCATATGCAAAGAACACCTGACAATGTAGTTCACAGGTTCCAGAGGCATGAATAAGACAATAACAAAATAATAAACTGTACAACATTGTGTCTCTTGCTGAGCTCATAGCTTTATTGATTGATAATGTCTTCCATTTAAGACTTACCTTTCCATCATCAGAGTCTTCAAATGAGAAATTGTTTACAAAATGTTTTTCTCTGTGTCACGTTACCTAGTACTAAAACTCTGCTGCTTAACAGAGAAAACTTGATTTTGAAAGGTGATCAGACAAACAGATGGCACAGCCATGTACTGATTTCTGCTTAATTTCTGCTGAAAATCATACAGTGAAATTCATATGAAAAAGCTGAGTAGTTCAGTTGAATGTGGTTAATGTTTTAATATATTTACATTGATCAGATTTCATTGTTATCTGAATGATCTGGGAAACATATACTGATAAGTGATTCACAAAAACCACTTACTAGTTAATATATTATATATATATATATTATAGCTAGTAATTTTGATATGCATTTTTGTACAGTAGCAGTGCCACCAACGAACATGATTTGTCATGAATTGTAATGCTGAATATTGATTGTAAAGTAAAAATGGTCTCCTCTCATATTTTGTTTTCTCATTTTTAGCTGTAATCGGCCTTTCAGTCTGTCCGATCACTATGTCCTGACATCCAATAAACAATCAGTCATGCTGAAAGATTATATACATTGTATTCATTCATTTGAGTTGAACCAAGTACCCAATTTGTGTCTGCAATCTATTTAATAATTGATTTATTTTGCATCTAAGATGAATAATAACTTTGCTCTACTGTTAGTTTTACTTGACATGATGATTAAATCTGTTTTACAATATGATACGTCCTGAGATCTGTGACTTATTAGTCTTGGGTTCATTCAGTTAATGTAAAAATAGACAGCACTCCAAAAGCATTAATGAGTTTATATTTATTAGAAATGTGCAGACAGAGGGAGACGGATGAATAAAACGCATTTCTGTTTTTAATACATTTGATGACATATTGGCAAAAAAACAACTTGTTGGAGATGGTGAGGACAATACTTTTACATGCGCCTGTTGTCCAGAAATAATTTAAATGATTTCTATGACATGCAATATGGTAACACTGAAAAAAATTTAATAACATAGTCTATATTGATTAGAGTGCAAAACTTAATACAGGGTTATGGTGCATGTAGGGTAGGCGCCCTTAAAAGTCAAAGCCTGAATTTTGCGTAGAGGGTATTTTAATGAGAAATGCCCTGTTTTTTATGAATCTTTACCCCAAGCATGCAAGTCTCCCAAGCATGTGTAAAGGTAAAAAGTCACAATACAAACAGACACTGAAAAGGTCCGCAGCTGATCAAAAAAAGTGCTTAAGGCATGCTGAGCATGTCTGAACAGACTCCTTAAACATAATAATATAAAAGTTATGTTTTATGAAAATATATCACATATTAAATTTCACCTTAGAGGGGACTGATCTGCCAAACAGTTCATGTATTCACCATTCCACCTCTTATGTACGCAACTTTGAAAATACAGCTCACAAGAAAGAAATGAGAACTGTAACCAATTATTATCTTTGCCTTTATTCATTTTACTTTATATGAATGTTACCCATTTTTATCTATTGTAGTTACAGGAGGATTACTGACAGCTTCGTGTCTGCTTTAGGCAGAATGTTAAGGACAGTGTGGGCATACTAAATTACAGGCACTGATAAAAATAATTAAATAAATGCTTATAGTGTTGAAGACAGCTCCTCACAGAAAAGGAGTTCAGCACTGAAAATCAGCAAGCCTCAGGCTTTTATACGTTCATTTCTTACATACTTATCTACAGTATAGTGTACAAATGTAATGTAATGCAATATATAGATGATTTCCTTTCATTCACCCTACAGTAAATAACTGTAGTCTGTATCTTCAAGAAGTAGTACAAAGATGTAAGGATGTATACACCTCAGACAATAGTTTTGAATGTAAATTGCATAATAACATTTTAACATGCTTCTTTATAGTTTTAGGTCTTTGGGTTATTTTTTTATTTTAGCAGTATCTTGTAGGATATCATGTCACAACACACAATTAGAAAACTTTTGAAAATGGCAACTCTCTAAGGAGTTGAATTAATCAAAGATTATCTCTAAATACATATTCCTCCCTATTTTTCCTCAATATGGATTTTACAACTGTTCCTCATGAGAGTGCTGTACCAGCTGCACCCACCCTCTAAATCACGTGTGGGCACTCCTCCAATGCACTGGCTATAGGGGGTCTTACATACAGGATTTCTGTGTATGTGTGTGTGTGTGTGTGTGTGTGTGTGTGTGTGTGTGTGTGTGTAGTGGTGGTGGTGGTGGTGGTGGTGGTGGTGGTGGGGGGGGGGGGGGGTTAGTGGGTGTTATGTGATTTTTTTAGTTAATAAAAAAAAAACAAAACATTACCTTGGAGTAAACATCATGTGCATCAGAGTGGAAAGTTAGAAATTGCCTCAAAGCACTGATCCCAGGGTCAGGTCTCACCTTTGCCGAGTAGATAGTAATATATGACAATGCTTATCCTACAATGAGCCTGCAGTGATAACCTTCACAGAAATCACAAAGGTAGCTACATGCCAACATGCAAACCATGGCCTTCCTTGGAGATATTACAAAGACTACATAAACACTTAATGAGTGGAACAGGACTATGTAGCAAAAGCTGGAAACTGATCTTGGGAAAAATAATATAGCCATGGCTCATTCCTTGAAAGCTTTTCAGAATGGAGTTTTCTTTAAGCTGACCCTGATCTGTCTGGCTGACACAGGTATTGTCCATTCTCTGTGTTAACAAGATGATCCTATCAAGTCTTAATAATGGCTGACTCAGCTTCACCTTGCACACTTTATATTGAAGTCCCAAAGTGGACACCTTTACAAACCATGACAATACACATTCTAGACCCTTGTTCTAAACCAAACTGAAATATCAAAGATTAAAGACATTGAGATATTTCAGGCATAATATGGTTGTTATTACTTTTGGAATTTACATTTTATTGCATTTATAATTTCACATTTAACCAAAAAATTTACAAAGCAACTGCCAATGGTTCACTTATTTGAAGATTTTATGAATATTTTATATTTTATTGAGTTGTAATTTAGCAAAGGCCAGACTCAACTTGGGTTTTTACCATTTAGAAGGCTCTGCAAGGTTAATTAAAAGGGGTTACCCTACCTCATGATCAGAGGGGTAGAATGAACCACAGTAAATATAGGGCCAGGTTTCAGGATGCTCATACTTGACCCAGCCATTGGAATGTGTGGCCTCCTGATTAATCTGATTTCATGCAGGCAAAATTTGACCAAAGGCCTTGATAATAAACATCCAGCTAGCATTCTCTCTACCATCAACTTTAAAGAATTGCATGAAGATACTACCAGTGATGTTTGTGAGAACTGATGCACACATGCCAAATCAGGTGGTGTTTCATCCCCAGGGCCCAGAGCTGGCCAGACCCCAAAGCCCCTCTTGGCCAGGTCTCCCTTGTGAAAGAGATTCTGTCTCAATGGGACTCTCTTGGCAAAATAAAGGTTAAATAAAATGAGAAAAAAAAAAGAAATAAAATTGATTATTACATAATTCAAAAATTGTTCTATGATGCATGTATGCAAAATGAAATGTAATGTATGTAGAAATAAAAAGTATGTAAAAAATGAAAAGTTCAAAATAAGTTTGGCAGCAAGTAAGAAAACAATAACAGCTCAATTGTTCCAGGAAACGCCTACATTCAATGCCAGTAGAACTAACATTTTCAATGAAATACTTCAAAAAAAATTGAATGATGCAAAATGGATTTCAGTCTCAACCCACACAAATAACTTAATTACAGAAAAATACAAATTGTGGTTTAAATGTGTGTGTGTGTGTGTGTGTGTGTGTGTTTGTGTGTGTGTGTGTGAGTGGGTGTGTGTGTGTGTGTGTGTATGAGTGTGTGTGTGTGTGTGTGTGTGTGTGCGTATGTGTGTGTGTGTGAGTGTGTGTGGTGGAGGTTTGTCTGCCACTGTGTTGATGACCACAGCGCTGGGTATTTTTTGAGTGTGGGAAGAGAATTGTTTCAAAACAATATAGTTTTAAAATCTTGCTTTTAGAGTCACAGGGTTTCTGACTATATGTTTTTTTTTTTTTTTTTTTTTGGGGGGGGATGTGTATTGTGGGAAATGTTGGGCTACACAGATAGATGTGCTTTGATCTGACTTTGAATTGCTGCTGTGAATATTGGATTAATATAAAATTCTGTCTGACCCCCCACACCTTTCAAATAGGACAGTAAATACGTCTTGTCCTGATGACTTGATAATGCTGTAATCTCAAATCTTTGTTACTTTAGTTTTCCCTTTATTGTCAATGATGAAATAGCAAATTAACTTGGTTTTAAAGTTGATGGTCTTAAAGTTGGAATTTATTGAAATTTTAACTGTTCTTTGGGAGGGTACTGTTAAACACGCACAAACACGAATGAGATGTAAAATTTGTGAAAGATTAGGCTCTTCTTCTGAAATTCTGCTTTTTAGGGTATATACAGTAATTGTAACCTTAGTATGATGTGTTCATCCTGCATTCATTGCAAAAAAATGAAAAGACAAACGTGTTTTGGTGAGAAAAAGGAGCACACAGGCCACTTACTGCTCTAAAATACAGTTTCACTAAAACTGAAAGTAAAGTACCTGTAAAATTAGAAGGATGCAGAGATCCCTGGGGGTACTCAACCTGACCTTTAGTAACAGAGGTTATTACTTCATTATTGTACATTAAGCCAGCTCAACTCAGAGTTGCAATGAAAACATTTACAAAACCTAAAGGAGTCATCCTGATCTTGGTGTTGGCAAGCACTTTATTGCGTGTGTGAATAACACAAACCAGCAAAGCAGACTGGAGAAGCATAAAACAGCATAAACATATTACCTCCAAGGTTTCAACACTATTAATGACTAAATTAATGCATGAAATTAAAAACACACACACACACACACACACACACACACACACACACACACACACACACATACACACACACACACACACACACACACACACACACACACACACACACACACACACATACACACACACACACACACACACACACACACACACACACACACACACACACACACACACAGCTACATACAAAATTAACTTGCTATCAGTAAATGCTAAAACAAATATTTCAGCAGACATTTGTCTTTTTCCTCCATGGTTCCAATATTGGGGAATATTTTATTTGGCCTTTGAAAGAATGTGTTTATTTGAAGTTGTATTTATTGCTTTGTCTGCTGATTGGACATAAAGTTCCAAAAACCTGTCTGCTCAGTGTTTCTCAGAGCTTACAAGTGAAAATGTCTCCATTTTAAGCATACTTTCACCTTTTCAATTCTGAAATTTTGCATGGTATATTGGAAAAGTGAAATGGCTTTTCATTTTTTTCAGTTTCACTGCTGACTTCTAAAACTGAACTGATAAGCTGAGCATGAACTCTCAGCACAGCACCAGTTTCAAGTGAAAGTCTGTCAAGCAGAAAGGCCTGGGTTGTTGATGCAATATCGTGCATGTGTATAACATCAGGTTTTATGGAGCCATTTAAAGGAGCAAAATATTTTTGTACATTCTGTCATATTCGATTTAGTCAGGTTGTAGTAATATACTGGAGGGTTTTGGGGGAACATGGCATCCAATTTTGGTGCATATTTCTTTAGTGTGAAGAGTAATCAAACCAGTGCTGGGACCAGTCATGAGGACACAATTTAAATTCAGATTTAATTCCTCCAGCTGGAACTAGAATTTTACCCACCGCTCAGACACCAAGCTGGAATCCAGACCTGAATTTTGCCCTACCTAAGTTCATTTTCTAAAAATACTGGACTTCTGTGAGCAAGTCTTCTCCATGTGCATCCAGAATTCCTCCATTTAATTTACATTTGGAATTCTTTCTACATAAGAAGGTTGACTGTTTTGAAAACCTGATTTGTGTGTTGATTTGGATCTGGAATACTAACATCAAGATTCTAAATGGTGATATTTTGCAGAAGACTAGCAAAAGGAAATCGTATTTTGTGATCACATTTTTTTGATATTACAAGCTGAACATACAAAACATGTAGTTACAGAGTGCATCAATTCCCCTAATGTACTCTCTTACTGCTGTCCCTTTCCCAGGACCTTGTGAATATAAAATTCCATGTTCATTGTAAACATTTGTACGCTTGTTAGACATAGTTGTCTATAGTTGTTAATATTTGCCTCCTTAGCACCATGAATGTGTGCTATTGACATCCTGATATCAACAATATCTAAAAAATGTATAATCCTGTCAGGCTATCACCTTTTTGGCAGCTGTGAGACCCAAAAATATAATTTGAGATTGGCAGGATTAAGGTTTAACTCTGTAAAATTATTCAGCAGAAAACATGGGATAGTTCCAGGTATTAGAGAGCATAATTTGGAGGATACCCTAACCCAAAATGTTGTTACCTTTGGGCATTCCCACACTATATGTAGCAAGGTGTCCATTTCAGGAAGGAAACATGAGAAGGATATTGAAAGGGGACCCTTTTCATGATGAAGAGTCTGCATGCTGTAAGATAGGGCCCATGCAGGAATTCACAATGAATTAATTGATGAGCAGGGTTTCTTGAGGCAAGAAGAATATTGTACCAAATCACATCATAATTAATTTCATTGTCTGTCTTCAGTGTCTCATTAGCCTCTCTTCCATGGGATAGAAATTAGAAGGAGGTTATAGAAAACCTCTAACATTATTATATATAATTTAGATACTGAACTCCTTTTTTACTATTACATACTAATTTACATACTAATTTGAATAATGAGCATATAGTGAGTTCCTGTTTCCAGGGCGCTCCATTTTAACGCAGCCCAAACTTTTTAATAAATGGAGAATTACAAGCTAGGTATGTCAAATTTAGTGTTAATGTCTTGAAATGCAACAAGGCTATCATCACCAAAAATATTTGTAAATGTATTTATGTATTCACAGTCCTCTATAAAACTTTTCACAAATACAAACACTCATTAACATTCTAACCTTATACAAATATAAGGATAACAGTCATACTATTTAGGCAATTTGTTTCTGAAAGACTTTTCAATGACAATTACAGAACAAGTTTCAACCACAACAGAGTAAACAACCGAACCCTTTGGATACATTAGTCCAATAGACTAATACTACAAAGCTGAGAATGTTAATCACTTGTGATAGCCCTGGATTTCTGCACTGTTCTTAGATATATTGAAGTTGTATGTTTTAAGAAACAGTTGGCACAGCTGACGGGGGGCAGGCCCAATAGGGGTGTTCATTTCGAGGACCTAACAGTGATTCTTACATCCTGGCCCATTGTGACCTGCTTACACCAGTGACATGTATTACTCCTTTATACCATATAACTTGATGTTATATATTTATAATTTCTGTATGGAATTGGGGTGCAAAGATGCCATAATAAATCTATTTTGTATGTATTCTTGTGCCAAACACCACGTGATGATGAGTTCTGAGATTATTGGTCCAAAGCAAAAATCACATCCTCAGATCTGTAGTAATAGATGAGCTTCTTCCAGTGGGTCAAACCAGACACCAGTGAGTCAAACCACATTGTAAGGGGCTGTGAAACAAAGGACCAATTGTAAAATCTAAAATCTAAAGACATAAAGCATCAGATGTGGAGGAGGGCTGTAATTTCTCACTTTTGCATCCAGGTAATTTCTCACTTTTGCATCCAGGATGCTCACCAAAACAGAAATAAACTACTCTTAACTAGAAAAACAGGGAAAGACAGTGCTGTCAAAGGTCAAACATCTTATTATGACAGGTTGACCAGAGTATCTGTCAACCTATGGCAAAAATATGAACTTACAAAAGACAATAACTGATAGTTCAGGGATGGTAGAGTAGGGATGTCAACAAACATTACTGAAGAGACTACCAACTAAACTTTATGAGAGCCACTGAAGTGTTGTCAAAATGAAAACACGAGCCAGAAGCATGTTCTGGGGCCAGCACTCAACAGCAACATTGAAAGTGAATTGAGGTAGTGACATGTAGATGTGGCAGCCAACAATGCTTGCCACAACACCAGCCTCTTCATGGAATTGGGTTGAAGACCCATGGCAAAAATGTATGTGGAAATTGCTGAATATGACAATATGAAATTATTGAAGTGTTTAAGAGCCTTTTGGACTGCCTGAGGAGCCCATGTAAGAAAATGGCCCAGTAAGAATTTGAGAATTGGTTCAGACCAAATTGTATAAAATACAGAAAACTCCCAGCTATCAGCTACAAACAATATGGCTGAAAGGCTTTTTGAAAATTAAAAAAAAAAAACAACACTGTAGAATTTCTTTTATACTTACTGTCACAGACTGAATCCATTCCATGCATAAAACGTGTATTACATCTATCCGCATTAAAGGCATTTACTTAATAAAAAACAAACAAAAAAAAAAAACTACTTCCTGTGCCGGAAGGACATCAATGAAAGTGAGAACTTAATGTTTGTGAAATAATTAATGAATGTATATTTTTTTGTATGTGTCATGATCCAGGGGGAGGGGCTTCAGGTTCTTAAGACCTGAATAGAGCATCCTCAGGGTTCCTTCTGGGTGGTAAAGGGCTGGGAGAGCCTGCTAACTCTCCTGTTGGTGTGCTTTTGGGCCGAGCTTGGGTGTATCCAAGCAGAACATGAATTTTAAATACAATTTTATTCTTTTTTGTCAATTATTTTGTATGTTTTCGTTTGTTCCTGTACTTTTTGCACTGTATATATCCTGCTCTCGTTTTGGAACCTATTAATAAAGCACTGGCTTTGGGAATTCCTTTCCATCAACACTTTCTATATGCCAACTGCCACCAGCCCAGCACTCACACTTCTCATCTCATCACTTTATCTTGAACATTTCTGATTCTGATTCATACTGCCAAATTTTAAATTAAGTCAGACACAGGAAATGTTCAAATTTGTAAGCTATCTCAGGAATGATATATTTTTATGTATACTTTATGCATAGGGATTATGCATACATAATACAGATGAGACAAAATAAGAAACTCCAACATATCTCAAGATCATCAGGGGCACCTAAATTTAGTGATTTACTTTTCTTTACGTATTTAACTTCTTTCAGTTCCATTGTGTTCAACCTATCTATCCTGTTATTTTCCTCCATAAAATCCTGGATTTAGAAATCTACAATTTAATTGGTTTAATAGGTAGTCTTCAAAATGGAAATTAACCATGTGACAATCCTGAAGGAATGTTCTCACACTAATATTTTAAAGGAGTATTTCAAGACATCCACAACCCTGGTTTACCTTGACAACAAGTTAACACATTTCAGAAAAAGTAGTTGTAAGACATGATTGCTCTTTAACTGAATAATGGTGTGCCCAATGTTCAAACCCTTGATTTAATCATCACAAAAAAACAGTTTTCTTTAAAATTACTAAACAAGAAAATAAACCTAAGAGACTCTTAATTCTCTCAAACGCACTATAAATGCTTCAACCAACTATTCCAGAGAATGACTGTGTTCATGCATTTTACATGTTTATCCATGTTTATATGTATATTCAGTCATCCATTACTAGTAATCACTTCCTCCCTCAGAGTGTCTTAGTGAGCCTGAGCCAAAACTAGTCCATCTCAGGATATCGTGTCTCAGGGGTGACTAATCTTCCTGGGTGGGCTGGATGTGTTGTTGTGTGTGGGTTTGTCATTATGTTCACTCATTGCTGCACCTGCAATTGACTAGTTCATTTATTAGCTTCCTGTTCAAGGCTTCTGAAGCAGACAGATTTAGAGTTTCTGGGCTGGCGTCCTTGGAAGAGGGATTGTTTCCCTGCAAACTGGAATAGAAAGACATTGAGACATTGTTTGTTTGCAAAATTATTTATTTATTTATTGCATAAGGTGCAATAGCACTTGGAAGTGTGTTTATGTTTGCTCTGAGGGCGTTCAGCACCAAATCTGTTTAGAATCGCACCTCTCTGAAGTGGACAAGGATAGCGTGTTCAAATGGCACTCATTCATGTTCAAATTCATCTTGAGAGAGAAAGATGGATCAGTACACCCACACAACTTTAAAGAACCAGTATTCTTAGTAGAAAGCAGCAGGTTGTGAAAGTTAGGAGGTTGTGAAGGTTGCTTGTTCCCCCCCTTGATGATGAATGAAGTCCAGGAGCCCTGCAAAGGAATCCATTGTGAGGAGACAACCAAAATTTCTGGCATCTCCCTTATTCATTGTCAGGGAGGTGAGTATTTAATAAAAATAACAAATATCTATATCTCGCACTTTTAGGAATTAATGTCCTCATTTAACATCCAGTACTAAAAGTACCAAGAACAACATTAAAAGCTAGCATTTAAATTCTATATGATTATATATATGATTATATTTGAAAGTACATACAATTAATAATACACAAGGAGGAATCCTACAAAGAGTGTTAGGTACTTATTCACCATTACCCTCCCAATTTATGGAAATAGGCCTAACCATTTTTTAGTTGTTATTTTAAGCAGCTGGACTGTGATACATACATTGTAGGGGTTTGATGTACTTGAAAGTGCATATATTGTAACATTCATGTCAGACTGGAGAGCTCGCCCTCTCATCACCTTCCACAGCGGATGTATTAGAACGTTAATTATCACTTTGGTATAATTATTACCAATAAACAATGCAGATGATACATATACAAAAACATATTTCCTTTATGATTTGTATGATGGGTGATATAACAAATGAACAGCTTCTTCAGGTTGCCTACAAATGTGCAGTCATCTCTTTGTCAAGCACGATGCCCTTTAGATAGTAGCATATGGACTTATAGATAGTATTTATGTGATCATATCATATTTCTCCACAGCTCAGGAGTTTTATGTGCTCTCTGCACCTCTGAACTGCCCCAACAACCCCCCCCCCCCTTCAAAGTCATTGAGGTCTCATTTTCTACCCAGGCTAGATGTGAATTTAGGCCTGTCCAGTAGTTTTGTACTTGACCATAAGTATAGTAAATGTCAATTGCTCAATTAATGGTATATTCCTTACAGATTTTTGTTAAAATATTGTTAGAAGACCACAATAAATTGAAAAGGGCTCATGTTGCCTGCATGTTTTTCCTTACATTCAGGCTTAAAAAAACCTTACATTTGCACAACCGCATCGGTTTGATTATCTTAGCATAATCATGGCATGAAGGGAGGATGGCATATTATGAAATGTGAACGCATAATGTCAGCTTGCATTATCAACAATGGGGGACAACCAATCTGTACCAGCTACCTTTCCAGATGAAGCTGAAGAAACAAGATTAATCTCAAAGTAAGACAAGGGTGAACATCCGTGTGGCTTTTTTTTATATATATATAATGGAGAGCATTCAGACATTCAGACAGAGCAGACTGTATCTCTTCTGGACAGAATAGGTGAAGTCCCTGGTTAGTCTCTCAGCAAGCAAGCTAACCTGTGTCTTTGGGCTTTAATAAACAGTGAGATGCTCATGCCCTCAGCCCTCAGAAGTTACAATGAATGCAGTATTCATGCCTCAGTAAGAAAATTTGGATTTTGAATTCAAAATATGTTTTTATCTCGAGAGAAAGCAGTCATTCAACTCTCACAGACATATATCTCCCCTTGAATTAGATATGTACAATATCAAAATGTCCTTTGTTTTTGTCTTCACAATATTTATGACAGGCTGGAGGAGAACATGAATTGCATGAATTGCTCAAAACTCTCTTTGTTCTAATTGAAAGTGTATGGGTCTTTTTGATGTTTCACATTTAAAATATTTAAGATTCAAGTTCAGTATAAATTTTTGTCAACAGTAGGAATAATGAAATGAAGAGTTTTCTTTGCACATCATAGAGATATTCAAATTCATGAATATAAACACCATATACACAATTATATATACACAATTATAATATGGTCACAAACTATTATCTCTTGGTTCACTATTTACATATTTCATAATTCTTAGCATCAGTGAATTTCAAGGTGTCTACCCTGCATGAAATTATAAAATTAAATGCTTCCAAATTACAATTTGGTATCAAAAAAATAAGAAAATGTAACGTTAGCCAAGTTATAATCAGAAGAAAGAAAGTGTTAATGGAGAATGGAAAGAGGACATAGTATTGTATAGCTGATGAAAATAGTTCTTGTGCCATTGTCCATTTAGAAAAGTACAACCATGCAGTAGATCCACTCTGTTTAAGGAACTTTCTTTGGAATAAAAACATTAAAATAGAAAGATTATAGAAAAATAGATATGATCAAAAAACATTTTGCTTATAAATTATGACATAAAAATGTTTAGTACACTTTATTAACAGACTGACAGAGACCAGAAAATTATCCTTTTGAACATTTTTTTTTTTTAGATTCCATTTTAAAATGAAATTTAAAAATAATCATAATCATACTGATATATGAATTGTTAATTTTCTGATGTTTCTGATTTTTTTGGACAACAAAACTATTTCTTTTTGTTCAAGTCTACTGGCTTCAGTGCAAAAAGACAATGATGAATGCCAGCTAAGAGCTTAATGTGAATCAGAGTGGAAGTGCTTTGTTGCATTTCAATGTTTCTGACGTCATTAGAAATGTCCCACTGCATGTGCTAGCCATGTATTTCACAAACACCTGGAGTGCAGAGTAAGAGTATGTGCCAAGAACAACATAAAATGTTCAAAAAAAGAAGCATACTGTACAGTTGTTTTTTTTTGTCCTTGTCTTACATACCATGCCTGTTGTCAGTCTTTCATAACTGATGACTTTAGAGAACCTATTCACAACCAGAGACTTTAAAGTATACCCTGCAAACGCTAGAGATAGGTACTTGAATAGGATTTCAGAAACTCAACATCGATATTAAAAGTATACTGTAAGGAAGCTAATAAGGCCATATCTTCATTATGAAGATGTATTGTTTGTCTGCAACTAATCTCTGAATGAATGGAAAAATAAATAAAAGAATGCTTGATATTCCATTTGTAAATGGAGCAAATACAAGTCTTGAGTTCTTCTTTTATTAAACAGGCATTCCTACAATGCTACATTGTGATAGGTTGAAAGAGTTTTGTTACATATAAGCTTCAGGAGAAAGGCATTAAATACAAGTGTGTCTACGTATAGACTTAAAACTGAAGGTATGGAAGATGAATATTACAAAGAGGGTAAACTGATCATATATGCTCTTACAAGCAACTGAGACTCTGGACATTTGTCTGCATTAGTTCAGGGAGAGACAGTTACTATTTAGGGCCTCCTATGTATCCCAGACAATTCAGATATGATAGACACAAATAACTATCCACAGGGTCTATCGCCAAAGTCTTTCATCACTGCCAAAAAGGGAAATTTTAGGTTACATAAAATTGTAAATATTAAGTACACACTTAAGAGTGGCACATCAATTATAGGTTAACTAGGGTGTCAACAGGTGGATGTACACTTATATGTGTCATTTGAGAAAAGGGGAAGTTCAATTGCAGGGGTGTCAGAACCTCACCTCACTGTAGTGTCTCTTCTCATCACACACACACTCACACACTCACACACACACACACATACGCACGCACGCACGCACACACACACACACAAACAAACACACACACACACACACACACACACACGCACACACACACACACACACAGAGTCTGCTTCACATAAAGCGTCCTCCTCTGATTAAAACCATGGGATTCAATTAAATGCACCTATCCACAATAAGGTCATATGCAGTTAAATCAGAATGGATCTTACTATCTTTAATGGTATATGCTACTCAGTAAAATCATCCCTTATGCTCTTAAAGACCTTACTTATGACAATAAAGTCTGGAAAGAGAGGAAACAGAAAAGGACTTGGCCTTAAGGCAGGACATGCCCGTTTAATTCAGTTCAATGCTCTGTTGCCAAATAATGCTTTTTATACTGTCTGTGCAAGTTATAAATTATAAATATGTGTGTTTACTTTATTTTGTAAATAAAAATTGGTAAATATTTTTTATCTTAACTGCATTCCAAACAATTTTCTCTTTTATTTGACTGCTGACAGGGTACACTTTGGGTCTGAAAAAGGGTATTTCTACACCATAGTTGTGTAAAGCTGGAAATACCCATGTGGCCTTGCAGGTGCACATGTGCCAGAGTTGTGAGAACTCATTAATGTGCACAGTGAATTCATAGCCATATTACCATCTTGGCATACACCCCCTGCAGAGGTTGTGTTCCCTGTTTTTAATTTTATCTGTATTTCAGTTTATTTTTCAGCCATATTTGATATTTGAGAAGCCTGTTGTTTACATATTACCCTGTATGCTACAGAATGTGTCCCTCTGGATACCTATCAAGTCCAAGTATGAATGAACAGCCTGTCAGTGACAAATGAAAAGGGTGAACAGCATTTTTGTCCCTGGCATGCCCCATGGTGCTTGAGAACAGCAGCTTATTATGAAAAGTGATGCCACATAAAACCAGTTTGTAACACACATGAAAATATCCCCTCTGACCCTTTGGAATGAAAAGAGCACTCCAAAAAAAAATTGTTTCATTGGATGCCATATGACACATGCAAGCCAAATACAATAGTCTAACAACTGTGGCAGCTTTGCAGCAGAAGATTCTTTGCAGTTCCAAAATGCTTCAAAATCTTCCTTCACTGTGGAATTATAATTTTGAAAACCCCAAAAAGAGATTCTGCATGCTGAATATGGAAGGCCTTTCTTTTTAATAATAACAACCTTCAGTTATGTGTGGGGGTGCATTGCCAATGAAAAACATATGCCAGTAATCGAAAATTTTATAAAGAGGAATTACTGGGCCAAAATAAAATCTTGAACTGAACAACTTTCAAGGTGACTAAAATCAAATGAGGAAACAAAACATCATGCTCTTTCTGCATGGTACCTACAGACCAGATCTGTTTTATTCACTTGCATGAGGCTGAACCTGAGAAGCTTGTTCATGGGTGAAAATGTTACTTATAAAAAAGTAAAGATCAGGGTACTCCACAGGAAAATGTTTTTGGCAAGCAGAGAAGAAAACATTGCCTTTTGCACTTTGCTGGACTATTGTATGATCTCTGATTATTGTACATCTTGTATCCACTAAGAGCAACATCTTTCTAAATCCTTGGGCTGGCCAAACTCATTTGTGAATCCTGGCTAAACAACAACACATAAACTTAAATTATTGGTTAATGAAGAAGAATGGAAAACAATGATGAGAGTGACACATACAAATGACACAAATTAAAAAAAAAAACATGCATATCTTTAGAATCAGGTTCTTACGCTTTAATGTCTGTTGCTTTCCTTACTGATGGAGTCTGTCTTGATTCAGTGTTATTTGTTTCATAGCATCACTCTAACATAAAGGTACGATTAATTTGCATTTTTCCAAAATGAACCTTTCCCACAGACATAGAAAGGAGTAAACTAGCACTCCTCACAGTCACATGACCTAGACAGACTAGCTAGACAGGAGAAGTCATTAGAGAGTGATGAGATTGATACTTTAAATGTGTGTCATGAAGTGAGTGTGAATGTCATGTCAAAAAATAATATCACATAACACATTATTATATTAACATTATTATTACTTTTTGACTGCCAAAAAGAAGTAAGAGGTTTGTATGCGTGAATATTTTAATTTCTTCTTTCTTTACAATGGATCAATGGGGAGTCTGAAAAAATTGTCTTCCTAGCGTTAGGTATCCACTTACTCCAGCCCAGCTATGTGATTTTGCCAAACTCAAAAAAAAAAAAAAAATTAAGAGTGATCTGGACCTAGAAAGCTGGTTTGGGGTGCTTACAACAGAGAGACATTGTAAAAACATGACTGCACTTTTTTGTTCACCTCGACATCCCCTTTGCTAATTGGGTCCTGATTGAAATGATATCGACAGACATGACATTAATTTCACTAATCTGAACTCATTTAAACATGTATTCAGTAGCTATAGAAATTTTAAAACATGGAGAATAGCAGATAACTGTTTTGAGTACATGAAAGTGTTGAGAGACTCTCAAATCCAGCTGGATGTAGATTTGCCAAAATCTTGGAAGAACCTCTACTCAGGGAAAAGTGTTTTGGGATGCACAAAGGAATACAAAACATTACAATACCCAGCCCAGCCTATTCCTCCCCAAATGAGTTTAAAGGGTTAATTAGTGGGACTATGTAGGCCGCATCCTGTGGGTTGGGAAGATTTGGCGGTAATTTCACATGTTTGCTAGAAGCAGGGGACTATTGTTCTTGTAACTAATGAAGGCCTAATGCAGTTTTTTCCAAGGCTAAAATTGAAAGAGAGGCCAAGAATCCCATGATGACTTGTACAGTGGATGAGCAATGAGCATATCCTCTGGAACTCCTCTGAGGGGAATTATGCAGCCATGAAAATAAATCCAAAACAGAAAGCATTGCATCCAATTCGAGAGAAAAGAAAGCTTTGGACTGAGGAAAACCAGACAATATCAGTGAAAAATCAAACCTATATATTGAACAAAGTCATTCAATGGTACACTTTCAAAGCAGCCTCAGTAAGAACTGTTAATCATTATCAAAGCCATTGATGTCACACTGTATATGATAAATATGTTAATGTTAAATCATGTCAGTAATTACTGTGGAGCTAATATTGGTGTTTTAATTTACAAGTTACGTTTTCAAATGTAAATTGATATTAATAACCCTTACCAAACTTTATTTAAAAATATAACATTTCCACAGTGCCCCTTTAAGTACATTTCAGCTACAATGGCATTGTTTCACCTTGGAAAAAGTCCTTAAAATCTCCTAGTAGTTATGGAATGGTTCTGTTCTTTGCTTTGAGTACCTGTTTTCCGGAAACCCTAATGAATATCCCTCCTGAGTCTTCAGCAAATTAACCTTTTTGTAATGTAAGGGTAGACAGGTTGAGGGGCCATTAATAATTGTTGCAATCATAACTGCTGGTGCCGATCTGATGTGTGTCATATTGAACTGAAAACCACATCAGGCTAATCATACTGAATTTTAACTTTGTGGCAAGCTCTCGCCACACTGAGTATTCTTATTTTCTGTTCATTCACATTCATGAAGAGGGGTGTTGCCTTGTACTGATTTTTGGTCAGACATGATTGAACCTTGTCAACAATGATAATTTTATTGTGACACCCTTGAGGGCAGACTGGGAAACAGGGCATACAGTATTTATTTTTGGCTTACGATCCAGAGAAGGTTCATATTCAGCTGGAATATCCTCATTAGGCTGTATAACTTTAATTGTGATAGATATGACAACAGATGCATCGCACAATTACTTACACCTGCTATGCGGAAACATTTTAAATGGAACTACTTGATACAGGTCAAACAATAAATCGAAATATATAAGAATAAGATAATTAGATCTAAAAATTGATACAAAGATGTAATGGTTACGCAAAGCTCAATATATGTACATTTAAATACAACAGAATTTACCATTTATTAACTAGTCCATGACATTTTTCTGAAACCACTGCAGCATGGTCATTTTCATGTTAAGCCCAGCTCATAAATTGAGCTCTTGGGACTAATTTGCCCTCCCTGAAGGAGACAATCCCATCTCCAAACAGACACCTGGTGCTGGGAATGAGGATGGATTAAGCTGAATAGCATGTCATTTAAAGGCTATCTGTTATCAGGGTTTTGGCCATTAATGGCTACAGTGCAGAGCTGCAGAATTAATTAGGAGTATGTATTCTCCAGATTCTGTGGATTTCTGTGTGGTAATAATTTTCAGTGCAAGGCTAATGGCTTTTTTGGGATTACAGGGCAACAGCTACCCTGCTCTGTGTCATGCTCAGCTGAGCTGAATCCACATCCATATTTCACATGTCCTTAAAGTAATTTTTAGTGACTGATAAGTACTACAATAATCACACATATATATATATATATATATAAATTCATAAAGCATATATGCCCATGACAAATATGCCAAAAAAAAAAAAAAACAGATTCAAGGCTCAAACCTTCTGCTTCCAGCTGTTAAGGACTGCAATCGGCATACCTGCTTACACATGGCCTTGCTTTCACACTCATATTCACATTGCTCTAATTGTCATTGAGGCCTTTGTAACCTTTAGGTAATGCATATCATTTTTTTGCTGCTTTTTCATTCCACAGTCCACTGGCATAATTGCACAGCAGCTGTGCAGTTGACACTTGTGTTGCAGAAACCTTACGGTTGCCCAGTTTTGAGTGAAAAAGCAAATGAAGTTCACCATGATCAACCAATAAGATGGCTGATGAAGAGGGATGTAGTGTAAGAATTGAAAGGCTTTTTTCTGGGTGAGCTTAATGAATATGCAACATTTGGTTTCCCTACATTAGGTAGGGGAGAGGTCCTGCATGTGTAATGTGACTTACTGAGCCTAAAAAGAATTTTGTTAAAGGGAATTGCTGGTGGATTTTAATAGGTAGGTGATATGTACCTTTTTATGGGTGTCTCCTACCGTAAAATTGCGACATTAGGTTGTTTAACTTTTTCATTGCGTAATTAGACAAAGTCTTAGTAAATCGGTCATTAATATTTCTGTGTTTCCGACCAGCTTGCTGCTGGATAGCGAATATTTTTGTGCTGCGATTATTCCTTAGTAAATTTGGCCCTCAGTCTCTCTTTCCGCAAGTAGTTTTGATTGTAATTCATGAGTCTCAACACATAACTGAATATATTGTTCCTTATTTTGTAATATCAACATGTAGCCTGTTTGTCATCAATAATACACTTAAAATTTGTGACTTAAGTTAGTTTTTCTTGGTGGTTAATTCAACTAGTTTACTGTTTGCTTAATAAGAAAATGTGACAGTTTACATTGTCATTAATACTTTATGATGTTAATGTTTCTAGTATGGTAATTCTTGTACAGCATTTAGAGGTCTCCTGGTCCTTGTTCCCTTGGGTTAATGCTCAGAGAGGAAATCTGTTAAGGGGGATAATTAATAGTAGACAGGAGCTGAATTCTGAGCTGCCAAACCATAATTGTGATAAAGTCCTGTTTGCCTGACAGGAATTCTCTGTCATCTGACATTATGTCGCCTGGGAAACAGTTAGTCCAATTATGAGTCCTCTCATTCAAGTTTCTCAACATTGATTGGCACAGTCTTCACAAAGAGTTTGATCCAAACAGTCGGACACATTGCTGCTCAAGTGTACTGATTAGATGGGCCACTTGGGAGGTCAGTAACCACAGTTTCATCATTTCTACTTGGTGAACTTCCTTTGAGGCTCACAAAATGGTGTGATTTTCAAGGACTTAGATACTTACAAACAGTGATATCCAGTTAACAACTGCATGCACACATGGCTTCCCATTCACTCTTGCTTTACGCTTATTACACAAGCATGAAGCAAGCAAGTGTGTACGCTGTGCTGTTTAGCCCTATAGAAAATTATATTGCCCCAAACTAAGTTATAGAAAAGCTATGTGTAAATTATAGAAAAGTGATGTAGCATATGAATCTCATTTGGATGGGAGCTCTGATAACAACAAGACTACCACACTTGATTTGCAGTATACAGGGCAAGGAGATCTACATTATTAGTCTAGGTTTGTATTAACCAATTCAGTGGTTAGTGTTGTGGACTGTAGGTTCCACATGTAGACAAAGCATACCTGTCTTTAAAAATATACCTGTTGTCTTTGTACTTGGCATACATACCAACAAATACGGATCAAGGTTAAGGGCTCTCAGATAGACTGACATCCTCCCCAGGTGGTGTACTAGAACATCAAGGCACTTTATGCCACAGAAATAGCAATATACTCAATCTATGTCACCCAGCAGGATAGATGTTTTAGATGGAGAGGCAGTGCAAAACAATTGACCAGAAAGTGCATTGGCTCATTGAAACAGAACTGCCAGACAATGAGCTGCTTCCCTCAAACTGCTACACAATAAAAATGGGTATCACAATCCAACTGCAAAAGATTCTTTGTGCCATAATTTTAGCCCTCTATGAAAAGCACTGGCTTGTTTTTATTACATAAAAATATGTTCACACTCCATTCATTTTGAAGTGGATGCCTTCAAGAAGCTACATAGTATAAATTATGATATGATTATATGATATGATTGATCTTTTTCTGATGTCTATTACTTATAGGAACCCTTGATGACATTTTGATGTTTGCCATTGGTACACACAGGTTTTGTTTGTGCCTATCGATGAAATACCAATAGAATCTTCCTCTGCAGCAAATTCATTCTAAGATGTGATCATAGTAGTGTGATCTCCTGGTATGAATTTATCCAATCAGAATTATTTCTACTGATCAGAGGAAGGTACAGGCAGGCATTAATGTTTGTTTTTCATTTCTTTGCATAGTTTTGCAGCCTTAAACATCAGTATGCATAATTTGGAGTGGAGACATTAGATGTTAAAGAATTTGATGATATTAGACCCGCCAGAAGGCATCACTAACAACATCAAATATCGAATCATTCATGGCTGTTGGGTGGTTTATCCTGTTAGCTGCTATGCGGCATATGGATCAACCCCATGGTTCGCTATTGAATCCCGAACATGCATGGGCCTGCTGTGTCCAGCAGTCTTGCTGAGAGGTGTGTAAGTGTAGGTGTAGGTGTAACCTCAAAGGGAGGGATTCAGATGGCGGAATGACTGTAACTCATCAGGCACTCATCAGCAACAACTGTGTGAACTCAAACTGTGAAGAGAAAAAAATGGGGGCCAGCTTCATGTATTTTGAAGGAGACCAAATGATTTCCTGTGCTCTTGCACATTGATAGAGAAGATTTGAGAAATTTATCGGCTTACAAATTCAAATACAAACATTGGGGTAACAAATAATACAGATGTATATTGTAGTTAAATTTGTAATACTACACAGCAACTAATAACATCATGTGCATTAATTAAAATATTTATTGTCAAATGTACTTCTATGACGTGTGTCTCTTTTTCCCCTGCAGTTAAATAAATCACATGTGAAGATAGCTCCCTTTTTTCCCAAAACATTTATTTTCCAGAGGACCTTTGCCGAAACTCCTGCAAAAGCAAGCCAAGGGTGACACTGACAAGGAAAAACTCCATACATACAACAATGAAAAAAAAAGATTTGGGGGGGGATTTATTGTTCTCTGGCCAGTTAAGGATGATAGTTTGTGATGGTCAACACAAACAATCAATCTGGACAGGTTGTGAGCAGGCAGAAAGGAGGCCATCTACAGGGGCGGACTGGGTGGGCTGGAACAGCACTTCATCATACTTGTAATTTGGGGCAGGTCTTCCATTGGTGAGACAGAGAGACAAAAAACAAGAGCAGCCAGTTTGGGAAGAGCAATGGATAGCAAGATTATGAGACACAGCAAGCATTAGGGACACAGATCATGTACTAGGCAACAGGTGAGCGTGCCATGATCTTTCTGTGGCAATACTATAACTACCAGCATAGAAAAAGAGAGGATACAAAGTCAGGAAAAGGGCATGATACCTGCCAATAAGATCCTGCCCACGCCTGTTGAAAGGTGAAAGCAAGGGAAGGTTACCACCCCATGATACTCAATGACTGTACACTTCACCAGTGTTTATGAGACTGAAGGCGTGTTTTTACTGCACACTCACATATTGAGACTGTGCCTGATTCTTGCATGTTTTGGTATGTTGTTCCATCATGGTACTGATTTAAAATTCTTTTTAAAGTGACAATGACCAGGTTTGTGGAATACATGATAAATTACAAAAATATTCACCTATTTGAAGGTTTGAAGGTGTGGGGAACAGGCAGGTAAATAACACATCCACATTTATTTATCATAGGAAATATGTAAAAAAAATAAATAGAAAGAAAGTAAAAAATATTAAGAGGATAGTCCTAATCCAAAATCCTGATCAATCCATAAATTGTTCAATATAAACAAAAAATCATAATTATTTGTCTATATTATGAGATTATTTTTCAAATGTGCAAGAATATCACCACATGAAAATCAATATCAAATAATGTAATTAGCAAACACACAAGTCACTTATTACTTTGGGGGATTTCAAATGGTGATGATTTTAAATTAAAGATATTGGGTTGGTTTCCCAGACATGGATTAAGCCTCGTCCTAGTCTAAAAACATTTTTTCAGAGGAGATATTCACTGAAGATTTATTTTAGTCTAGGACTAGGCTTAATTGATGTTTAGGAAACCGGCCCATAGTGCACCCACCCTTAGAATAGATTTATATTATATATTCATTGTAAAGTGTTTTTTGTATGACGATGAAGCTTTAATTTAGAGCCATAGAGCCATGGGTTGAATTGTACAGAATTGTAGGCTGCAGTTGCACATGTGAGAGACATGTCATCTCAAATGTGCCTCAGGATCTTATTGATAGTTTCACATTTGCCAAAACTAGGCCTCACAGATTTGCTCAATACCTGTCTGCAAAATTGTCTCTAAATATTATCAGGTCATATATTATGCCTTGTTATACTGAAATGGCTTTCTATATCCTTAAGGTGCTCTTACTTCTGTGGTTTATGAGCCATTGTAAGACACTAGCAGAAGACATCAGAAAAAAAGGCATATTCTTGATTGACATTTTAACAAGGAATACTGTAGAACACTGTACCTTTACATACAATTTCATATAAATACCAATGATAGTACTCATCTGCTTTAAGTTTACTTTAAAGAACCCTTTAGACTCTTTTTTTAAATGCATGCTGCCTCTTTGACTCTGTCATACTACATTTATATTATACCATGGTAAACAAGGAGGATCCTTGTTCTTATAAATTATTATATATGACTGTTTAACCTTTTTTTATGTATCTGGAACAGGAGTAGCATGTGGTAGAATTCAGATCTATGTTACCCTTTACAGTTTCCATCAAATGTTAATTGTTTCTACCTTACCAGGCCAATAGTTTTACAATATGTCAATGAATTCTCTCCATAAATGTTTTTGTTATTTTGCCAACAGCCAAAAACACTGTTGGCAAAATAACTATCTTTGGCACAGGTAATAGTTGGTATCATTGTATATCTGGCATGAAGTCTTATATCGTTGTTCACGGTATACCTCTTATGATTTATTTGATTGCAGTTGACATTTACATGAGACTTATGGTGGCATTTTGAGTTAGCATACAGAAAATTGATAATAACCTGTCCTATTCCTCGCCATACAGTATTACATTCTCGATCACCAACAAAAATATACTTGAACATTACATCTCACAATGTTGTCACTTGTATGATGAAATCCACATTTTAGTCTATTTGTGTAGCCAATTTTTTTAAAAACAATGAGAAGTAGGTTTTGGCCCAAAACCAGTACCAACACTTTCAGATTAATCTGACAGATTGCTTTAATTTCTATAAGTGCACAGAGGAAGAAAAATACAAATTTAGCTCCCTTTAACTATATTTTAGGTGCAACCCACCACAAATTCAAGAGCTCAGTTTGACAAAAGACAGAACTGCAACAATACAACTGAGTGGTAATTGATGTTCTGAGCAGGTTACAACTAATTATTAAGACACTGTGATACTTAGTGTGGAACAGTAGCCTTTAAAGAGACAACATGGACCTTCATCATATCTATCAGATGGATGACAAGGAGAAGCAATAGCATACTAAGATATACATATTTAACAAATCAACAGATTGTTTTACTGCATGTCCATTAGTTGAGTGTCATTGCAATCACAAAACATCTTTGTTAAGAAATGTGTCTACTTATTTTGGACTATATTCTATGCAATTGTGTAGTTCCTGTAATCTGCTTTGATAGGGGGTCTTTTGTGAATAGGAAATATGTTGAAAATGTCAATAAGCCACTGTCTGGTCTCAGCCATTTGCTCAGAATTTAGACTAGTAATGAATGCATGACTGGAAAGTTTGTGTTTTTTTTTTTTTATTTCTCCTATGTTCCATGAGTTCCTCTATTGCATTTAATGTATCTTTCATTACCAAAATGAAAACTTCAGCCAGGATTTATTGCTCACAAAAGTTAAAGAGGTCTACATAAGGTCATTTGCTAGAACAGAACCTGCAGACTAAAGTAAACTATGGCCCTACACAGACCTCTGTCTTTTGTTTATATGGAAATAAAACTTAAACTTAAAATTTACTGGTCTACGGAAAACCTAAAGGGCAAAGTGAAAAAAAAAAAGTTTGGGCATAATTCCCATAATTTTTATTCATAATTCTTACGTCGTATAAATGACTTACTAAGTCCTTTTAATGAGCTACTAAGTCGTTTAAACCTCAGGGACCCCGTCATGTACCATAACCACTAGACTAAGTCATTCAAATGACTTAGTAATTCATTAAAGCAAGTTAGAAAGTAGTTTTAACAACTTAGCAACTCATTCATATTAAAGTAAATTGTAAATCATTTTAAGTAAGTCGTTTAAATGGCTTTTCAATTTGTTAAAACAACTTAGTAAATTGTTTAAATGACTTAAAAAATTTTTTCAAAAAACTTAGGTATTATGCCCCAATTTTTTTCTGTATAAATATTTCTTGATCAGTGGTCGGAGACAAAATAACAATGTTAAACAACCTTTAATGTACTCAGGAGAAACTGTATTGTGAATAAGAAACAACATGCTTCACCTGTGAGTGACACCATTGCAAAGTAAGCGTAACTGAACATAAAGCAATCATTTCAGTATTTCAGTTCACAATGTTGAACTGGTTGTATTGCAAGCTGAGAAACTATCTAAACAATTGTGGTACAAAAGACTTCTGACATAACAGAGGAATGCATTAGTATCAGGTCAAGAAGCTAAAGGGCAACCTGTATCATCTGCTGGGCAGAAAAGTTTGAGAAGGTAGCCACTGCTATTTCAGGACCATGGAAAGTGAATATATACCTTGTTTGCCAGCATCAATGCTGAAGAAGTACACAGAAACATATTTTCTGTTCAGATATAAGTGAATGCATCCAAACTGATTGGACAATGTTTTTATCATAAAAACAAGACATGTCCTAAGCATGCAACCAAAGCAACCAAGAATGTTTTAGAGGAAGAAGTTGAATTTTCTAGACCTTAATCTGTCTGAGCAAATGTTTTACATTCTGAAATCCAGCCTGAAGGGAAAAAGCCACAAAACAAGCAAGAACTGAAGATGGCTGAAGTACAGGCCTGGCACCATCACCAGAGAAGATGCCAAACATCAAGTGTTGCCTATGGGTTGTAGAATTCAGGCAGTCAAAGACTGCAAAGAATTTGAAGCAAAATATAAGATTTGATTGTTCAATGTAAATTTATGTTAAGTTGTCTCTTCCTTTTGGTCCTCTAAAATTTAGGGGAGAAAGCATAAAAAGGTTATAGTCTCTATACTGTTCACTCAAACAGAGTTTTAAATTTCAAATTCAATGTGTTGGACAACAACAAAAATGAGTCAGTAATACTGTGTGACTTCATGAATTTCTCTGTTATGTTTTGTTCGGCTGTTTTCGTATGTGTTGGTTTTTGTCGTTTCCCCTGTCCATGTGCTTATGTTTTCTTTACCCCTTGTACCTGCCCCGCCTCCTGCCTTGTCACTTTTCTCCTGATTACTTATGTGATTCACTTGTTATGCATCTCACCTGTACCTTGTTCTGCCTTGTTAGCTGTGCATTTATTCTCTGTTTTTTTCGTCCTCATTGTGAGTTTGTGTCTGTCATTTATCCAGTTTCGCTACAAGCCTTTTCCAGTGTCTGTTACCTGCCTGCCTTTGATCCCTGCCTATTTTTGTTTTCGGGTTTTGGACCATGTTTCCTTACTGTTGCCGTGCTCTCCTGGTCTGACCCTCGCTTGTACCTGACACTGTTTTTGGATTCTGGACTTGCCCTGTCATCACCCAATAAATATTATTTGAACTCTACGTCTGCATCTGACTCCATGCTTGTACCCTTATAAAATGTATCAGTGTACATATACTTATGAACTGTACTATAAACAAAGCCGTTGCTGTTTATCATTCAATAACACACCTAGAATAATACAGGCAAGCCTGCACAATAGAGGCATACCTTCAAAATTCAAATGGCACAGGCGGACAGCAGCATGCACTTAAATATCAATGAAAACCCATACACAGGGTGTGTTATTTGCCTTTTGAGGCTGCTATAAGAAATTACAGTTAGAGTATCACCATGTAAATCACCAGACATGGCTCAGAGTATGAGATCCCTAAAACCTGATGGACTTATTACCAAAGAAACCCCTTTTGTAGGGTTTTCATTCCTGAATCTAAAGCCCTGATGCAGAAAAGCATCCCCATACCATGGCATTACCACCACTGCAGAGACATTACATAGGATCTTTCTGTGGAATTCTGTGTTTTTCCAGACATAATGGGGTTCGTGTTTCCCCATAAGAAGACTTGAGAATCATCAGGGTACTACCATAGCCTAGGCAAGAGGGGTTTGTAGATCCCTTGATGTTATTCCTGGGGAAGTTTCTGACAAGGACTTCACTTTTACACTTTGCTTTTTGACAGATTTTGACAGGGCAGCCACTCCTGGGAATATTAACTATTGTCTCACCCATACCATTTGGACGACTTGGTTCCAATTGTGTTTCAGTTGAAACCCCTGGACCTTAGAAACCTATTTTAAACCTTTCCCAGACTGATAGGAATCAACAGCAGGTCTTCAGTAATTTCTTTTGATTGTGGCATTATGTACATATTCTAGAATATGTATACGGTCACATTCTGATGATAATGGTCAAATGTAGTAAGATATATATTGGGCATGACAGGGCAAAATCAGGCCTGATTGTCTATCAAAGTTTTCAGCTTACTCTAATTTACCCCTTCATTTGGGCTGAGTTAATTGGGGAGAAGACTTTTCAACCCTTCAGACTGTAGTTTTAATTACCTTGCAAATCAATATCAAACTAAATCGATTTTTGCAACCCACAGAAAGATCCAACTTAATCCAATAAGAACAGTATTTGAAAATTGATAAAATCAGAAATCAAACTTCTGTAACTACTTTTATAGCTTTAAAATATTTAATGAACTGTATTTTTATATAAAAAGGCCTTTAATTTGTGTTTGTTTTTTTGACTCCCACTTGCACATCAAAGGGCATGTTAACCATTTTTGTCTCGGGAGGGAAGGAAGTCATGTATCTGTCATGATGCTTGCAGTAGAAAGACATGGATTCATTCCTGAGTCTGGGCCCACTGTCATATGAAAGGAGAGTTTAATTGGGTATTAAACTAAATGGCTGGGCTAGTCGCACCATGTACTGAATACTGAGCAAAAGGGTAACTGAGTTTAATGAATTCCAATTTATCCTTCACATATTTTCACTAATTATTTTGCTGGTGCATCTAAAAACAGACAGCTTGCATGAAATCCATATTTAATTTAGATATGAACATGATCAAATGCATGTGATGTGATATATCAAAAGCACTCCATTGCATGATCAATTTTATATTTACATTACTGATTGCAATGCAATGGCATGTCATGTGTTGATAAATCTTTATGGATTTCTTTGTTATTTACCGAAGTCTATACAACTGATGAAATTACACTCACCCAGAGCCTGGGCTACCTAGTAGTTTCTGTGCCATAAATCCAGATTAAGTCTGCTTCACAGAAAGATACACTTTTGAACTTAAAGTTTGTCTAATCAACAAAAGGCTGTGTTTTAAACAATTTTAACTGGGCATTTATTGACTGAAATAAAATGCATGCAAACATGATCTGTTGACAAACCTTAAGAAATGTTCCCCTAGCTATACTTTCAGAGGGTTTCAGATTACTGAAAAAATTGTAAAGGTAAAAATTGAAGGTAATCAGAAAAATGTAATGCATACATATAGAGCCGTCTCTTTCACTTATATCCCTCAAGCTGTAGGAAAGATTAATTAATTAACCTCACACTCACAAGCAGTGTTGTATTGGTCATATTCTCACTTTGAATAAACGGAATCATTTAGAGCTTGCCCTTGTCTCCCCTGGAAACCATGATGGTTTTTACAGAGATTACTGCAACTATGGTCCGGTAGGGATACCTCACCACCCAAATTAAATCACCAGGTGAGAGATTCAAACCTACCCTGAGATATATAGGATGCTGAACCAATTTGCTCCCTCTCTTAATTTATGTATAAATCACTTAAACCCTTTAGGAAGCAGCAGGGCTACCATCTCATCAGAGTCGTTTGGTCCAATGATTGCTCTGCTTAGTCATATGATGCCCAAGGAATATTAAGCCATTTTAAAAGACCAGGTGCAAATGGTGTCCTCTCATGACATTCAAGACACAGCTAAATAGGTAAGTATCTTCTGTGGCCAGTTAGTAGATATAAACCAATAGATATAAAAAAGGGATCTAAAATATCAGCCCCTTTCATCCCTCGAAGAACTGGAGCATTCTTGAAGAATGGTCCACTGCATGTCAACTACCCACTGTTCAGGACTTGTATGACAATATTTCAAGAAGGATTGAAGCTGTTCTGAAGGCTAACAATGACCTTCTATATTAGTTACTTGATTGTTATATTTTGTAAGGTGTTCTTTATTTTTGTCCACCCTTTGCATGTCTATATATTATTTATTGTACTTGACATAACTGAGCATTAAATTGAATAAATTCATAGTGGAAGAAACTAGTGATTTATACTGTGCACTGCTGCACACATTTTATACAACTTTTCCATGAGGCTGGACAGTAAGCTGCACTGCTGTGTGTCTGTCAGCACAATCACTAGACCTTTCTTGTCTCATAACATCAGCATGGAAATTGATCCTGCTGTTGCAGTCATGCATCTTCATGCTCAAATCTGCTGTGACAAATCTGCTCCTTCACTTTCAGTCCTGCCTGCCAATGGAATGTCATTCATTTGGGCCCCTCAACCCTTCACAGAATGTCCAGAACTTCTGGTCAAGGACTTGAGAACATTTCTTGTGAAAATACCTCATACTTTGTGTTATATGGGCTATTTATTAACAACGGATTTAACAAATGATTAACAACAATGCAAATACCAATTAAAACTGAAACATGTTCATTGAGCAGATTTTATTATACAGATTTAATATAATATTATTAGTCCTCTAGTTTTGTGATTTTGTGTAAGGGCTGAAAGAACAATATATTATACTGTTACAATAGATCATTTGTTTGAAGAGTAATCATTTCCCAAAAAAGGTCTCTGTGTCCTACCATCTTCTCTGTGATTTATTGATTTCATTGTGTTGCAACCTTATAAAGTCATACCTTTCTAAACAAATTTTAATAAAGTCTAACTTCAACATCAAAAATAATTTTGTAGTGCATTTCCTCCTCTTTCACTTCCTCATTCATTCATCTTAAACAAAGACTCACAATTACAATCAGTAACTAAAGTCCTCACAAAAACCAGAAACATTTTATATTTTACAATATCTCTAGACCTTTCTTTTCCAACAAATAAGAGACTAAGAGACAATGTTAAAACATTTCCTATTTAGTTGAAAAGGTTCATTTCTTTGAAGTCTATGAACATGTTTTTAAGAAGACCTCAATTGCCATTAATACTCAATTTACAGTGTAGATGGTGGCAGTGAGTAAGTCATGTGTGTGTTCCTGAAAATGATCTGTAGTACAGAAATCAAACCTGTGTTAGTGTATACCCATCTTCTGGACATTCAGCCATCCAATTTGCAACAATGTTGCTGTTTCACAATTTTTAAAATTATATTGAAGCAAGGCAATTATTTGGTGCCACATAACATTTCTGTAAATTGGATTTGCAAAAGCATACTTGAGTAATGATTGTATGGGTTCCAGCATGTGTTCATCTGGAACAGTGGTCAACTTTGTCAAGAATTCCATAGATGAACATGTGATGTATGGTGAAGAGTTGGCAGTTTTTCTGTACAATTTCATTTCTTTCTGTTGGCTCAGATCTGACAGAGCACAGATGAGTTGACAAGAAGTGACAAGCCATACGGCAGTCTTGTCAGTGCCTGGGCCACCATACCATTTTACACTGAGTCTATTTTATTTCCCCAAAACCTTGATATCTATTGCATGTCACTTTCAAGGTCACACGTTATGCTGCACTGGGCATCACAGTACAGTACATTGGTTGCACAGCCGGCCAACAGATTCACACAGTCTGGGACTCACAGCTTGGAGCCATTCAGGTTTAAATTCCTTTGCATTGACACAGTGCTAAACGCTGCATTTTTGGCCTCAGTCTCCTCCTCTTCATGGTGTGATATGATAACAATGGCATCTAATATTTCCCTGAACTTTACATCTACATCAAATCTACAACCATTGAGCTGTTCATTTTATTAAAATAATAATAAAAAAATAAAACAAACCTCACCAAACTTATATTAATCCATCACAACTGAACACACAAAGGACATAGTTACAAAAGGTCTAGTTACAAAACCATTCTGAATCTTCAGGTGAACCAGATTATAACAGGAAAATTGTCATATAATAGAGTACAATTAGTTGCCCTGATAAATACAATTATATCTATTATATCTATTATATAGTATGAATTAAACCCCTGAAACCAAAGGTCAAGGGTGTCTCATATGGTGTTTGACATTCCAAGTGTTCTTCAGAGGGGACCATTGTCATATCTATTTTCTCTGTTGTAGTCTTAATTGAATGTGATATGAAATTACCCAGTACTACACAGAAGTTGGGACACTGTATGCAACGCTCAAACAGCATGCAGAATTGCAGTTAGTTTACAAATATACATTATTGTGGTGCTGACTACTTGTGTGGGGCATTAGTTAACTGGACTAAAAAAGTTATTGCCATATTTTCGTAGTGCCTTCTTTCATGTTGTTTATGTTTTTGGTTAATTTTATGTTCACCACCTTTATGTTTAATGTAATGTACAATGTGGGTGAGATGGGTAGGCTGTGTAGAGGGGTCCCCAGTCTTTTCATTCATCTGGAAGCTTGGATTTGAAGTGATCATTGCCAAGTGCTTCAGTGGGTGCTACTGAGACTTAGTCTGTGTCTAAAAATTGTGGCAGATTGCCTTGTCCACCAGCCCCTGGTCTCATCATTGACTCTCCCAGCACAACACTATTACTGAAAGAGAAGTTTAGTTATTTTCTTGGTTCAGAAAGCACAATTCTCCATCACAGTTGCTGCATTTTAGATATCTGTTTTGTAAAAAGACTGTTTTTTTACAGTCAGTAATTTCCCCATAAACATTCAGAGAGAAAGGAGGCAGATACTGGCCTGTGGGTAATCGGCAGCCAATTTATGTAGTATAATTTGATAGAAAGATTGACAAAGAGTAGGCCTACAACTGTTTAGCAAATCTGTTACCTTTAATTAATATCTGTGTAAATAAACAATTGAGATTCTGCACTGGCTGAAAATAGTGAGTGTCATATTTTCTGTGCTGTCATGCTGAATGGCCTCACACCTCTTGCAAGTGGATACCAGATGAAGAATGGGCTAATTTCAATAATCTATGATTAGAACAAAATCACTTATAGAAAATAGTGAATAATAAACAAAGCGGAAGGTATAAGATAGATGGATGAATGGACATAAAGGCTGACATCTACATTTTCTCACAGAAGACCCTACACCTATTCTCACCTATGACATGCAGACAGAACAGACCATAGCTGAACAACCGTTCCCTGTTGACACTTGTTTGTGCAGGGTGCAGAGAGGTAAGCTCATGCTTCTTTCAGTGAGAGCAGGAGAACAGTCTCTGCTCCTTTGCCAGTAAGCCAGTGCCCATCAGCTCCATAGGACTGGTGTTTCTGAAAACTTGCTCAGCTCCAGCCCCACAGAGCTTCTCAGTTGCTATTGCCAGAACCGTGTGAGCATCAAAAAAAAATAAATAAATAAATAAAAAGAGTAAAAAAAAATCATGAAGTTCCGATCCTTGAATTTGTCTCCAACTTTATTAATGGAAATTGCATTTACATAATATGCAAGTAACATAGCTAATCACATATTTAATACTTTAAAAAAGTACATTTTCATGTTTTAATCTCTTCTTGTCCTTATCCTGTATGAATGTCCTTATGGAAAATGTAGTTTGAGCAGGTGTATTTAGTATTTAGGTGTATTTGTATTTTAGTCAAGCTGGTTAAACAAAGAAACATCATGGGCCACACTATTTTTGGTAGGCATATAAGTGAACATGTATGCATGTGCTGATGTAGTCGTATGTCACTGCATGATGAACTGAAATACGGCACTGTCACACCCCTAAATCAATTAACATTCTTCACAGGCATTGGCTTTGGTGGATTGATGCTGCCTGAAACACTTTATTAGGTTAGAAGTAAGACACTCTAGGTTCTGTCAGGCACCCTTAAGGGTTCTTTGTCACCTTGGGGTTTTTTCTTAACACCTATAAAAGTCACTTACTTGTGTGCAAAGACAAGCTTTACAGTCTATATTAACAAAATATTCATCGGTTGTCAAAATAAGTTTGTTCACATTTTATGCAAGCATTTCTTCTTCCAAACATTTTGATAAAAATGAGTAGTAGGAAGAAATTAAGAGTACTGATGAATAAGACTGGGGGATGTGAGCTGGACACAAAAACACTTTGGGCCAGATTTACTAAAGGATTGCAACTGCTCTTCGAGTGTAAAAGCAGCTGCTAAAATGTATCAGTATTAAAGTGCAAATTACTAAATAGTCGCAATGGATGGAAGTTGCTATTAAAACGGAATTTGCGGTGACTACATCACTTGGCGACTTTCCTCTTTATACATAGTCAAATCTGTTCATGCATATGTATACCTGGGATGAAGATGCTAAAACAAGGTGGAGATTTTGCAAATGAGGCCAAAGAAGTATTCCATCCAATTTACTAAACCTTGCAGGAACTGCTACTCCTGTCTTTATGTTAAAAATTGCCCTCTGTTAGTTAACGTAACAGCAAAAACTGACGTGACATTACACAGGTTATATAGTCGCAGGATAATCTCACTACTGGAGGAACTTGAGCCATGCACCCAAAGATCCAATTCCCTGTAGGCTGTGGTCATGCTGGATCTTTTCAAAGTGCAGTTGTATGGCTTACAGGTGCATTGTTCCATCATACAACGAATAAGTGTTAAGAAAGAGAAAACAGATACATCCCATGAATTTACAGGTTTATGATAACCACAAATGTTGTTGCAAAGTACTGTGGTTCACACCATGGCAGCTTTATGTTCAGGAATACCTCTATCTATAGACAGTGAGAGGGTGGAACAAGTGGAATGTGTTAGCCGCACTAACACATATTGGAATAACATTATTCCAATCGATTTTTAATATTCTTTCTGTTGTTAGACCACCAGCTGTGTTGTTTGCCCGTGTTATGCTGTTGGAAAGCTTTTTGTATGCCGCCTAACATCATGCCATATTTTTTTTTGTCCTACACCATTCCTTTTATTAGCCCTATACCTGGCTACTTGCACCTGGTTGCTCCGTATCCATTTGGCATCGCCTTGTTATCTGGATGCACAAGCTTATCATGCCTGACCTTTTTTTATGGGCGTGTCCTACTGCAAAATTGTTTAATTTTTTGATTGCATAAGATTGACCAAGTCTTGAATTGGTTGTTAATATTTCGGTGTTTGTGACTGCAACTGTGTTGCTATAGACCAAATATTTTTGCGCTGTGACCATTCCTTAGTAAATTTGGCCCTTTGTGTCTATATCCCATTCTGTTTCAAAATTAACATATTTTCAAGAAGTATACATTCCATGAAACATTTTCTTGTTTCCGATAAAATATTAAAAAAGTAAAGTCTATTTTGATTGAACTGAATATGGCCTTAAAGAGACTAAGCCTGTTTGATTGAATCTTTGATGTATTTTTTCTCCTTTAGATTGATAAAAAATGAATTTCAATAAAATTGAATGAGATGGTCAGTGAAATATCCGGGCATATTTATCCCATTCAGCAATTTTCTCTGTCAATGTTAGTAAAGGCACAGATCCTCAGAAATTGCTGTTGCCTACTCAAGCAGAAGAACCTCGAGGGAGACTTCCATTGCTTGTTGATGCTAAAAGTAATTATGAATTACCTCCATAGTTCCACTGTCGGGTGTGGCTGCAGTCAAACTGAACCAAAACACCCATAAGACACATCTCGGCACTAAGAAGTAATGCCTAAATGAGATGCAGTGAGACCAGAGAGCAAGCATATTAAATGACATGTAAGCAATGATTAAATACCAACAGTAATTATCACTTAAATAGTTGTACATTTTGAGTCACTTTTAAGCAATTTTAAGCCTTTATATCTTTGTAAGTAACTGAATTTAAAAAAAATTTGACACATGAGATAAATGACTAATAAACACAGCAAGCAGCTGGATAAGAAACATATAAATGAGATTTTCATATTTCACCACTCAAAATTCACAGAGACAAATACAGCGCAGCCGGACTATTATTCTCATAAAGGTGTATAATGTATGTAAATATGTGTTGGTAGACTGCAGGTTTGCAAAACAAGAAAGCAGGGGGACATAACCCCTGCATCCTCCACGGCTGCATCACCCATGACCACAGGACAGTAGTTTATGTGAGGTGTCCTTTTGCATCGTAGACCAAATTTATCATGTTACATACAAGGTTTTTGACTATCCAAGAACAACACCTAAACAAGAATCCCTTAAATGGTAACAAACAAATGTTCTGCTGCTTCTACTTCAGTGAAAAAAAAATGTGATTAATGTATGGTTCAGACAAAAAAAAAACCCTGCAAAACCCCTTACGTTTGAGTCAGGATTTGTTCAGATCAGTCCCTTATCTTTGCTGTTCAGTTTGCAGAGTCTCACATGACAACTGTGCAGTCACACATCGTGTGTGCACGGCTTTATCACAGAATGGAAGTAATCTGTGGTTTTTCTGAGCACAGAGTCTGCTGGGGCACATGAAGAAGGAGCTACAAAGATAGAATGGACTTGTGGGAGCAAAGAACGCTGTCAGAGATGAGCATCAAAGCTACAGTAAAGGCACTCCTGCATTGCTCTGTCTCCTCATTTTCATTTCCTGTGATGCTTGTGAAAACATATCAAAAACTGAATACATCACACAAAATTGGCCTGTCCCTTTTATTAGTCTAAAAACTAGCAGCACTTGTCGTCTTACTAGGCACTCAATTCTGAATAATATACCATACCCCAAAGTGGAAAAACTGATATAAGTATCTACCTTTATGGATTCACAAGACTTAAATATTCAGCCTAGACAAATGCTATGATTTATTTATTAAATTTGCACAATAAAACAAGATGGCTATCTTATTGTTTCTCTATGTATTTCCTTTACTATTGTCACTGGAGAGGCTAGAGAATGTGTGGAAAGCTTTTCTTTTACAAAAAAGGCTCAGAATATGGTTTCCGTGTAATATACTGACAAAGACAAATGACAATATCAATGCTAAAAAAGGAACCATGCAGATCCCTGCAGTATAAATGGCTGGTAAAAAAAATAGCACAGAATGGCCCATGTAAGGTAATGGTGTAACCCCAAGGGGATGGTGTGGGACATGATGAGTCATCCTGGCATCCTGATAGGAGCAGTGCTGCCAGGAGCATACCTCTGAATCCGGGAGGCAAAGGGCTTCTCTCAGTCTAATACATGCTCCACTTCAACTTCACCTTTGCGGGAAGAAGGAAGTAATGGTTTATATTGAAAATGGTGAGAGAGGGAAATGCTCCATTGTTCAGACCCCTCTGTCCTTATTTTAGTTCAGCTAATCTTAGCTCAGGACATTTTGCTCAGGCATTAAACTCAAAGCTGCAATCATTGAAGTCCAGACTAGGCAATTTATGATTTTTTGTTCCTTACTGGCTTAGCCACAGTGCTCTGCAAAATTTATTTCCTGACAAGAGATTCTGCCATGGTGGTTTTACCCCATTTTTCACCTTGTTATAGATATCAGGATGCTTTAAGGAGAGCCTCTGAAAGTAATGGTGTCACCATATTCTACTGCCAAGATATTATGAAGACTATGGAGATCCTTTATGTGTCAAAAATCACTTTCTGTGTTGTGTGAATAGCATGAATAGCATGGTTTACACTTGATTGTGTTAATCTGAATGACAAAGTATCATTTTTGAGCATGTGTAACTAATACAAATCAGAAAAAAAACATTTCGAGCTGTATGTAATAACAATAAGACCACACTACAAAAACGGATTTACCAAAAGTCAAATTACTTCTATAAGGACCTTGCAAATCACATTTCTAACTGAACAAATAATTGCAACGAAAACAATGATGATGCTCAATTAAAGTTCATCTTGTTTTGGAAAAATAGCCCATTACATGGTGGGAAGGGTTGTGCTTGCAATCTATGACGTACATCACACATCGAATTGAGTGAAAAACAAAAATGAAACATGTCTGCATGCCTTGTGGCACCAGGAGAGGTTGAGGGAGCAGCCAGCCCCCATGCTCTTCCCATAAGACTGCTGTCAGTTCTTGTTCCCTTTCTCAGCCTGGAGAGACAGCAGGAATGTCTACATCAACAGCCTCACTCCACATGAGGTAACCAACCCATGTAACAGCCATTGCCTTCATTAGGCCTTGTATATGAAGCACAGTCCATCAGGCTGAAAGTCAGTTGGTGGAATTTTTTATGGCTATTTGTTGGCTATATTTGGTTTTTCATGGTTCATTTTTCCTGCTCCTCCAGCCAAGGGGAAAATGAAATGACATTTGGCCAGGTTTGGTCTTCTCAAAGTCTTGTTTTCTTAAGTTCCACCCACCACCTGGCATGATGGCCACACCTGTCCATGTGTCAAAGTATTTACTGCATAGGTGGACATATATGAGAGCAAAGTTGAGATAAGATGAGATAGTGTTTTAAAAGGTGAATTCACCTTTTTGCTTCATATTTATTATGACCCGTCTGTTTTCAACCATAATTTTCATTCCTTTATGGGATGTGTGGGGTGGTATAGAACTGAGCTCAATGGAAATATGTTCTTTTGCATGTTCTTTGTTGGATGTTTTCTGTGTGCCTCATCTCAATTTTCTTTCCGTAAAAATTAAGAAAAATGATTCACTTTGGCCTGAGCACAACACAAAGGTAAGCAATACAGATATTCATTGACACTGAAGTCAACAAATTTACCACTGTTTACTGTTGTGAATTCCCCACAGTTTGATTTTGACACACTTTAAATGTGTTTAGTGGTACAGAGGTTTCCACTCAGTTATTAATTTCTAATTTCAGGGTATTAACCAATATTTCCACATGATACATTAAGAGCAACCCTCAACAGAATCCCAATGAACTCTTGAAAAATGGGCCTTCAGTGATGCAAACAATCTTGACACTCATTCAACCTTTTAGGACCAAGGACATTTCCCCACAGCTAAAGCCAAAGACATTTTCAGAACAGTGGAAACCCCAATTATATTTCCAGCTTGGGTAAACTTGAGACTCACTGAAGCTACAATTCAATTAAGCTCTACCAATCCTGCTGAGAGCAGAGAGAAGAGCAGCATACATAGATGCCGGGGCTAATAAAAGACATGCAGCAATTAAGAATCAGTTTGCAATTGTAGTTTTCATCAGTGCAACTTATGTGTTCAGCTTTAATCTCTTGGTGCTAAGGATGTGTGGTTTCAAGGCAAAGCCTTAAGTATTTTTCCAAGAAACACTAAAATACACAAAAAAGGAAGGTTAATTTTTTCTAAAACCATCTTTTCCCTCAGGGTCAATGTGCAGTGTTAGGGAATTTAATGCAGAAAGAATTAATTTAGGAGTTCACCTCTGCAAACTGATTGGAAGTAGGTTATTAACAAAGTAGTTGTAAAAAAGGCATAATAGACATGAAATATGAACTTATGGCATGTAATTAAATTGATAAAGTACATAAATAAAAAAGAAAATAATATTAAATGAATTATGCTATGAATTATTATACACAGTGGTGAAAACATTTTGTTATCAACACTCATGACAGATTTATAATTGGAATTGCTTTTGAATTGTAATTCCTTAGCAAGACACAATCCAACAATTCACATACATTTAAACCAAGCCTTACAGTGTATTCATTAACTCATACCTTCAAATACCTAATTAACCACTCATTAATGGGTCAGAGAGGGCACTTGTAATATTTAATTGATCTATTCTTCCACTTGACTCCATCTAGAGGGGTACAACATTTGAGAAGAGTAAGAGAAATCAGAGAAGTATTGACCATTAGACATTGACAGCTTTGAGACAGAACTGACTTTCCTTAATTACATTACTGAGTTGGTAGTGCGCATCAGTCTACTTTGCTTTCATGTTCTCTGCTGATCACACTAGCAGTCCAACACCACTAACAAAGTCAATAGTGATGCAAAAAAATATAGATTCAACCAAAGCTAATACATTCAATGGAAATGTTTAAGGCAATATGACCACTGGGAAATCACCAAGGGAAATTACAAATGGAATTAAGACATCTATATAGATTTCTGGAATTAGGCATTTCCTTTTATTTGTGGTGGTGTCAGCCACTGTCTACTAACATTCAAGGGAGAAGAAGAATTTAAACTTTATTTTAAAACAATGGCATCCATGCTTACCAGCAAGTAATCTTTATTTATGTAGCGCAGAATGAATTTCTTTATAATATCCCGCCTGATTGACAAGGAAAGAATTGTAAAATGCCTTATTATGGTAATCTTTGATTTTAGCGATGGCTTATTACAAATAGATATAAGCTAACTGACAAACAGTAATGGCTACAGTGTAAAAAGCCAAAGTTAATGGCTGGAATTGTTTCTACCTACACTGCAAATACAAACATTTAAGTTTTAAACACAAGCTGAAGACATTTTTCTAACAATATTCAAATGTAACAGTGTTTAAAATTTAAAACACATCACAGTGTTTAGATTGCAAGCATAAGGACATAAGAATTTTTAAGAAATATTGAAGCATCTAGGTTGCAAATATTACACAAGTCCCATTGTAAAACATTGATATATTCCAATAACAGCCACAATATTGATGTAAATAATGTCCAGAAAGTACTTTTACATGTAACAATCACCATACCACAGAAATATACAACTGAAGTATCATATCATCTCTGTCTGATAACAACAAAGTGCATTTTCTAGAGGTATGTTTTCCAAAAATCTCTGGATATTCACAAATCATTTGACTGGCATTGTTCATATGCCAATGTATATTGAATATATTTTTCAGGTCCAGCATTTTAATTGGGCACTCAGTAACCTTGCAGACTCTGCATGCAGTACAAAAGACTTGGATGTTGATATCCCTGACTTGGGACTTGTATTAAATTAATGTGACTTCTGGCACAGCACACCTTGTTTGCCCAGGATAAATGTTCCAGGTCTTGTCCAAACTGAATCATTCTCAGACGGTAGTTAATTGAGCTTTCCTGTATGAGCGAGCTACAGTAAAGTGAAAGATAAATTGTTTTCCAAAGCGGCCCTCTCATTGTAGAATGAAATAAGTAAAAGTACAACATGTAGTAGTTGCACTTGGTGTACCATCTTTTTTTCTTTCCTTCACCTTATTCCAGTAGAAGCATATAGTTCTTTAACTCTTTTAGCATATCACTTTCTATTTACACATAGGCAGAGATGCAGCCCCTACTTAACCTGCTGTCAAACAAGTAAAATACAACCTTTGAAAGACAAATGGAGAGGAAAGCTGAAATCAGCAGTATATCTGAGCCTGGGGTTTTAGCAATACTGAGAATTCTGCCTGACAATAAGATCTGAGATGTTTGTGGTTCTCAGAATAAACAGCACCATGCATTGATCTGATTTGTGCTACACTCACAAAAGATAAATCCATATTATGTGTGTGTGGTGCATTGCGTGGAGTCTTTTCAGTATATTTGTGGAAGACCAATAAATCAATGCTCACCATGAAATGTCACTATCTTCTACTTTTGAAAACTTCAAAAGAGGTCCAGTCTCATGGGAAAAGTTGGTGCCTGTTAATCAATAAAGGGTAATGTTAAATGAAACAGAACCAGGCTTTAACAGTAGGTGAATGGAAACACCTCAACATTGACTGTGTTTCATTTGTAGACATGATGCATTAAAAATCATTGCCATGTTTGTGGAATTAAAATGGTTCCCTTTCGCAAAGTAATTTAGTTCATATAGAGCTTGCTAATTGCAGATAGACTTCAATCAATGAATTCAAGGGCACTGGGGAGCTGGCAATGTCAAAACAGAAAAACAGCTCTAATTTTCCTATTAGCTTGTGTGATGAAAGTCCCTTCTCCTGGTCTGATTCATGGATTGTAGATTCCACAGGGGATGAAAGGTGAATGAGATACTGAACAAGATAACTGATTGTTGTCTGAGCTACCTCTTCCTTCTGAACCAATGAAAGCTAAGGTCTCTGACTGAGGTCACAGGGAAGTGGATCATTCACTGCCCTCTGTTCTCAATTCTCCTATATCCCATCTCCACAGCTGAGACACTGAAATACTCAGCAGGACCAAAAAGACCTAAAACCCCCTTAAGACTGAGGAGGCAGTAATGATAATAATAATAATAATAATAATAATGATAATGCATTGATGTCATGCCTTTCCTTGACCTCAAGCTCTTTATTGTGGAATGGAGGTGGTATTGTGGAAAATTTCTCTAAGTACCTATTCTACTCACATTCATGATGATCATTATCCTCTAACATTAATAAAATTGTGCTGTCATCTGATTTTGATCGAAAAATTCAGTTTAGGCATAAATGGTACTTTAATAGGTGAACTTTGATCGACAGATTGCTCTGTAATAATGCCCGTTAGCAATTAACTAAAATATGATTAGGTTATGCAAATAGATATGGTTGACTGAGATTTTGCTAAATTAATGAGTACCCCTACATTTTCATATGCTGAACTGCATATACAGTGTTTTGAATAGTGGTGATAGTCCCTTGTCCTTGTGTCAAAACCCTAGCTTAGTCTGAACAGTTGTGAATTAAAATCACACTGAATGCTCTATAACGTTTCGCATTTGCATTGACCTTGAAGATCCTTGTTTGTCCTCGTGGATTTTTCACCAGGCGTTAACAGAGCATCCTTCAGATGCCTCTTCATGTGCTTGTGCATATGACACTCATAAACATATCAATAAATGTACTAGCATAATGCAATTTGGATACAGGAGATGTAGACAGTCTACACAGATAAAAATAGTTCTCAATATACAGTGTGCTGGTCAGAAGCTGTTCACAGCCCACTCATCAGACTTTACAGTGCTGGAAAAATGTACGTTTCAATGTAAAAAGTGTTCCGTTTGAAAAAATCACATTTGAAAATGAAATGCTGCTGCATTAACTACACAAACAGTATCTGCATTCCAACAAAGGCTCTTCCTCTCCAGCAGCCGGAATTTCTATACCACATGATCTCAGGCAAGTATTCATTGTTACCAATGTCTCAACATAAGCAGAATGAATGGTAGATGACCATGAGGGACATCTGGTGAGTAATTTAATTACTGGAACAGGTGGTCTTCATACATACTTAAAAACCTCAAGTATTTATAGGTCTGCCAGAAATGAAAGTGCGTATCATTTTTATTCAATATACTGTAGTGTTTTTCTTGTGGCAAAATATTTCTCCTTATGTTGTATAATTTCAGTAATCTCTCTATCTGTAATACTGTCACACTGAAAGGCAAAGAGAATTAGTGCATTATCGCTCTGCACAGAGGGTGCTTAGTTAGTGCCAAGGAAATGAACTAGAGGAACAAATTCCACACGTTGTTTGCACTTTGTTTCCTGGCATATCCGCCTTGTATTGTTAACAGAAAATGTCAAGGCTGCACGCCAGATCTTTAGCACAAAGGTTTGCAAAAATTAGCAGGGCTTCATTTTCAGCATAATGTAGAAATGTTTCACTTCCATGCTCTATCTCATGCCATATATAGCTGCACTAAAAATGAGTATTGTGCATTCACAATGTAATTGTATAACATTGTTGCAATCTAAACGGAACACTAGAGTTTATCTGCTCTGCAGTACACATTACCTAAATGACCTTATTGTATTATTTGTACTGTATAACCTACCCTAAATGAAACCATATCCTTTGTCTCTGGTCAGTTGTGCAATAACCTTGCATGACATTGACAAGATTTTCAAAGATTTAAGCATTTTAGCTCATCCACCAATCGAGCAAAAAGAGACAAAATGCACCCAGAGAGGAGATATTTTCCAGCCCAGGACAAACAAATGCCCTTGAGAACCAACCCAAGATCACAACAACATGCCAGGGATTTGTTGTCCAGCAACGGAAGGTTTTCAGCAGTAAACACGCCGATCAAAGCAAGTGCACTGTCTGGCACTGGAATATGAGGAAGGATGTGACATCCAGCATATTTCACCAGGAGCAGAACAGTTCCAAGAGCGATTCTGTCGCCTTCATACCAAGGCCAACACCGAAGATCTGAGGCTCTGTCTGTTTTCTACCTGTCCACTGTCTTAAACTTTTAGTCTTCATGAAATGGGCAAGCTCCAGCAGAATATCTCAAAATCTTACCTTTCAAACGTGTCCACGATTCAGCACTCGTCACCATGGAGACCACAATTTCAGAGATAATGAAGGCTGATTTATATTTCAAAAGCTCTCCATTTACAAGCGCTGATAATTCGAGAGGGCCTTGACACAGCTGTATAAATAAAGGTGAGGATTACATTAAACGCATTGAACACAAACCGTATATTCTGACTGGTTTTTTGACATGACCGTGCTCCTCACCCCTCCTCACCGCACAAATATGGACCCATTTAATCTTCAGATACACAGCTTTTTTTGTGTGTAAGCAGAGCAGATATCTGTTTTTATCCCTTGTCTTGTAAAAATGCATGCTTGTGGTCCAGTATATTTTTACATATAGTCATTGTGTATACATTGTGAAGATAAACATTAATACAGCTGTTTTGAAACAATTTTAATGCTCTCTTGTTGTATGTGAAACACCAACAAAATCCATAGGCAGTTCTTCATAAGATGGCAAAGTAGAATGGGTGACCCTTTCTGGGACTGAGTTTCAGGGCAAGGACATTTGATGAATAACATAAAATAAGTTGTTTTTTAGGCACAAGAAAGCAACTTTGTTATTAAAGAAACTGGTAAGAAGCTAGTAACTAGACTTAGTTTGCTAAGTTGTTTAAAAATATCAATTTTTATTTCTGATCATTTATATATTAAGTATATGTGGGAGCAACTTCACAACCTGATATAACAAGAATATCCAGAAAGTGCTAAACATACTACACACACAAATACACACATACACATGGTATTTTCTTACTTTCGGTATTTCTTTCCTTAAAAAAAACCTTTTTTTTCACACTGGCAATTTGGCCTTGAAACAGATCCCTGCTGCTCAGGGAAGTGAATTATACTGTATTGTGAGAAGTATTTTTTATAACATCAGCACACAGGAATTCTGTACATTTTGGTAAACTGGTTTCTCAGGGTTTAATTTAATGCTGCATTACCTTCATGAAGCCCTGTTATCAGCCATCTGGTCCCATTCTGTCACTGCACTGTAGAGTGCAACGACAGAGCTTCAAGGATCTTATAACGAATGAACTACTGCTGAATGTGAAGGCTGCAGACAGCAGTCTTTTGGGCCTTGCAGTGTTATGTAAAGTATCAGAGTCTATAGGACACAGAGAAAAGCACAGGGCCAGTTTAATATATGTTTTTTTTTTTTTGCGGCAGAGATTTTTTTATAAACTTTTGTGTAATAAAGCAACCTCATTTCAATGTAATGCAATGGCTAGCGCAGCAAATGTTTAATTCACTACTCCAAATAACAACCAACATACTGTCACATTGTACATTTCTTACATTTGTTATTCCATTAAGTGTCAAATGTAATAACTACACCTTTAAACATATCTTAAAATAATACATTAAATTCACAAGGATGAACATATTTGGACATATTTTGAGGCTGCATGTGCTGCAGCTGTGAATCCCGTTGAAATGGAACCCTGATCTCTCTGAAGCAGGAGGCGCTGGCTCAGCCATGCTGCTCAGCCTCTTAATACCTCTCCTGCTCACCCGGGGGTTTGCAGGTTCATGAAATGAACACATATTGACTTATGGTTTGTCATAGGCATGATATGATGGTTTCACATACACAGTGTGAAAAAATTACACAGGCTGGAATCTATAAGAATTTGTGGAGTCACATTTGTGGCCACTTTGTCTTGGGTATGTAGGAGGCTTTCACTGTAGGGAGTGAAACTGATTTAATAGTTCATCTTGGGTGGGGAAGGGGGAAATTCATTTAGAAGAGTGACTGTTTTGTATGTACACCCTATCGTTCCATTCACTCATCTCATCATCTTGTATGAAAGGTTTTTCACACTGTATTTGTTACATCATGACCAGTGGGCCACCATTGGGAGAATTATCCACTCACTGACCTAAAGGACCCAGATCTGCACTTCCCTGAGCTCAGATCAAATACACTCTGTAAACTAAGCAGCTCTCCAATCAAATCAAATTATGTGCACTTCAGTGATTGACAGATGGTGATGAGATCATGGCCTGAGTGAAATGCCCCTCTGATGCCAACAGCATTACCCAGCACGGCTAGTGCAGCTGCAGCCGATTTGTTCAATCGAAGACGAGGGAGAAAAATCCTGAAAGATTGAAATAGAGAGGCAGCCAAAACAGGCTAAATGAACCCTTGTATTATTTTTCTGATATCTTCTGTTTAAAGAGTTTAGTGCCACCATCTTATACCAGTATTCAGTGACAATCAATCAGTAGAAAAAAAATGAGTTGGAACAATTTTAATTAAAACCTTGTTACTCACTTATTTTCTCTAGTTGATTATCACAGGGTCACTCAATGAGTTTGTATATTTTATAGTAGGTAATGACTGCATATGACTAAACCAAACACAGGTAAACTGTTTGTGCTAGGTCAATCAAATGCAGATCCTCAGCACACAGATCTACAGTGTATACTGTACAGTTCATATAACTTATTTAAGGGTCATAATCGCTTGATATCAACTTTTATATATGTCAAACTAATCCTTCCCAGAGTCAAAACAATGTATTACACAAATCAAGTCTGTTTCCCACACTGAGTATCACTAGGGGTATTTGGTATAGGGGTTTACACATTAATTATTTACATGATAAAAAGCAATTTACTGGGCTTTATTCAGCTACCATAATATTCATTATTAGCCACATATCAATTGAAGACTAAATGTTTGATAGAGTGCTTTTACTGCAATCTGTCTAAACCAGTCTTGGTGTGCCATTAGACCCAGTATGTGCTAATAGATTTAAGCCTTTTAAATATTATCAGTTAAAGTATAATGCCTAAAAAATGTTATGGATCCCTCTGCCTCTCTTCCATATACATACTAGCTACAGTAACACAGTAACACTGATGCATTAAGCATAGAGATGGGTTGCTGAATTCCTTGTTTTCCTCTACAGTTATCCAGATGTTGCCAATGAATACATTTTTCTACTTTAGTTTCTCAGGATGGATGCAAAAAAATGCATTTGCATTTGAAATATATTTAAATTACTTGAAGTACATGAGGTAAATTATTTTGTCTTATTCTACTTAATTAAGGAGTAATTGCGATTCCACCTACTTTTTAATGTACACTTTAAATATATCTGTCAATAAATAGTACTTTAAATTAGTATACAGCCATTCCCCGACATACGTCCGAGTTATGTTCTCTGACTGACCAGTCGTATCTTGAAATAGACATTTCGGATGTATGCTAACATGGCATGTAGAAGCTGTATACTTGTATCTTTTATCCTACTCAGTTTCTGTCGTGATTATCTCGTTTTTTATTAAACGGCTTTATTAATTGACATTTTACATGATTCGGTAGTTTTTACCTTTTATGTAAGATTCTTTTTTCATATTTCATATTTCATAATTTTTATTTTTTATTTTTTTAGTCATGTGTAAAGATGGTCATATGTCGCATAGGTCGTAAGTCTGGGAGAGGCTGTACTAAAATACAATGCATTTAAGTTGTGCTTAATAGTATCTTTTGCAATGTTATTTTAAACCAGCAAACGACTGGTTGTTGAAACCCTTTTATGTTGCAACTCATTTTGCAAAGTTTTGCTATGTAAAATAGCTGTTATTTTCACTGTTAAACTTATTCACATTATTATTTGATAAGAACTATTTTTGCTAATCTTTTCATACATTATCAATAACTTTGGGCCAATGTACAAATCATATCGTAAAATGTAAAATAGGACCTCTTTTTACTTAATGACACTTAAGGTAACTGATATTTGCCATGGAAAGGAAAACAACAGTGTTGCATTAAGATTTTGTTTTTGCTGCCTATCTAGTTAGATGACAAAGGTTTTTTTTTTTTTTTTTTTTTTTTTTTTTTTTTCTAGTTAGATCACCTTTAACTCACAAGCGACGTTACATTCACATCATACTGTAGCTGGCATTATCAAGCTTGACTTATCAGTTATAGCTGAACTGAAGATCATGTATTTTTGTATTAGCTCCTTCAGCCATGTAGGAAAAGGTGGGAAAAGTAACTGGGTCTCTTAGAAGGGTCTATGTAAGAATACCAAAATAATATGAATGAAATATGTATTAAGTATAATTTGATGAAAAAAGACATTTACATCAATGCAATATGTGGCATTCTTTTGGTTAAAAGTACCATAATTGGAAAAGAAACACACATGACAGCTTATGACGCTCCATCATCAGATCATAAAATTGTATGTTTATATACCATTAATTATTTAGACGTCTGTGTAATGTTGGATGCATATAAAATGAAAAGCAAAAATCAGTAATTATGATTAAAAAAATGCCAGAAAAAGAAACATAGGACCAGTTCTAGATTTTTTCTCTACTTGCTGATGCTCAATCTGAAAGGTAACTAAATTTAGAATCTCAATAAAATAGATTTTGTATGTTTTCTGGGTTAATTACATACCAAAATAAACCAAACCCAAAGGGGGATTTTTACTAATTTCCAAGTTTCAAAGACATTATTGAGAAAGTTTCAATTCATGTCAGAGAGCAATCAAGGGCCTCATCAAGGAACTCAATTAGATTTAATTTTTTTATCTGGAATAATTAAAGGAGGACTCATTTGATCCCTTCACATTATGCAAGGCAGTCGACATGCATTCACAACATAACCAATATTAATGTGCTTTAATTGTAAAGTTGTTTTGTATATTGCAGCATTAATTAGCATGTTGACAGCCACTGGTGAATGCATAATGCAGATTAGCATTAAAGACAGGGGAATGGTATATAGTGTGAGATGCATTTGAATGATGTTACATTTGTCAGAAGGCCATGGGACTGAGCCACTGAAATATAAATCTCAGCCACTGCAGCTGTTCATCCCAAGATCAGTTAATTTTTTAGCTTATTTTATTTGTCTTTAAATTATAATTATGAATGGTGTGTGATGTGTAATTTAATTAGCATGGCTATTTGTAGGATATTTATTGCAAAGGGCAAATGTTTGGGTGACCAAGGGTCAGGATCGGAGTAACCATATTCATTTAAAAAGTAATGTTTATTTAATAAGTGTCTTCAATTTAGTAATTTATTCTCCATATTCCAATTATACAAGATCCCTCTAGTTATTCAAATACATGACAGTGGTAACACAGATTTGGGAGACAGACTCAGCAGCCAATTTTACTCCAGTAAATTGGGGGCATTAGTGGGATTGGCCTGCTACTTAGTATTGTTTGTGAGGACAGATTATCAGAGGGTTTAAGTAAAGATTGTGCGTTCGTAGCATACAGCTTGGAGGAGTGTGTTAAATCTGTACACACACACACACACACACACACACACATTTGTTGCTGTGTTTGAAGTCTGAAAACCTCTGTTGTTAATGTAATGCACAATTCTACTATATTATGCATAATTCTACTATAGTATGTAAACAATTACTTTTCATTATATGTAAACAAACTCCCTGAGAATCTGTCAGCTTTTGTCCTTAATTTTGGCTCACAATTAAGTACTAATATTAATTTTTTTCTCTTCACTGACACAATTTGGTGAGTTTAACACTCACCACGATAACTCTCAAAACTGTTTTTGAAGACAAAAAGAAAAACACTCATATTTAATTGTAAGTAAAAGTCGAGGACCAATGTTGAATCTGGGCCTATATTGTGCCATCATGTCATCATGTATGCCAAGTTCTATGTTAATCATTAACCTTTTAAAACAAATAAATTACTCCTGAAATGTCTAAATGTTATATCATTTAAAATTGTTTACATCTGCTTTTCACTGTTTGTGGCTACTGCTTCACTTTTTCATATTGTACTGCAATTGTACTGCAAGTAGTGTCATTAAGGTGCTTTTTTGATGCGAGAACTCAAGACAGACCACTGTAATCATGTGATGAGATATCTAAACTTCAATGTTTTTAGGAAAATAAAATTCAACAATAAAGAACAATTTTACCTCATAGAACAGGGCTGATCAAAGTCCTCACATAAATACCAGGTCACAATAACTTTTCCATTAGACACGTTAGTTTAAAAGAGATATATGGCTATAATTTGTAGCTATTACAGATTCAGAGTTACTATCTGCAACTGGGGTTGAGTCCAACAGATTCAAAAACACAGCAGGGTTCAAGGCATTTAAAAATTATCCTAGTTTATGTATGATCATGTGATGTTGACATGATATTTACTATTGAGACCTTTTTGTACAGCACGGTGGTTGTGGGGAAGAGCAGGAAGGGTTGCTCCTTTTCTTTACTTTTTTTGTGCAAAATGTTTATGTGCATTATGAGCAGTAATGATCAGTAATAGGTCTTAATGTGCCATATTTTGCCTGAAGACCCTTATCAATGATTGTGATGCCATACATCTTTGGCCTTGATATATACATATGCAGTTTTTTTATTTATGTGTACAATTTTAATAATTCCATAAAAAAGATTTGCAGATTGAGCAGATTAAGATTGGGGTGTGAAGTTTTCTTTTAAAATTGTACAGTTTGGTGAGTTCAGTTTCTCACCAAACTGTGTTTGTAAAGCTAGTCAGATTTATTTGGAAGTGTAAGTTCTCTAATGTCACCACATCTATCATTAAATAGAGATAAAATATCACCAAACTATAACTAGAAATAAACACAGATAAAATATTATAACCTGATAAATATAGAATAATAAAATCTTATGCACAATTTTGTATGAATAAAGAATAGTCGCAAAGACAGTGTGATGTGCCTTACAAAATGGCCATACTGCATGTGGAAGAAATGCTCAGAGATACATGAATTTATGCATGATCTGAGTCAAAGTTCTGCTCACACATTTTCAATGTCTAATTACCCCCTGAAAACATTTTCTCATGGTTTGGACCAGGCAAGGTTCTGGCCTTGTACTCTGTGATATACGTACTGCATTGAATGGTGTGGTGTTTCTCCAGAGTGACTGAATAATTACGTGCTTTCCATAATTGTCTTAGTGAATTGGTCATTAACTTCATGCTGAGTACAAACCCACTGAATTAACATCTTACATTGTGCCTCTCGGTTTAGTAAATCTAGCCATTGGTTCTTTACCAATTGGATGAAAAGAAAGCCCCATAAGTGAAGCCAGAGGTACAGAAAATTTGGGAATTGAACCACTTGGTAATTCCAGTAGAACTGCATCTAAAAAGCATGAACCAGCTAAAATAATCTTAAAGCACTCACAACTCTTCAAATGTCATTCATTTTCTCATTTGTATTAGTATTGTTTTAGTTAGGGGATTACATGTCCTTGCTTCTGCTTTAAAGTTAGCTTTCCCAATGCCCAAATTCTGAGTGAACCAGCAGATAATTTTCCCTTAGAACATTTCAAAATAATGCCTGAAAAGAGCTTTTCGTTATTTTGCTTTCAGCCACATGGATTTGCATTACCTTAGTGCATTTGTGTACTTTTTTAGGTGACACAGACAGTATATGAAGACTAATAGTGTCACATAAGAACATTTTGATTGTGAGAGTAAAATATTAAAAATATCAAAATACATTGGTCCTATCCTACAATTTTGCACAGATTTGAACATAGTTTTTTCCTACCATATACTTGAAGGACTACAATTGGTTGGCCTGGTTGTGACTGAATTGGTATCAAAATCCATATTTACAAACTTCCATATTTACATTCTGTGTTATTCAACAGAATATAACTTTGATCATGGAACAGTTTTTGAAAGCCAAAGGTATTACCCTAAACTAGGCCCATGACAGCCATACCCCACCTACTGCAGGCAGGTGGGTTAACATAAATTGGAGTTATTTCCAGCTATTACTAAATGCACCTGTCACAGTGTCAAAACTGGGTGAAAATTCTGATTTGGCTCATTTTCAGGTATCACAATTTTGGCGTAACAGTAGCACATCCCACTACATGATATACAGCCCTTACACTGCCAGGAAACCTGAGTTATGATTGCTCTCTTTATGATCAAATATACTGTTAATATGAAAAAGATATGGTTACTTTTTACATTTTACAATTTTGCAAAATTCAGCATTTTTCAACTCAGCTTCATAAATACGAATTGGATTTCTCAGGTTATCAATTGCACTTCATTTGATTTTTACTAACTATTTGATCTGTTTATTGCAGCACAACTATTGCCATTCATTTGAAATATTAGTTTTATCCAATGTGATTGGTAGTCAATAAGTTAAAAGGTCAAATGGCAGCTTTTTTTGAGAGATGAAAAGGGCAATGGACATTACTTTTGAAAGCTAAAGGTATTGACTGACCTAAGATGGAAGAAAAAGTCCTCCTCTTTTCGTCCCCCATAAAGCTGGAGAGGAAAGAAGAAACTACCTTCAACAGTCAGTTATTATGCCTTTTCCCCATCTATTCTTTTACAGGTTTGATTACATTTGTTTGAACCTAATATATAGGGTTGGGTTTGCAACTCAGAAAAGCATCTGCAAAAACACAGGAATCAGACAGAGATGGTTAATGCTGAAAATGTATGTTACAGGATTATGCATTCTTCAGCTTTATTTTAAACTAATTAGCATTCATAATGTTATAGCCCTCAGGTTAAAACCACATTTGAAAATCACATTTTTTCAACTTATAATTTTTAAACATTTATACTCAGAAATAACTTTTTTAACTTGCGAAACTGTATCATATGAAAACAAAACTACAGGTGTTAACAGAAATGATGGAAACAACAAGTAATTAAGTCATATTTAACCATCAGAACCCAAATGGCATCATTAATGAGTCTCTGTAATCTCTGTATAATAAATCAGAGGAGTTATTTGCTTATGGCCGCTGGACTCAGAGAGCTGCTGCAGCAGAATGGGAAAAATTCAGAACATTGAAAGAGAGAAAAGAGTCCAAAGCCATGGTAGGGTCAAAATGGTTGAAAATGAGTCTACACATGCGTTTCAAAGTTATGTCAATACTACTTACAAGTGTGTTTCTGCTATAAAAAATTTCAATATCAACACAAAAATTGAGTTTATTAAGCAGCAATGAATATAATGAATGAATATAAGCTTTCAGCACTACTAACTGATGTTTATTGGACATTGGGATAGGTTGACTGGACAGACTGAGAGGCTGATTACAGCTAAATATGAGACATTCAAAAATATTAGCGGGTGCTGTGTTCACCTTACATTCAATATCCAGAATTGCAATTTGTGATAAAACATGTTTGTTGGTGCTACTCCTTCTTCACAAAAGTACATATTAAATATTTTAATAGTAATGCCCATTAATATTACAACTAATATCTGGTCTTGACAAGCCATACTCATATTTTAAACAGCTCAATCGGATAACAATGGGGGGTCCCCCCTACTTTTCTGCCCTGCGTGGGCCATAAGTGGCCACATAAACCAGGTCAGAATACAAGTAATAAGTGTTTTCCGTGTAGCTATTTCCACTGAAAAACGCTGCGCGCTCCCAAGTTAGAATTCCTCTCTTAGGGGGGAATTCAGACTTGAGGGCGCTCAGCGTTTCTTCCGCGTAAATAGTTAAGCGGAAAAAACTTATTCGTATTCTGACCTGGCTTGTGCGGCCACGCCCGGCCCGCGCAGGGCTGAAAAGTAGGAGGACCCATATAGGAGCTTGAATAATGCTAATTTAGCCTGGAAAACGACACGCCCCCCACGAAAACTTGATGGCCCACCAATGTTTTTCTCGGAGGTACGTTATCTAGTACTAAGAGTCTGCAGCATAGCAGAGAAAACTTCAATTTTGAAAGTTAATCAGACAAACGACTGACATAGCCATAGGGAAATTGGATAGTGTCTGCTAAAATAAGCGGTTTTAACGTATGTTATCAAATGCTGTAATTAAATTCTACAAATCATGCTGTGCAATCCAAATGTAAGAACTGAGTAGTTATATGTAGTTACTTGGGTTGAGATTTTAATATGCACTTTTGTGAAGTAGCAGTACCACCAACGAACATGACTTATGACGAATTGCAATGCTGCATATATAATGTAAGGTGAACAGAGTATCGGTTCTCACATTTGGCTGTTATCAGCCTCTCAGTTCGTTATGTCAGTCTATCCAATAAACAAACAGTTAGTCGTGCTGAAAGATTATATTCATTCATTTCAGTCGTTGCTGGTTCGATTTTCGTGTATGCACTCCGTCCTTCCGAGACCACCTGGGTAATTTTGCTTGGCGAATCAGAGTGTGGCAGTGGGGAATGTGGATGAAGTAAAACACGATTGTCAGCATAACACCCCTGACCGTCTTTAAATTTGTTCAAGATGGAAAAAGCACGGTTAGATTCTCATGTGAAATAAACTGCCTGTCTTGTAATTTCATAAATACACGGTAAACTACATGTTTATCGTACTGCACGCCTGCTGCTTGAGACCGCAGTTTCAACTATAGTACAGGGAAAATCGATGTAATCGATATTTGCACTGCAAAGTCGCCGGTGTTTCAACTGAACAACTTGCATAACCCAGTTGATTTCTGTTTTGTGTCACCTTCCTTGATTAAAGTGTCACCTCAGCCTCTTACTTTAGGTTAGAAAAATGTTTCATTCAATCTTAGGTGAATGAAGTAAATAAAATCACTGAGGTCTGATAAACAACGACGGTTTACTTAACTTGCATATATTTTTACAGCATGAGCTATCGTTAAACGATAAATATTGCTTGATATCATACTTTATAATGTACCGAGTATCTAAGGTGAATAATGAATTTGTTATAAAGTTAGTTTTACTTGACCTGATGATTATATTTGTATTGGCATATGGTAAGTCTTGAGATCTGTGAATTATTGTCCGTGGGTTTATAGGGTTTAAAAAGCACAATATGCCAAAAGCGTTAATGAGTTTATATTTATTTGAGACGCGCAGACTGAGGAACAGGGACCGAAATGCAGCTATGCATTTCAAAATTCAACAACTCAATTGATGGCGATGGTGAGAGCCATACTTTTACGTGCGCCTGTTATCCAGAATTAATTTAAATGATTTCAAAAGTTATCCTACTCCATGCAATACGGCAACACTGGAAAAAAAATTAATTTTAAAGTCTGACCGATAGGAGTGCACGACTTAATACAGGGTTGTGATGCGCGTAAAATACGCACCCTGAAAATCCGCTTAAGTCAAAGTCTGAATCCGCATAGAGGGTATTTTAATGAGAAACGCCCCGATTTCAATGAATGTCCACCCCAAACGCGCAAGTCTCCCAAGCACGCGTAAATGTTCAAGGTTAGAATACGAACAGACACTGAAAAGGCGCGCAGAGGGTCGAAAAAGCGCTTAAGTCGCGCTGAGCGGGGGTCTGAATAGACCCCTTAATGAGTAAAAATGTATGCTAATATCTATGAAATAGTAAGATATGACGAGCTTCAGAAAATGTGATATTAGGGTAGAGATTCTATTTGGAGACTTCGTAAATGTCTACTGTATTCTGTGTAATATGCAGTAATTCAATAATTCAAAAGAAGCATAAAGGCTTTTAAGACTGTACTAAGTCATGAACTGCTACTTCCTCCCATAACAGCAGCAGTGAAGAAACCCAGCAGATGAACTTCCTGTAATGGTCCGGGAACGCTGATGAATGAGGCAGAGCATACCCCCCAAGCATTCACCCGCTGTCTCCTTTCATTAGTCAGGAACTCTCTCTTTCTCTGGGAGGGTGGATAATGCCTTCGCCTACAGATTTATTATTACATGTGAGCTTCAGCCATTTGATTGGTGGGTGGTGTCCTGATAGAACACAGCAAAAATAAAAATAAAATAAAAATACAATCCTCTCCTGAAGTGATTTCACCCTGAAATGGACAGACTCACACCGCCTGCATAGAGCTTCATCTCCAAAAGTGACAGGTAGGGAAAAGAAAATATGCAACGGTGCAAAAAGAGTTCTGCGTTTACAAAACAAGGTGACACAAACAAACATATTTTTATATGGGACTCATTCAACCTTATTTCAGCACCTCACTATGTAGAGGTTGCAGTGGCAGAGGTAAGTAATAATCTTGCAGCAGTATTTTATTTCCCTAAACTTTAATTTTTTTCTTCAGCATGTGTTCTATTTTTTATTACTTGCAGCAGATACTGCATTTATGGTGTTTCCCATAGTAACACTTGCATAAGTTGAACAGTTGAACATAAAGAAATGTCACAATGTGGTCACAGTCCAGGCCTTTTTCTGTACTGCTTTCAAAACAAGCAATTTAGTGATTAGCTGAACTATTGTGTTAGAAGTTGGTGATTATACCAGCTCCATTCTTCATGCAAAGGCCCAGCTGAATAGCATTCAAATTTATTTAATGTAATTTATCAGAGCACTGAGGATAGCCACATGCTGAAACCTTTGCTCTCTGGCTCCTGTCTAGTTTTTAAACTCAGTTGCACTTTGCACTTTATGTTTCTCTGTGCAAATGTAAAATTAATAAAACAATTTTTGCTACACAGTTTGTCTGATTTTTCATCGCATTTTTTTCTTCCTTTTAACATTAAAATTTCCCAGCTTCAACCAGTCACTGTTCAGGAATTGTTACCACTCTACATTGTTCCATTCCGCTTTCGCTTATTAAGATGTTGAAAAGATTAAATGGAAACAAAACAATATAGCATTTTCTATATATAAACATCTCCTAATGAAAATATTATTTTAACCTGATGATTTTTTTTTTTTTTTTATCAAGAAGCAGACAAAGGTAATTCTTAGAACATTAACACTTATAACATTAGATATAAACACCTATGCATGCCTCTTCAGCATGTAGCATTTTGTTTCTATGTATAACATTTACTGAGCTATGTTTAAAATTCTAATTATGGCCCTAAATAACTTATTTTTATTCTTGTCAATATAATATATTTTTTTGAACATTTTTTTTTTTTTTTTAATGTGTACTTTCACATTTCAAAACATTACTTCATTCTTATGCTGTTTAAATAGAAACAGATGGGTATGCCTCACCACACAAAGGTTGCTCACCTCCTTTAAGAATTATAGGGGGTTATATTAAGATTGTAGAATTATGCATTACCACATCATATTATACTTTTGAGGTTATAATCTGTAATCTACATTAAAGGGAAAAAAGATGAGGATGGGGATGGATATTAAATGTTATGTAGCAGCACCAAATACACTTCACTGTAAATCTCTAGAAAGCGCAAGTAAGCCAATCCTACTTTGTTTCACACAAGCACCTCCATAATGATATTTGAAGTCAAAAGACATTTTTGCTTTTGTTCATATACAAACTCAATGATTTAGATCTGACTCATTGTAGAGCTGGCCCATTATTTACTTTAATGCTCCAAAATTAAAGAAAGAGTGTTACATAACTAATGTGAATAAATAACATATTTGTAGCCTGCTCTTGCAGTTGACAATGTTTTTTAGGACCACAACCCATCAAATCCAGCCATACTTGCAGGACCACATGGCGGCCCTGCAGGGTGATGTATGAAAGGCCATCGTGTTGCTCATGGAAAGAGAAATTTAGTCAGCTACGACTTTCTCAACACCCACACGTGACCCCCCCACTTAGTAACTGGTCATCCCCAGCCTGCCAGCAAAATCTCAATTTGAAATTGTTCCCTCCACCTCATTTCTATGTTATTGCTTCACTTAATATGTGAAACAGTACATTCAAATATGTTTTATTGTACACATTAGTACCAATATTTTTCTTTTATTATACTTCTTCTTCTGAGGTTTGCTCACTTTGAAAACTCTTTGCTTGCTTTGTGATGGATCCCAACATACTTTAGATAGGAAGAGGAAGGTGTATTTAACTTCAGGCCTTATTATAATAAACATGTTTATTAGCAATGGCAAAGCTGAGAGAGAATTGTACAGGGAATGTTTATTTCATATTCAACATCATCATGTTTGTCGCTATTACAAGTTTGATAAGGAAGTAACTTTTCAGTTCAGTTACTGCAGGCTATGTGCATGCCATTAAAGTTGTATAACAAATGGCTGTCAGAATTCAGCTATTTTGTTTTATACTGTGCAGCACATATGACAGATTTGGATATTTATGAGGATCTGGCAGTGTACTCTGTAAAAATATGCCACATTTCTTTGTCAATTAACCCACAAAGTGACTCATATTAGCCAATCTTGTATAAAACTATGAGGTGTGGATTGAGAACCCATTTTAAATATTAAATACTCAGTGTTTTCACTTGTCTGTCTCTAACATAGGGATTAACTGCAGATAAGGAGAAGTGATGCCCCTTCCTGATGTTAAAGATTCAGTAGTCATTTATTTCACTGCTTACCTTCTATAAATAGTGCAGCAACTGTGACTGGAACTCGGGATATTGTAATGAACATAAATCACTCTGGGATTCAGGGGATGAAGCACAGCTTCAGGTATTAGCAGCCCAAAGCGTGAATGTCTGAAATAAGACAAGCACATGGTATGGCTCCTCTCCTATTACCTCTTTCCTCCTCTCTTTCTATCTGTGTCTCCATGAAGACATTTATTGGTTTCATTTTTAAATATGAGAGCCTTTGAATATTTAACTCCATGCCCCTATCAGTTTAAGCAGTTTAATTACTGTCATTGCTGCCACTGCAGTCAGTCTGCAGGTCAGTGAACCCAGACCTGAAAAGCAGAGCGAATGTGAGGGACTGGAGTATGGTCATGTGCATACTAAAAGCCTTTTATTTTAGCATATTTGGTTAATTAACATGGGTTAACCCTTTTAACCTGGACAACACATTCTGCATCATAAACTACTACTGGAATTGGTTATTTAATTAATTACACATACAAACAAATCGACATGGTGAGCTGTCTTAAATGAAGCAGCTGACTGTAAGTATTGTCAAAACATGTATTTGTTAAGATTTAGATTACTTTACTATGTATGCCTACTATATTTATATGCTTATAATCAACTCAGCAAGAAGAATACTTTTGATTTAAGTAAAATATTCTTTGTAACACATTAGATGCATATATCCATATACTGTGAGTTTGGCTGTCCCATATAGTTTCAGGATATGTAGTAGCAAAACACCTTTCAATAGAGTATTAAACACTCCATCAACAGAGTATTAACTTTAGGATGTCACAGCTGAGAAGTGAGATGGGAATTGGTACAAATATGTTATCCTAAATATGATCAGTATTTCACCTTAAGACAATTAAGCATATAATTAAAGTTTCATTCTCTTTACCAACAACCTTACATGAGGAAAAATGCTGAGATGCTAAAAACACTTAGATCTAAGTCATAGATATGCAAACATTGAAATACAATATTACCTTATGGTATGCACAACCACACACTTTCCCTTAAAGTTATTTTTACATAGCCCAAAGGTGACCTTTAATGTATAAGCTACTCATACTGTTAAACTTATGGTGATTTAAAAAATGTATGGGAGGCTAAGACAGTATTGACAATCACATGGAGAGGAATGAGCTCACATACAAGGTCTTCCTAACAAGAGCATAGACATCTAAAATATTATTGTGCCAAAGCAGATAATGCTCATATACAGGACCCCTTACCACCTCTGTGGATCCAGAGAGACTAGTCTTCAGGTAGAGCTTTTTTAAAAGATTGATGACAGAACTCCAGCAAAACATATCAGTGAGAGGAATTATGCCCTTGGTGGGGCAGTAAGTTCACTTGCAGATTAATTCCCTATGTCAGCCTCAAATATAGATTATCCATTCACACCGAGCACTGCATTTCACTTTTCCTCAGCATTCGCCACGGCACTGTGATGCTCAAACTCCCAGGAAACATTGTAATGCTAAGCATTACTTGACAGGTCAGTTTCACCTTCTTTTGGTGAATGCAATTTGCATTGAAATGTAGTCATTTTTCTGTCTTCCTTTCATATTTACACATTTATGTAAGTTAACAATTCCCTTCTTTGGAATTAATACTTGTTGAATCCAATATTGGATATAGTGGATGATTGGTCTCACTACTAGAGACACATTGTTGGATTCTGTAAAACATCCAAATACCAAATGCTAATGTTAACCCTGCAACATTACAGTACATTACTCAAAAATATCTCCAATATATGTTTAAGCAGCCAATGTTGAAAGTCTGAAGGTGCCAACATTCTGAGGGTCCCATTAAATAAGATGCAGAGCAATTATCCTAAAGGACACAATGAATTTTTGTCATACACCTAGTGAGGTTTGGTGTTTCTAAACCATATCAGTCTGTAAACTTCCCAGTTACAGATCATTACACTAGAATGACTACTCACTACTCACATATTATCCAGAAAACAGCCAATCCAAAAAAACAATGTTGCTTACTCTTTTGGTTGCTAACTCTTTAGATTAATTACATATTGGTCAAGATTACATTGATATAGATTACATAAATTCAACACTTTTTTCCCCCATAGTATTCATTTTAGAACAGCAACATGCATGCACACAATAAAGACATGAAAAAGCACATCTAAATATGTCCTTCAAAGTAAATTTTAGTCGGAGGCAATCTTTTTATAATAGGTAACAGAGAGACAGAATCGTTTGTGCCCACTGTAAACAGTAACTGTAGCACTCTGAATGGTATGAGCCAGAAACCCTGGCTTTCTTGATGCACTTTCACTGTGACCTTAGCCAAGGAAAATCAAAATGACTCATTCAAAAAAGGCATAAAATGTACAGAGCAAAACAAGTAAAAGTTGAGAGTTCTGTGTGGAACTACAAATTGCAATGGAGAGGAAAGTAATACAGACTTATTTCTCCAAAATTGGAGGAAATGAAAACAACGGCAGTTGCCAGAAAAAAAATAAAATGCCATTGACATGTCTGTACATGAAGAAAACAAAGGGTGAGTTTGTTTGGAGAAATGCATAATAATATTTGAGGACATGGTATGTAAGTTATAATGATGGAAATGGCAACAAGAATCTGGTAATGAAACATCATCCTCGAAATAATAACAGTGGTTTGAAGGCTGCTGCTTGGTCACACCACTTCCCTTGAGGAATATGTGTCACTTTACCTGAAGATAATTGGTGGGAAATTGGTCACATGAATGCACTCAAATGCACTGAAAACTACATGTGATTAAAACCAGCAATTTCTTGAACACCCATGCCAGTCCTTTTATATATTTCATTTCACTTTTAGGAGAGCAAAAACAGGTGAAGTCATATGAATGTTTGTCAATGCTTTTGAAAAATGCAAAAACCTCATATCTTTTGTTGAATTTTTGTAATAATTGTGAATGTCATAAATGTTTAGTTTTTAATATTTGCTATTCATGCAGTTTTTTCCAGAATGCTTGAGAATGTTTGATAGCTTATTCTGTTGCTTTTATTATTAGAATGTTGTTTTCGATTTGCCTTCTCAGCAAACAACTTAGCCACAGGTCAAATAAATGATTATCAGAGCAGATTAAACAGTGCACCTATACTGATGCTCCGTCCATAGTAGCTGCCTCTTTACTCAGAAAATTCATACCAAACAACCCGTGGAGGGCAGCTCACATGAGGTGATTTAGTTATCAGGGGTTTAATGTTGATTGCTCTGAGATATATTCCAACATGTGTAACCTCTCACCAGGTACCACCACAGTAAACCTTTATTGGATTTGTTCATCTGCATGATAGCAGTACTTCACTATTCAGTCAGCAGTGATTACTGACTCAGTCAAAATAGTTGACTGAAATTGACTACATAAGCTTTTGAGGTAGATTAATGCCTGTAAGGGAGTGTTTTTGGTGACAAAATCTGTCGTACCCTAACCATATGGTATCAGTAGCTTGGATGAGTTATTGGTTGATAATTAGACCTAATACATTACATAAACTTCAAACAAACAACAAAACACTAAAATATGTCTTCCAATTTCTCTAATGCTAACAAAATAGCATTAAATCAATCTCTCAATAAGTTAAGTATATGTCCTTGAGGAAGCTTTATATGGATTTTATGAGTGCTATATCTGGATGTCAAATCCTGACTTTAGTGAAACCAGTTTCTGTGACCTTAAATGACTGTCTGTGTGCTGAACACAGTATGTAGTGGAAATAATATAACTTCCCTGGCCAGGAGACAAATGCCTATTCCGATTCTAATCAATAGAAAGCTACATTTTGCTGCCTGAATCTTTAATCTCTATAATATTCAGGCTCTAAGCTTCTATGAGAAAATGTGAATAGATCTATTTCCTTGTAATTAGTGTTCTTTTTTGCAATAAAGCTGAAGTATTACAGGATATACTTGTGTCCTGCCACCAGAGGCAAGAAACTATTGCCTTTTTGCCAGCACCCACTCCACAGATGTCATGTCTATCCATATTTTACAGAGAATGCTTGCTATTCAGTGTCTTGTGACACACTACCAAACGTGGTAATCAACCACACTACTTATAAAATCATATTGCATACATAAAGAAGGAAAACTTAGTCATTATAGAAATAATTACTAAGATTCAAACATTTGTCCTGAATTTTTACAGACAATGGAATACAAGTTTTATGCTTCTTTGGTGAGTTCATTTCCATGATTGCCGAATTTGCCAAACTGTGTCAGTGACGATATAAATAAATGCTTGCATAGAATTGTGAGCTAAAGTTTATGACAAATGTTAATTGAATCTCAGCCAATGCCGCTTACAAAAATACATAATCCAAATGATTACAAATAGTTTCTCTTGTGAATTTATACCATAATTCTAATAATAATTAGAAGTACTTCTACCTAAAACAAGTAAGGAGTATGACTTTCATTGCCTTTGTGAGTCATTGAGCCTTAAGGGGTATTGTCATAGTGTCTGCAGGGTCACTAAAATACATGGAACCAGGCCATTGATCCTAACCCATCGTGAAACAAAGCTCTCAGATATGTTTCAATAGAGGACCTCTGATCAGTGCATCTGTTTATTTATTTGTTTGCTTGTTTTTTTCCCATTATTATGAGGAACCTCCATTACCACATAATTATTTGTTTTCAATACAGAAATGTAGATTTTATTCAATTAACTCAAGTGACCATAAAAATAATGTTGTACCTCCCTGCCTGCATTTGAGACAATAGATAAGGTACAGATAGATTCTTGATGTAAGCCTAGCTCCCTTCCTAATCTGAAGCCTTCAGGAAAACTCCCATCTTCACAACCTCAGAGCTAGGCTGAACATTTCTTTACAGGCATTGGCAGAGGTTCAATTTACATTTAAATGAGGCCTTTGTGCAATACCCTGTTCTTTAAGCACTTATATGCAGAGTGGAGACATACTGACAGTTTAGCATGCAAAAGTTCAGCTCCAGCCGAAAACGACAACGGGCAAAAAATAGAGAGATTCATGCCGTATTTCAAATAAGGTACTTTACACTTGAAAGCCAATTTAAGAGCTGAAATTTCAGCGTAAATGAAACATTAGCTCGTTTTAATGGGCCTTTCCAAGTCTGTGGCACAGAGCAACAGTGACTGATGCAGCCATGTGTGGTATAATGCGAGGAACCTCCGGGAGGTACAGCTCACTCATGGCAGAGGTGGTCTAATCACTCAAAGAGGACTGAACTCCAGTGTAACTGAGGGTCAACTCTATTGGAAAACATGCATATTTATCCCACTGAATGGGCTTATTTGAGACAAGTTTAACCATTTCGTAAGAGCTGTCATTGGTAATGCTGACAGCTGAAATGCATGTAGTATGATTGGATTAAAACTTCGAGGTTTGGTTTGCTTTTGGTCACAATGGAACAGTTCCTCTGAATGTTCAAGTTTGTGTAATGGTATTTCTCCTTTCCTTAGCAATGCTTTACACCACAAATGCTTTCTTGTTTTAATGTACTTCAGTTGGCTGTGGCAACCAGCTATATCCAGGAATTAATTTGTCAATCTATATCATTGACCTTTAAAAGTACAAGCTCTTTGTAATAACAGTCTCTTGGCAAACAAGGAAGGTAAATACTTGGTCAAAAACACCTTTCAAAGTATTTTGAAATGTTACATGTTCCACTTTTGGATGCAAAAAGTTTAATCTCCTTGGTATGAGTTTTATCAGCTACCTGGCCCCAGTTATGAGTGATGAAAAAAATAGTTTGAGCTAGGCCACTGTTGCTTCAGCACTTTAAAGTGGTTGTAGAGTGTAAATTAATGCAGCTGTATCTACCCTAGATTAGATGATTAATGTAGGCCACTGTACAAACAATCCTGGCCTATTAAGTTGTATTCACAAGAGAAAATTGCAATTCCATTTGGTTCCAGTAAGAGTTGAGTCATTAGTGTGTTGCAGTAGTTTTTAAAGTGGCAGCCAGAGCTGGAGGTCATATTATGTGTAGTATTGTCATTCTTAATGTTGTACATGATGTACATTTGTGACATGTGAACTTCTAACTAATCCACACAGAGGTTCTATGTTCTGGATTGTTGGTAAATACTGATGCAGCATATTTGTTAGAGCAGACCATTAGGGGAATTGTGATGTAAATAGTTTCAGGCTAAGCAGGTGAAAGGTACAAACAGCTGTCTTCTATCTTAAGGCTATTTTCTCTACCAAGGGCTATTTTTTGGTCTCTGATAAAGCACATAACTAGCTGGAAATGCATAACTTCTGCACCCCTAGGAATTGTCTTGCACATAGGGCTGTAAAATAGGAAACTTTGGGAGCGATAGCAACAAAATCCCTGTGACAAAAATACAAAGGACAGCACAGCAGTATAAATAACAACAGTAAAGTGTCATGCACTCCATGAGAAGAAAGGACAAGAAGAAGCTTAGTCGCACATTTCCATCTTTCAGCTAGACAGAGACACTTTTTGCTGACTTCCCTGAGGAGGGTAACTCAAACTCACTCTTCTCATAAACTAAAAGCAAGTTTATTTTGCAGTCTGATTTAAGTCTTGTGTACTATGAGTTCAGAGGGTCCAAAATTCAGCAGATTACTTCATATTTGATTGCTGTGTGAATAGAGGGGTGATTGTTAAAATATGTTACCATATTCATCCACTGGATGGGATGGGTCTGAAAATCACTCCCTTGAATTCTGGTATAGGCTTGAATAAATATGTACTGCATAAATCTGAATTATATCAAAGCAAATACTATTGAAAGGTAAATGATAAAAAAAACTGTTTATAAAGTCATGCTTACTTATAGTTCACAGTGCTTATACCCCACGTATCATATGACAGCTTCTGGTAAAATGGAAGAGGGAAAAATGGTTTAAGGCAAGCTGTGGAAAAATAATAATAATAATAAAAAAAAATCACACCATGTAATAAAAAATATAATCTGAATATAGTGGAAGGTATTTCCCTTGTTGATACTGTTAGTCTGCTCCATTGCCTATTCCTGTTTTTATCACCACACTGATGGCTTCAACCACTGGAGGCAAACCATAAAGTGGAAATGAAATTTGCATCCTTTGTTTTTGAACATGGATGATAATAATGACAGAATATGAGCAGGCAAACATGTCAAATCTCCGATTTCTGATTATACAGCATCAGCATTATTGCTCTTTCCTGTCAACTTCAGCTTCATTTCCCCCTTTGTATTTCTGGTACTTTTGCAAAGACAGAGAAGAGGGCCTTTGTCACCTATGTTAGTTTTGCAGGAGCTGTGGAGCATATGTGCCAGCATGTGACACTGCTAATGTTTCATTTTGTCCCAACCCATTAAGGTGGTGTGGACTAGGCAGCTGTGACAATGGACAGGCAGGACCCACAGGCAGCCTCCTTTTTCTCTGTGTAATCTCGTGTGACAGAGCCTGGGGAAACGGTCCGATGCCACCAGACCCCAGAGTAAGTGGGCATGGAAACTCCAAGACATTCCAGACTCCACCTCCACATTTGCCCTGCCATCTGTTCTAGCAGACAGGTGATGGTCCATGCAGCGGAGTATGCTTATCTTTTGTTATTTTTGTCTAAGCTACCAGTGATTCAGTTGCTGGCTCAGAGGACTGGGAAGGTCTGGTAAGTATTTGTCATTCAGGACAGCTCCTCACTCCACATAGCAGGCTCCTATTGTCCCATTTGTGTCTGTTTCCTTAGGGTAGAGGCTGTTTGGAATGTCTGTCACTGTGGCTAGATGTTTAGTAGTTTTTCAGCACTGCTCAAAAACACTGTACTACACTACACTGTGAACTTCTGGTCAGATTGCCATATTTTCATTTTAGTACACACTAGACACACATGATAGACTAATGTTTTAGAAAAAAAATGTGAATGGTAAAGCACAATACTTCAAGTGCAGGACTGTTACTACAGTAACTTTTGAGGGAATGATGACATTCTCCTTCTTACAATATTGCATCTTTTTTTTTTATTTACTGTAAATAACTTTATAATGGAGGTGAACTGGATGAACAGTATCAGTAACCTAAAACTCAGTTGCCTTTATAGCCTGAATTTTCAAACAGGTTAATGTACAATATAATTAAAACAAAATGACACAACTTTCAGTAGGCATTATGCATTTTATTGGTTCGCTAGAATGACATTAACATTTCCATTATTCGGGCCTAAATAGCAATATAATTCTTCTTTGACTGCTTTGTACACCAGTCAACGAAGAAAACATAGATAATAGTCCAACGGGCATTCATTTAGTATATTGTAAACTGCAACCAAAAAAAAAGACCATAATAATTACTCTTTGTTTAGACAGCATTTATCGACACCCCTTGTGGTATTGTTTTTGCCAATCGATCTTAAGAAAATAAAATTAAACAATATTTTGTTCTGCATGATTTGCTGCCATCACATAGTTATAGTTTCTCTGTGCCACTCAGTGTACCTGTGACTGTTCCTAAAGCCGAAATATAAAGGTTACTTATATTGTAAAGACAAAGTACATTGTCAAAAGGCTTTTTTTATTGACCAAATTACTTATTATACACTTGAATAATCACAAATATGTACTTTTGCCAAATATTCATAAAACATTGTGTGATTGAAGTAAGCCTTCTTTGTTGCAATTAAAATAATATCGGCCTGCTTATTAGTGCCTGCTACTGGTATTACATTCAGACTCAACTGTACTGTACTTTTTGATCAAGTTTGTAGCTTTCTAAATCATGGCTCTCTCATTCGCTAGTTCAAGGGAGGACAAGGCACCTGAAATGTCAGGGGAGAATGAATCTTCGATGGGGAAGACTCAATTTATTCACTTGAAAGATTCATTCATTAACAAACTACCCATCACTAGTTGTAAGTATTTTGTTTATAAGCATTCTGAATTTTGTCCAATACCACAGTATATTAGACATACTGTACAGTATTTTGGAATGCAAGTGGAAATTGTCTGAATATGTAAGTTATCAGAAGACAAACTAGGGGAAATTAAAAGAAGTATATAGTCATCAATTTTTAAGTCATTTCTGGTTTAACAGTACTGCACATTCAACATCCTACTCTATAAAACCTGTGAATTCAACTTCATTTGTATATGAGGGGTCTCACATATACACTCTCCATGGGTATCCATTCTTCTGAAATCATTAGCCAGCTTGCCTCAGATGGATTGACATTTTCTAAATATATGAGTCATTTCTCCTGCCTTATGCCACTCTGAGAAAATGAGCTGCATGCACTGATGTTCTCTGTAGGGATTCCTGAGTACTGCTCTCTAGCACTTTCTACGTGTACCTCCCTGGGCTGCAAGGTGACTTCCGGCATGGATTATACATGTCCTTTTCAGCCACCTTTGACTCCCAGTGGAGTTGCAAATGTACCATTGTTTTTCACACCTTCATATCTCTGAAGCTAAATGTATTGGTGGTTGAGGCACTGGTTCCCCCACCACTTTCACTTTTGCATGATGTGCTCCAGCTGCTACTTTGTCCATGGAGGGTTTAATTAGACTGTGTTCATCTCCCTCTGGCTAATCTTTTTTGGTATCTCCCTGGAGCTCAACAATAGGAGGATCCAAGTTGTAAGGAGTCATTAAACTCATCCCCCTCTGTGCCACTTGCTCTAATCAGACAAAGTCTACAGCTGCTGAATTAGTCACTGGGTTTGTGATTGAGCAGTTTCAGTTCGGGAACACTCCGCACAATTTGGGAATACTTCACTATGGCCTCATCATGTAAGCTATAGAATAAACCTATGATAAAAAGGATCACATGTGTTCATGATGGCCCTCTCCTCTACCTCCTGAGCAAAGGCTGTCCTGCAATTCCCTATATAACACAGAGGAATGGTGACCAGTGCTTAATGAGGTGGTTGTGGACTACACTGGTCAGTTGGTCTTGTAACTTGTGACGCTGGAGGTTTAATTCCCACTTGAGGTACTGTCATTGTGCCCCTAAGCAAGGTCCTTCACCTGGACCTGCTTCAGTAAATATCCAGCTGTATAAATGGATGGTGTGTATAAACTGTAAGTTGCACTGATAAGAGCATTTACTCAATATTTAAATGTAAATAAACAATGGCTTTTCTAAAAAAAAAGAGTTCTGTTTGGAATACTGTAATTAATATGCTATTGCACTACATAGAGATTGCTGAGATAACAATATTAACCATGCACATATCTTGTGTGCATTCATTCAGTTAATTGTGTCTAAAAGGCTGAAAGGTCAGCTTAATTACATCAAGCTGAAATCTGATACCAATATTGCTCCTAGCATTTTAAGTGTTGAAGTATCTATGTTGGAGTTTCACACAACAGGTCTTGTGAGGACCTCAGAATGCAGATTACAGAACAAACTATCGAATTTTTAAGGTTTTAGTGGAAATGTATTATGAATGAGAGCCAGGACAAATGCAAAAAGAAGGGTTAAGAATTTTTGAATGTACCTTCCTTTGATTGTTTGTTGTGAAATTGTTCAAATTATTCATAGAGGATATGAGCCTGACTAGTGTGGATTTATATGATTCAATTTTTCATGCATATCCTCAGTTAAGGAAAGCATATCATAAAGTAACAAATGGCTGGATTTTTTTTACACATTTCTGTAGTGCTTTGCAACACCAATTGTGTGTGCAAAATAAGCCCAACATAGTTCAACATAAAACTCTAGTAAATCAATTCTATCCAATTGCTCCCTTGAACACTGTGCACTTGATTTGGATGACTTAATTTAACAAAATGTCAGAGCAATTTGGTAAGGGACAGTCTGTGCTGCTCATGGTTCCTACACAACATGACTTAACAGTAGGTGTAAATTAAACAGATTGCAGATACTTCAATGGATCATGCACAGACATAAAGCACTAGAATAAGCCTTGCCCCTCAAGTGTCCATGCCTGACTTCTGAGCTCTTCTGAGGCAAATGTGTCACATTATGATAATGCATTGCACACACAAAAATGCATTGAAGACTTTTGAAGAGCAATGGGGAAGTGCCAGCCTTTTATATTACGTGCCTCCTTTTGCTCTCTTTTGCCTTACATTTCAAGTTCTGTAATGTCCAAGTTCAACGTCTTATTTGATGGTTTTTGAAACTGAACTGATTTATCCAATGCCTGCTTCCTTCATACCTGCCACTATTTTGATAGGTATCTTGAATGTATGAAATACCTTTGACATACAAATGCAACCATGTTCTGCACATCAATACCAATTGGTTGTTTTATCTGAGGAATGGATTCAACACCACGTAATATCTGTAAATCCAACAATGTCTACCTGTCTGTCACTGACAACAGGCTGCAAAGAAAGGAAAACTAGGCCAATCAACAAGGTTTGCCCAAGGCACGGTATTTAAAAAGGTAGCTTACACAGACTTGAAATTGGCATTTATTAGTAAATTAATATTGAGTTAACAGTATGGGAAAACATATGATTCCCCAAACTGAACTTTAGACTCTTGTTAAGTCAAGCACAAATTCATTGAGTTTGTTTATTTGTCAAAGAAAAAGTATATGGGTTTAATGGCTTTGACATCCAAATTATTCTTCTGTCAACAATTGGTTGAGCTTGCTGGCTACAGTCATACAAGTCATACATAAATGCAATAAATCCTATGATGGATTATGATGGCCAATTTTGAGTGTTAGGAAAACCATCCCCATGTCCCATTATATTTGGGCTAAAGTGACAAAAAAGTGAAATACTCAAGCAAATGCTTAATTATAACATAAACCATGCCATCATCTGACTCTTCTATCTTTTGGAACATACTTTATTTTTAGTCATCTGTTTAGATGTTGTGTATCATGCAAATGAGAATCTGTTTTTGGATCTTCAGTGAGAATGATTAGAGGCTGATGAAAGCCTGTGTAAACACATTGTTTAGGAGTCACACTGACAATAAAAATATCCCATGGGTCATTACATCTCACTGACAGCATTTATTACAGCTTTCTGCTCTGTTATCATTCAGAATATTCAAGAGCTTTGAACTTTGAACTGTCAAGCATTGTGTAAGCACATTCAGAATGATCTAGAATAAGTTGTCAAATGCAGAAATTCAGAATAAAAGGGGTGGGGTATTGATGTTATTGATATTGAAAGAAACACGGTATTAAGAATTCCAAACTCAACAGCACACTGGCTCTGTTTGGCATATGTGTGAGGCAGATTCACAAAACAAGACCGATAAAACTACATATACTATACTATGTACTACACTGTTCCACCATCTTAAACTACAAACATGTTACAGTTCATTCCTGGACTGAGGGATTGACTGAGGCAATCATTTTATTGTAGTGCCACAAGCATCCAGTTCAAGTTCTCATTCATCTTCTGTTCAATAGCTAGTTTATTCAGATTATGTTTTGTCATGTAAACAAAAAACATGACTGGGATAACAGATTAAATTTTCAGTTAAGCAGAATCTTCAAATATTCTAGACGGTTTTAATATAAAAAGAATAAGTGAGCACATCTCCATTTGATATTATAATATCTATCAAACACATATTTCACCCATAAAAATATTTTTAAAAGGTGAGATACATATTACTACCTTTAAGAACTTAACCAATAGGGAGTCTTGTCAGCGCTTGAGGGTGAAATGCGAGTGACCCTGCTTATCTGTGAAAAAACTCCGATGTATACCCCTTTTGTTTAGCTTGTCACTTTAACTTTGCTTTCATTTGCTATCACAGGCGATTGTGCAGCTGAATTCAGTCCCAGATAGGAATACTCTTGTCCTGAAGCACACTCGAATAAACTGACCTTCCCACTCAGAACTGTGAGACGGAAGTTTGAACGGCAGACTATCAGTCTATTTACAATGCATTAAAGTCCAGTCATGTCAGTGTTCAAACTAGGGAAACAGAACAACAAAATGAATAAATGCTTGCTGGAAGGGAAATCTGCTGCAGCTGTCTCAGACCTCGTAGAGATCTGACAGGGAGGCAGTTGTCTCCTGTGGGTTCCAAATTTTTGCCTTGCCTTGCAAGTTTGTGAGGCAGCCTTATCCAGTCTCCCCTCCTACCGTTCAGCAGGAAATCCGTTGCCTGCATGCTATCCAGCTTTGCCAGACGGAATTTTGTAGATGACAGTATAAAGCTCATACAACCAAAAATCCTAAATTCACTGCTAACCTAAGTGAATAATTGTAATATTAATTAATTTTGAACTAAAGACATAATCCACAACTTAAGTTCATTAGTGACAGTATCAACTCCAGTTGCTTAGGCTGACATAGTGATGGGATAGCTTTGTTCACTTCCCTGGCCTTGTCTCCATGAAATATAATTGATGGTAGCTTAATAATTGGCAGGCTCATCATTTCATGTACTGACCCCAAATCTCCACCCACCTACACAAGCTTGTGCTACTTCACCAGCAGGAACTGACTAATAATGGTTTAGTTGCAAAGCCCATTCCCAGAAGTCAGACAGAACAATGAAAAACTGGTAAGTCTCAGAGTTCTGAGCCTGAAAAGTCATGCCACATGCATTGTGAACCATGACTTTAATACTTACACCCTGATATCCACAATGGTTTGTTCCAGATATTTTTCTCCCATTACAGCACAGAACCAGGATAAGCAAAATGTGTTGTGGAACAAGAGGTTTTACAATCTTTTGCATTAAGCAATTAAAAGAAAAAAAAAAATACGTATAAAGCTATGATTGCAAATCTTGATCGGACATGACACTGGTTTTCATGATAAGGCTTGCATTAATCCTGAGACAAAAATATTAATTCTGTAGCAATTCTGTTAATTCTGTAGCAATTTCCCATGAAAACATGAAGGGCTCTATTTTAGAAGAACAAACTCATGATGTTCAAACTTTACCAGTGGTAAAAATGGATTATGTCATCCCAGGTAATTGCTGCCAGTATTGGGAATCAGTTTCATACAACTAGAAATGGACAGGAAGATTTCTGAAGTGGTCAGATTTGTGCCATAATTAGCTGTAAAGTGATATTTGCCCTGTTACTGATATCTAAAATCTTAGGTTTCAGATAAATTATGTACCAGTCATTCAGCATAATACATTTTTAATAACTGCACCATGAAGTCAGACAAAATAGTCCCTGAAATGCCACTGGAACTTCCTTTTTCTAATTTTTTTTATTCTGAAAGTAAATAATGCTAATTTAAATAGCCAAAAAACATTGTTGCTGTGTTTTGTATTTCTTTTATGACTATCTATTTTCCTTTTTTTGTTGTTTGTAAAATTTTTCAGCAGCCAGTCTTTTATGAGAGAGGCCCACATGAAGGAAAGGGAAGACTGAGATGAGCGGAGAATAAAACTGACAGCTGTCCACAATATGGGGTAAGATGTTTCTGGAGAAAAGCTACCTACCATCTAAACACTCATAACAATATTTAACTACTATGTCAAAAAAAATGTTTATTCTTGAGACCTCAGTGGTGCAGAACTTGATAAAGTGACAAAGGCAACACTTTCAGCTTTATCAAAGCATTGGTCTGCTCAGTCTGACATTAACACTGATTGGAAAACTTCCTCACAACTTAAAACTTTTAGATAATTTTATGTTAAATTAGAATGTCAAGAATGTGTGTAGATAGTGATGAGACAAATGAACACTTCACCCAACATTTCCCTAGCAAGGCTGAGCCAACCTAAGGCAGTGACTGGAAATGGTACGGCAGGGAGTAGAACGCACTGTCACAGGACTTATAGCTTCCTATTGCCTATACTGAAACTTGTCATGTGACTACTTCTTTTATATGTACATATTTTGGAATTCTTTATCCATTTAAAAATACATAAAATAGCCAAACCTAAAATAGGAATTCTATAATAAACACATTTGGGTAGTTCATTATGTGTAATATAGTGGATTAACTACACATCCAGGGATAAGGCCTTGTGCTTCATACTCTAAAAACACAAAAACTCATTGAAACCCTTAAGAACCAATATTTAAAAAAAATGTTTAGGAAATCAGTTTCTTTGTATAACTGAATTTTAATTTGCTTTAAAGCATCAATATCTGCACACAGAATTTGGCTTTTTTATTTTTCCTCCAAAGCTTTTAAAAGTATAGTTAATTTAGCTTCCAACTGAGACAAACATTACAACAAGTTACAGGAATACATTTCCAATTACAAAAGCAATCAACCTCATCAGACGTACCAGTGTGTCAGCTCAGCATATTCTTGAATATCACAGTACTACAAGCTATCATTTATGAAGTTCTCCTGAGTCCTTCATTTATAGAAATAAGTGCTGTCTAAATGGTGACACTAACCTGCTGCAACATACTGAAGTTCCAAGACAAGCAGTCCTCCCCACCACTTCCCTCCCCTTCCCCTATTACCTCTCTCCCAATCCTCTGAGGAAGAAACTTATATAAATAGCACATTTCATACAAAGGTAATTCAAAGTGTTTTACATGGAAAAACAGGGGAAACATAGAAGCAATATGAATACATTTAAAATAAATGTAAAATAAACTTCAGTAATAGATTAAAAAGAAAGAGTTAAGTAAGGATTAGTAAGGATTTTACACAATTTATTTAATTTACACAACTGCAGGTTGTTTAGCAGGTTTTAAGCTCCACCAATTTTTGTGTCACGTTTTACTTCTTCCATTACAAGGCCGTGGTTGAGGGGGTTTTGAGATTTGTTCAGGTTTATTGCAATTTCTGTAATGGGTTAACTAAGTCTGTGCATGGGGACAAATACACGCCAACAATGCTCTTAAGCTGTGGTCTGGATCAGGCCCTGTGTCTGAATAGCCTATGGGTGCAGTCACAAGGAAACAAAACTGAAAAGAAACCTAGTACAAATCAGAAGGGAAGGAGAAGATGGGATGAAATAAAGAGGGGAAGGTTTGTCTTTTTAATCTTCAAACAACATGACATTCTGGCTCGTTGATAAAGTTGGTATTACTGCCCATTGATATGTACACCAAAGTTTGCTGCTTTTGTAAAGTTAGTCACGTTTCAAATTAAATTCTTTAGCTTGTGGCATCCATAGTTTAACAAGACTGCTTAAGCAAACTTGGGCAAAAAAGCCATATCACTTTGGTTTAACATAGATAATGCAGTAATGCAATAAAGTTATCACCACACAATGATCTACTAAGAGTTTTTTTATTATTATTTATTTATTTATTTATTTTTTATCATATGTTGACTTTAGAAATGTTAAATGGGTGCCAGTGTACAAAAATAAGGATGTCCCATCATTTCTCTGAATAGTAAAAGAGGTGAATACAATACCTATTCACATTAAAGGTAACATGAGAAGTTACCCAGAGAACACATCATATAGACACGCTGGATAAAGAATATGTCATCCAGAATTTGAGAAGCAGAATAAGAAGATATGTAAGCCTCTGCAGTCCTCATTATGGCAGTAATGCCTTCAACAGTAAATGGAGTTCCTGATTATGCCATGTAATGAACTAAACCACAACGGATAACCTGATAGAAATTACTACCCAGCTAATTGAGGCAGTTAATATCATTAATGTGATGCTACATTACGCAGTTACTTTATTCTTCTTTGTTCTCTCCAAACTTGTATTCCTCAAAGGATGATATTAAAAGACATGGTTTATTTTTTTTTCTACTGGAGCTAAAGCTTTGCCAGCAGAATAGCAATACTTTTCTTTCCCCAATGGCTCTTGTGCTGAACAATTATGCAGACTGTTGGGAGGAATAATCCTTCACAGAATTCAGATGTAATGGAAAATATGTGCAATTAGTTTTTTATTTATTGTTAACTTCAGATCCAAAGAAAAAACAGAGATAGTAAAAAAGAAAAAAATACATTTGTTGGCATCCTTTGTGATAGAATTTTCCCTTTTGAGAGCACTGCTTCAAGTGACTGTATCGAGATTCAGAAATATAACAGCCAGCGTTATCCCAAAAAAAAAAAGAGTATCTAATTGTGTATACTGGGGCACATAAGTGCACCTAGACAGTGCACTTGTGTACAGTACACAAATAAAGCAGTTCTTCTTCATAATGGGATCAGTTTTATAATAATCATTTTCACCATTATTACATTATAATTGGTTATAAATGTGCCAGAGAAAAATATATTATGATAACACTACAATATTATTACTGGAAGTTAATACATTCCTCAGTTAGGCATAATGGACCCTTTTTTACCCTAAAGGAATGGGACTCTGGGATACAGGAATGACAGAGTTGATATTAGACAACTGTCATATGTTTAATCTGGGAAATTAGCAAACACATGTGTCACCCTCCAGTTTGCATCAACCAGGATATTAAAGAGCCACAAGTATGATTCATAGAAATAATATTGTGGTCAAATGTACATAATTGCTTGTGTCGAGCCCCAAGACTCCAGAGAATCCAAAATTATGCTTAGTACTCAACATGCTCTGGTATGAGTGGAAAGTAGTTGGACATGTAGTATTTATATGTTAGACAAGACTGCAATTAACTGTACAAATACTCAAAGTGACAGGTAGCTGTGGCATGTTGGCTGTCGATTGAAGGGTGTGCTGGAGTAAACCAGTGGTGTAAATGATCAGAGCGGTGACCTTTGCAGCATTGCGGAGGAGGACACAAGGGCATTATGGATTTCCCTTAAATCTGAAGCAACCAGGCAGCAGTTCCAAGCTGCAGCCTCCTGTGTGAGGTGGAGTTACCTGATACATTATTCTACTGACAGGTTTAGGAAGGAAAACCCTCTCAAGTTTGTTACACAGCTATTCTGTACATAATGATATATTTCATGGACTATAATAAAATGCACAGGAGCTTTAAAAAACAGCACAAACAAATAAGTCAATAAAGAAAAAAATATACAGTAGACCACTGCCTATATTTAGAAACTGTTCATCTTGGCTAAGATATTACAAATTTAGCAAAATTTAGAGCATAGGCAAAAGCCTGCCTCAAGTGAATACAGATTGCACTGCCAACAAAATGCTGAAACCCTTATTTTGTGTGCTTGTTGGACTACAGATTGCATCCTGTAGACGTGTTGTTTGCATACATTGTCTAATAATAAAATAAAATATAATTCCTATCAGAAAAACAGTCCAGTGAATTTGACTGTCTGCCCTGTATGACCAGGGATATTTATTTTACAGCAAGGCTTAGCCATTTTTGGTGCCAAGTTGGTGTTATTGCAGTTCAGGTGCAAAATAATGTCCATGCAATTCTACATAACATATTCCGGGTTTATGAAATTAACTTCATGAAACCTAACTGCACTTCAGCAGTCACTTGTAATTGGCTTAGATGCTTTCAAAAGTCTTTGCCTACTTATCCTCCCCCCATGGCAGAGCAGGTGTTTCACCACCTGCTTTTTTGAGAAATCAAGAATATTTGCTGTCTAAATATAATTTCCTGGGAATTATTTCAGCAGGACCCAAAATAATACTAAACAATGAAACATGCACAGTACTTGTTCAGGTATCTGTTTTTTTTTTTTTTTTTGATGATTTGTTCAAGAAAAAAGGACACAAAGAAGAAATAGATATTGGTGGTCTGCTGAATGAGTCTTTCCTTTTGTCATTTCACATCACTGAAGCTCAACTTAGCCAAGGCCCACAATGACACAGGGATCGATACACTGCAGTACACTTCAGGCACTCCACAAATTACCCATACCTTCACAGCTCATCCTTAGCTGTAGGAAATTGGCTGCAGCAGCACTGTCACCTCGGCCAACACCTGTCTCAAAACTCATGACATCAAAGTCTTTTAGTCCACACTCCTTTTTAACCTTACTGTCCACTTTAACCGCTTTAGCTTTCCTTTACCTCCATGCGCACCATAAAGATAACTGGCTCTAGAAACCAAAACTATCACAAATTACTTTCTGCAGTGTATGTAAAACATACACAGTGGGTAGAAAATCGGAAAAAGGACTTGTTTTTTTGACATGACCGCATCATAAGTAAAATGACTTTGCATGTGTTCCATGTCAATGTCTTTACTAATATATGCTTTGAAAGCCCATATATTTGTTTCAAACTAAAAATAGTGATCTGTAGTGGTCAATTCAGAACATCTTTTTACTTCTTAATTCCCATGTAGAGACTGTTCGTTTTCCTGATTGTCCCTTTCAAGCCTATCATATTTTTGGATGTTTGGAATCTATCCAAATTGTAGACAGATACTCCCGATCTTTAATAACTTTCCACAAATACCATTTCTAATTTTGTTCTGGATTAATTTTATAAGTGAACATGTTGTGCTGTGGAAGGAAATTGTTGTCCTGTAAAGTTTTCTGATGCACATTCAAAATGGGTTGTGGTACCTCATCATATTTCATTAGAGAGTGGTGATTGGCCAACCCCTTCCACCTCTCCAAACATAAACTGAATAACAAAGCTCAAGTATGCAGAACAGAGCAGCTGTATCTCAGACAACTGTCTATTCCATTCTGACTAGGTCACAATGTGGGGACTGAATATGCTAATTAAGTCCAGGCGTTATCTGTCATCCAGAGTCAGTTTCACACCATTTGAAATACAATGGAATTTGTTATAACACAGTTAAACTGTACTTCAGACTTAAATCTTATAGTAATACTACCATCTATGGTTTTAAAAGTTGATCAGTAAACCACCATTACATATGGCATTCTTATGTAAATACGATTTCATATGTACTGTGGTATAGAAACAATGCAAAAATGCTAAACGTTTTCATATAGTGCATGAAGAGTTCACAAATATTTAGACTCACTTTACAATGGTGACCACTGAGAGAAAAAGATAATTACTTCAGAGATGTTGGACTGCACAAACTGTTCATCACCATTATGCACTGATTCATTACATAATACTGAGATGAAAGAATTGAGAAGTAGCATTTCAAAGGCGAACATGAAATTTCATTTTTAGGCAGAGCCATTTTCAGTTAAATTAGAATGGAACAAAATTTATTACTGTTATATATGCTTCAAGACCAGTGATCTTGGGCTTGTCTGTTTTTCACAAAAAAGCAGTAGAAACTTGAAATTTGAAACTTGAAAGGTGGGTAACACCTTTGCTACACCATGACTGGTTTAAGCTAATGCTGGACATGATGCAAGTGACCGTGGTCTTTGTATAATGTAACACAATTCTTAATATGATTTACCTTATCTTGACATGGGTTGTAAATGGTAATATATTTTCGTTTCGGGGAAATAATCTAGACATAGAAATGTGAAGAGGCCATTGCACTGATGATTTACGGAGGACAAAGGCAGGAGGTGTACATCGAGGTGTGCTATTTTCAGGGCTGCAGTCCATCTTTGTCTCATCATTGTCCAGGGATCATTGAGGAACACAGTTAATTACCTCACAGACATCTGGCCTCATATCTACAGTATAGCGAGAATCCTTAAATGTATTGGGAAGCCATGCATGCCAGAATAAAGGAGGTAAAAGTTAGTTGATGACAATGTGAGAATACACAGGAGCATGTAGATCATGCTTTGACACATCTAGGTTTTTAGTTTATTGAGTACTAAAGTCTTTGTACACAGGATGCATGGCTATTGGCAGACAAATAAGACATAATTTCAAAGACAGGTCATAGAAATATGTTTTATTTTCAGATTAATTCAAATTAGAGAGTGAGGTATTGCTAGCCACTGGAGGCCAATGTTTAGAAATGGGTGACATACAGTAAGGATCGTGTTTTAGATGTTATTTCATACCATGCTCAAAGCTGGGGGGCTTTGAGTACATATTAATTTATCACTTCCAAGAACACATGCATTGGTCACTGAATATTAACCAGTTTGTTAATTTCGCTGTCTTTGCTACATCTGCAACCTAAAGTGTACAATAGGACATTGGGTAGAAGTAAGGGTTGAAAAAGTTGCTCTAATTAAATTATTTCTCCAAAAGCCGCGGGCTATGGGATCGTGACAGTACAAGAAATGATTTCATTATGCTTCCTGTGAACTTCCTACTCAGCAAACCCCTGGTGAAATAAACCCCTATAGTGCATGGAAAAGACTTCATTAGCTACAGAAGGGCTCCGATAGTTTCTTTGGTCACAGTAAAGTGTAAATGTGATTTCTTTTTGGAGTCAAGCCAGTGCAAGCAAATGTCATTTTTGCACCTCTCCATTGTTAGCTAATACTGAAACGGATGGCATGGTGTGAGAGGTGAGGAAAGACGTACTGTAAATGAATTACCAGTCATTTTGTGAGTTATGAAATTATAAATGAAAATACTGTAAGTAGACAAAATAATGGAAACAATTGACTAAATCTTACATTAAATCAGAGTTGCAGGTGTGTTTCCTATTAATGTCAATGAAAATGACCAATATTATTTTGTTAATGTTGTAATTATGTGAGTTTTCAAATTAACATGAGCGATCTAACATACTTTCAAAGAGATAAAAACAATCTATGTGTTAAGAGGAACAGGGATGGAAATGATGACATTTGCCATTTAAGGAAGAACTGCATCAGAGAGCTGTCATCCTGAGCCAGAACTCACTGACAGGAACAGACTGACGCTTAACAGGATAGGCTGATGTACTTTAAAAAAATATTAAATCAACTGCAGCAAAAATATCATCAAAACTGAATCATCTCCAAGACATTATGCCATTAACTATATGCCATTATCTGATATTTCTGGCAAAGATGCCATTTTGACACCACTGTTAGTTGCTTAGTGCACAGCAATGTGTAATCTGGTATAATGACTAGATTAGTCCAGACTAGATTTACTGTTTCTGTAGAAGTACTGTTATTGATGCACTGCCAGTTGGGATTAGTGCCAAGAGTGAATTAGCCATATTACTAGCTATATGTTACATGCTATGTAAACAATACTTCTATATAACTATATTCTATTTTCATTTTTTTGTGGGTTTGTGAGCATGTGAATCATTAGCCTTATGTACACAGGTACACTGTATCCCAGAGCCGGTGATGTAGGTTTTATGTGGTTCGCACATTATATCCTGCTGTCAGAATTACCTCATATGTTCCTATGTTGTTCCAGTTTCATGTACTTTCTTGTTGTGTTGCTATCATTGTTGAGTCAACTAAATAAAAAGTGAAGAGCTTTCTCTCTTAAGCAAACATTCAGTGTATGGATGTCCCTATACGCAATCTGATAAACCAGTGTTAACTGGCTCAGAATTAACAGGAAGTCCCACATGGTGGTCCATCCAACTTGTATAAAAAAGTAAGAAATTCCATTAAAATTATTGCAGTATTCTTAACATAGAAAAAAAAAAAAACTTTGCACACCACACACACAGTTTTCTCTCTAACTTCGCTGCAGTTTTGGTTAACAAAAGAAATACAGCATTTTGTTTGATTTTTTTGTAACAACATAAATACTAGCAGATGTTCTTGAGGATATAATTACTTCAGTGATGCTTTATTTTGTGCTACAGGCTAGACGAGATACCTTTTGTATGAAACAAAATTAGATACACCAGCAAAAGCTACCTAATTGAAATATGGTACACGGTTGCCACAAGCTTCGTTCTTGACAGGGGTAGGTGGTATAGCTACTTGTTTAGTTACTGCAGAAAATCACCTTTGAGGGATGGGGCAGGTAGTGTCTGTAGATGTGCTATTTAAGAAGAGCTAGTGTTCCAGTTTATCAGAAAATTGGGTTTCCACCATTGATGTGTACTTTTACCAGAAGCTACTGCTGTAATTGAGTTGCTTGTTCTTATGTTTACATTAAAACTGTTTAATTTAACATCAGTTCAGTCAGACAGTGCTGAAACAACAAATCATTGATCATTTATCAATATTTTTGTAAAGCTGTGTGTAAATTTACACATTAATAAATAGTTACTAACAAATTCCGATGGATTTATCAAACACGCGTAGACACAGCATTTGTTCATATCCCGTGCTTATGCTGATAAATACCAATCAATCCTAAACGAGAAGCGCATTCACAGAATTTTCGATTAGTATAAATCGACGCCCCTGAAATACCATATAAGGAACTTGGAATCACTTTGTTGGCAATGGAAAGAGATGGCAGAGAAAAGGCAAAAGGAAAAAAAAAAAAAGTTTCTGAAGTGACTACTGAAGTTTTGTTAAGGGAAGTAGAATAATAAAAAAAAATACTTTGTTCAGTAGTGTAAGTAGTGGAGTGTCGGACGGGGAACACCAAAGCCAGCAAAGAAATAACTGTTGCAGTAAATTTGGTGTCATAAATTCCACGTACGCTACTACAGATACCTTTCCCTCCACTCTGCAGTCCCTCCCCTTTTCTCTCCCTTTTTCAACACAAACTAATATAATGTAAACAAACGTAATTTTATCTTGTTTAAAAAAAAAACGACAACAATTTTAATAATTAGATTTATATTTCAAAGACATGTAAAAATAGCTGGCTGGCTATATTAGTCCAATAGCATAAGAACCCATGTTAATTAAATAAGAACGTGAATGTTTTATGACAGTCCTGTTTCTGCGCTGTTTCGAAGAGACTGCTTATTTTTTTCTCAGAGCTAATAGAGCTAGGTCAGCCATAGCAATGAAGGCGTTAGCAATGGTTTCTGCTCCTTATTTATATAAAACGTTGTTCACATGTTTTTATGGTATTCATGTAAAATTCCAAATAAAAATTAATTTGATTAATCAGGATTACACAAATGAAGCATCACCTGTTTAATGTTGAATATAATAGTGATTTTATATTACAATTTGAACCGTTATAATAGCACTATATGACTACCGAATAATCTACTACTCATTTTTAATCCTATAAAAGATTAGGGAATTGAAAAATAAAAGCAAAAAAAAAAATGCTTTACAGCCATAAATTCTGAGACCTTGTTAGACCTACGGATATTGCTAATCCATGCCATATTGTGGCACCTTAGAAACAAGTAATGTTGACATCAGTGGCAACATCAACAAGGTTGTCTGTGGTTGAACTGACATCCATTGTCATCCCACAAACATGCTGACATTAGATACAGAAAGCCAAGTGCAACACAGACCCTAGAAACAGATGAAGCATATCCCAGAGGCGAATGCAAACAAAGGACAGAGTAAAGGTTAGGGCTACCAAAATTACCTGTGTAGTTACTTATCCTATCTGTGCTATATGCCAATATGAAAATTGGCTGTCTTGCTATATTCATCAGTCTGTGACTGTACTCAAAATAGTCCAATATTTATCTAATTGTTGCCTGTAATACACAACCAGTTTAGCTAACGTTAGCTATGTAGCACCAGCTACTTCCTGCTGTCAATGGCTGCCTGTAACACCCAATTTTAGCAAGGATAGACAGCTAGCATTAAAAATAGCCCAAGCAGTTGTGGGCAAATACACATCAAACATAGCTAACAACAGCAAAGCTGTTAATAAATCAATCTGACCTTCATATGGTCCACTAAAAATTCTCCATGTGGTATAGTCTTCTTTTGTGTCCATTGTTATTTTCATAGTAAGTTGCTTGATTACTTTCCAAAAGCAATGTGGTTTCCAGTGGCAGACAAAAGTAAATGGCTGGCTAGTGTGTGTTGCTAGGGTCATCTCATATGACTAACCAAGGTCATGAGTACAGTTCCACCAATTATGGCCTTTGTGTAAAATAAATATGTGAATGAAAAGTCAATAACAGCGTAATTCATTTCAACTACACTACCTTTATTTATCCACGTTCCATTGAACTTCAATTTGAATTTTTATTCTATTAACAGGTCTCACATGCTGCATACAACCACTCATAAACTCTTTTCCTTCCTTTTCATTTTGATTGCGGCTGACAAACCTGCAGAACTGAAGAGAACTGCAGAGAAATTGCTCTAAAGTTACCTCCCAGGGGGTGTGTTCATATCTAAACTAAAGCTACATTATTGTGTCATACATAAAAAAGTGCACAGCAGCAACATAAGTGTTTTGATTTAGATTTACTGATCAGTAAGCATGATGTCTCTCTTAATGACATCATATGTACCAATATAATTTTATTCATTATTAAAGTCAACTAACTTAAGGCTTTCAAAAAGTGGTGGGGGCGAAATGGGTCACGACAAAAAGTGGTGGGGACGTGTCCCCAGTGTTAATGAGGCTTATATAAGTAGCAGAAAACAAATATGGCAGCAACAATGTGAGAACTACCCACTGTGTAGTTAACTAGACAGCCAATAATTCTGCAATGAGATATGTTAACTCCTGTAGCAGATTATTGTCGCTCGGTGGAGACTTACGCCCTGTTTATTTAATATAAAGAAGTTATTTATATTAAATCTTCTGTAAAGAGATATTTCTCAGCACTAATGCTAAAGAATACTCTTGTTGGATTACAAAAGCTAGTTCACATAAAGATTGGTTGTGGGAGCCTCCAGGTTGTTCACAAATTAAAGACACTTGTTCAAAAAGCCCTGTGACTAGAAGTTCAAGTCCCAACCATGCCATTGCCAGCTTTGGCTAGAGGTCTGCCTATAGCCAAACAACCAATCCTTATGTGAACAAGCTATAGCCTTGCCAGGTAATTACAGGGGTAAGCTGGCTAGTTCTGTTGTTCTCATAACTGTCTAGTTGCCACTCCTAGACAGCTAGTGAAATACTGTAATGCAAACAGTACCATTAATTAATGTCTGAGTAAATACACTGTAACCTAATAGTTTTTTGATATTTGAAATTTTCTATTGAATGTCCAGTGCAAATTGTTATTACCCTAACCAGGCAACTCAACAGGCTGATTGGGATGCATATTTCATCATATTGAAAGTAATATGAGAACAGTCAAGTACAATTTTACAAAGTACTGGAAAAAAATTTGGAATATTATTTCTTGATATGTCTGATAAAGGAGTGCAATGTATGTTTTTGTCTGTTAAGTATAAATGTGCAGCCAGTCGAGGGATAAAGTGCTTGTGCCAAAATTCTATGCATTCACTAATGCTATTTCCATAAATAATAGTTTAAAACAAACATAGGTCTAAGGAAATAGCACAAACCAACTGTGACTTGAAGAAGAAATGGCATGTCCTCATGGCTCAAGTCAATAACCATTCACTCTTTTGATTAAACTAATGAGCCATTTGAACCAGTTTTCGGGGTACTTAATCTCCACTATCATGTCATGTGACATATTGTGATTCTTGAGAGGAAATGAAGACTGGAATTCTCCAATAGGTTGTTAGTGATACCTAGAAATAAACAAACACATAGTGTACACGGAATAATTACATTCATATGTCATGAGGTCAACTCTCTCTTTGGTGCTTCTTTGCTGACTCATATCTTTATTGCTTTGCTCTTTAGTTACCATTATACTCACCAGTACAAAATAATGGATAAATGAATATGTAAAGACCTACCCTTTGTAACAGCAATGCTGAGTACTGATTTTGTACTGATGGTCAAAAACCCACTGAAATTCATTATTATGCCATCACTTGATGCACCACCTTGCCTGTTGAAGCAAAATGACTCATTGATTTAAAAGAGTTGCCACCAAGAATGACATTCATGATTAATGTTGGGTTGATTATGCAACCAATTGACTCTAATTCATGCCCAGTGAAACCTGGGCCATTTGCTTGCCAGAATGAAAAATAGTATTAGTATTACAAAAAACCAGCACAGCAAATCCCTTTCCAAAACCAGAGTAAAGGGTTTAAGGGAATATGTTCATTATCAATTTGGCAATGGCTCAAAATATGCCAAGGATGCTGTCATGGTGTTATTACTGTTCTCTGCATCAGACACTATTGTAGCATAAAGCAAGATGAACATGTTTATATCCAAGGACTTAAATTCCTTCAAATGTTATCAGTTTCCAGCATGGTTGATGCACCAGATCAGATATGATGTAGTTACATACTGGACATATAGGCCCTTATGATATTGAATGCAAAGGTACAGTCAACAAGCAGAGTTTGGAAGCAGGGACATATTCTGCAATACAAAGCAATCTATTTGTGCAATGGGTACAGATAGTTAGAATAAAAGCCTTTAGCCAAGGATTAATGTTTGATTTTTTTGTATGTGTTGTTGATACTAACTTGCATTTTAACAGTGTCTGTTCAATTTCACTCTCTTAATCTCACAAATATGCATTTTAACACATATAACATTTCATAGAATAATAGGATAAAATGGCAATGTCAAAAGAAATTATGTACAAATATCACATATGCTGTCTTAATTTTCATAGACCACAAACAGATCTGTGAAACTGTTCAACGTGGATCAGTGAAAAGTCAAAGTTGAGACAAATTCTTATTTTGTTACAATTTAAAATGTTATACATTGCTACCCATTAATAAATGTCAAAAGGAAATATGGTCTTGGTGGTGATTGTTTTATTTGCACTTTTATGTACATGTAGTGTAAATAGAAAGCTGTTTTTTCCTGGCAGTTTGTTATACATGCACTTGTTGTGGGTCTGGATAACATCCTTGTCCATTTTCTCTCAATTTTAGAGATGCAACCACAATTCATTTCTGGGAAATGGGCACTCTTCTTTAGATCAATATAATGATTAAATTAAACAGCCATCTGAGTATGTCATAGATAGACAGAAAGACAAACACTTACATATACAATAATTCATCTCAGTTTAAAGTAAAAAATTAGGAATAACATGGAACTTGGTTAAGAGTCAGCATCCTATTTTTAATGAAACAAAAATATTCCAAAATTTCAGGGATGAATTAGAGCAAGATTTTGGATTATGTTTTCAATTTGTCTGATGTATGTGAAAGTGATGGATGCATAATCTCCAATGTTGGCACCCACCTGGGTGATGCAAAGTCAAGAATTCTCAAACAATGTCCGTGATCATCGGCTCATATACTCATCTGAGAAAAATATTTTGATTTAAAGATTTTTTTTTTATGACTTAGTTCCTTTAATCAGGTAATGTGTCAAACTCTCATCAGTAATGACTAGGTCAGGGAATGGACTGCAATCATCTGACCATCTGGGCCATTGGGATACATTTTTGCAGTTACCCTCCAGTTCTTCCTGTAGGTGAGTCCAACAATAATTTTGCAATGAACACAAACACATGACTAATTACAAAGTATGGGTTAATTTGTCAGTACAGAACTGTACAATTATGTGGTCATGGCTAAATGGAGAGGAAGTGAAACATGGGCATGTCAGCTATATGAATTTGCATTTCCATTCACAGCAGTGAAACAATTTCTTGCTAGTATGTTGTATACACAATGATTTGTGCATACTGTACATGTTATCTTTTGAGCAAATGACAAATATTAAAATAGGTAAGCCCTTAAGGACACAAAAAATAAAAAAGACTGAGATGGAGATGGGGAGGGGAGAAACAGCTGTTAGGTGGCATGTTGGGAAAAAGTAATCAGCATTGGAATGATTGAATTTATGATTGTGTGGAGACATTGGTCAGAGAAAATATACCCTTGAAAAAATGGGTCACAGTATGCCTGCATATTTTTAGTGACTTTCCCCCCTTTATTCACCTATATACTTTTGGATATACTATGCTTTTGGTTTTCATGGCACATCCAATATTTGCACCTCATTTGATTTAGTAAACCCAAGTTCCCACCATTATTAAAACAGCATGAACTGTAAAAGGGATTTCATTTATGGAAACAATATTGCTTGCAAGTAAAAAGCATTGCCAAAAGAACCTAATCTATCTGAGAGTAGCAATTTATTTTACTTTATTCAATTTAAACCTGCCAGGGATAGCTATACAAATCTTAAAGCAAGCTGAACAACCATACAAATAGTTAAGATAAAAGTAAAGAGAATTTCTGTGGAGATGACTGAACTGGGATGGATTTCCCTATAATGTTGCATCTTAATGTATTGATAATATTGTATTAATGAGCATGTTTATTGGGTTCTCAAATGTTTACATGGGTTTCCCAAACACAAACTGGATCTTAAGAGGATCTTTGCAAAGCATAGCATATCCTTATGTCCTAGGCAACTTAATGAATTGGTGGGCATAATGCAAGGCTGTGACTGAGTGTGCCTTTTGAAACAACAGACATGCTGAGACCATGCAAGTGCCCTCCACTGGAGGAACTGGACTGTGAGCCAAATATCTTTTGCCAAATTCCCCCTATGAGATTATTTTAAATAAAGAATTTCAGCTGCTGGTCTCCAATAATTATCCAGGATGGCTTCATCTGTGAAGGGATCAAGTGGATTGGTGATGATACCTGATGCAAATCTATGCTCAAAAGCATATTTAGCCAAAAAACATTTGTTGGTTATATTTTTGAGGTTTTTAATCTATCTGCTCTCAAAAAAACTTGATCTAGTATGTGAAAGACAATATATAATGCCTACTGTTTAGCCCATTGTAGCCTGTAATTTTAAGATGTGGTGTGTGGTGAGTGTGTGTGCGTGTGTGTGTGTGTGTGTGTGTGCGCGTGCACTGCCCGGACAGATGGCTGCAAGTGGGATCTGGAAGATGTTCTTAATGGTGAACAAATGATCTAAATCACTTTAAGACAGAGATCTCTCCAAGAGTGACTTAAAGAGATAATTTAGTTGTGAACATGTTTGGGAAACCCATGTCATTTTAAGAAGGATCCTAAGATGCATTTTTAAGAGGTTCTTAGTGAAAAGAGACTTTCAAGAAAGCCAGCCCTGTACCTTACTGGATTAATTATAGCTTTAAATAAACTCATGAAAAAATATTTTTGAAATTGTCTTTTATTTTTTTGTATGGTTATTACACATGTTTGAATAGATTTTAAGCATTTCAAATGAATTTGTAAGATTATTCAAATGTATAATTCATCTTACAAGATAAGTTTTATTTACTTAGTATTTGGTATTTTTTTTTTTTCTTCCTCGATTAGCTAGGCTCTATTTGTGTTTTATTTTGAAATGAGCCAACCTGACTACTGCTGCCATCAGAGGGATCTCTTTATGAAGTGAAAGGTTATGAGGAACTTGTACCTGTGTAAACAAGGGGAAGGCTCACCTTTTTGGGAGCTGTAACTTTTGAATAAGGAGGGCAGAAGTCGCCATTTAAAGGCCACAGCTGTCAGCATAAATTAAAGTTTTAGGCACATTTTAAGGAAAATAACTTGTGGCAAAGATATTCATGAATGCAGGGCCCTCCATATCTACTGGGGAAATGAAGTCAGAATTGTTGTAGTTGCTGTATAAAAAGGCGATTTGGATTTGAGATTTCTGCAGCACCAGTTACACACATACATGGTCTGATCACTGCCTTTGGCTAACCATTACAGTTTTCCTATATGTTTTAGTTGTTTGGCTTTTAACTTTGATTTTACTTATGTATAAAGTGTGATACATTAATATGAAACACTTGCAATAGTAGTGTCTGGTGTTAGATATGCTTGACATACATCAGCTTGTGGATGTTAAAGGGAGAAAACTGAACTAAGTCTCAAATCAGGACCTGCTGAACTTGGAAAAATCATATGACACACCCTCATGGGAAAAGTCCACCCAAAATAAATAACTGTCATGCAGCGCTTAAGCAGGTGAGGTCTGGATGTGAATACAGTGCACTCATGGACAGCTGATTTTAGTGTGGAAAAGACACTCAGTTCAGGTTTGGATTCAGAGAAACCACTGCCACTGAACAGAAGGCATTTTGTTTAATATGGATGGATACAATTTTCCTGCAACCTTATTACATGTTTCATTATAAGTTATTTCGTTAATAGGAAATCATAAGAGCTAATGAGTACTTTTTCCACCATCCTCCTTCTCACAAATACCAAGGGCAAGGAAGCTAAAAATCAACCTTAAAACAACTCCAACAACAAAACACATCTTATTTTGGACATAACAGACACTTGTCATGGAAAAAAAAAAAACAATTTCAGTTCGCAGGCCTAATGCTTATGGTGGGCACTGCATAATGGATTCTAAACAAACGTGGAATTCAGGAGCAATCCCAGACTACTAATTTGTAAAAAAAAAAAAAAAAAAAAAAAAAAAAAAAAAAAAAAAAAAATCAAAAAAAAAAGCTGACTGTGTACGTGTTGTTACTGACGCATGTATGATTTGACAGATACAGTGTATCTGCATATGTGGAATTACTCCTCAGTGGCAGAGGGATTTGCTGAATGTGAAAGTACATTTTTGACTTTAAGAAACTGCTTAGAATTTACTGCCTAGGAAAAGAAACGGCTTCATATTGCCATATTGCAGTATAGGAATTAAACACCAAATGAGAGGAGACAGTTTTGGAGTACCATCATGTTTAAAAGTAAGTTATTAGATACAGTCTAACAACAAAAACAGTTGAGGAAATAAAGAATATATGTCATGATACTAAAATCTTGGTCCAACAAGAGGAATAATATTAAGACCAGTTGGAACAAGCAGCTAACGCTTGTTCCACCCTCTCACTCTCTGCAGGTAGATTCCTAAAAATAAAGCTGCCGTGGTGTGAACTGTAGTACACACAACATTTGTGATCATTTGTTTTGCATCATACACAACCTTTACATTCATGGGTTATGTGTGTTTTCTATTTCTGAATAAGTGTTTGTTGTATAATGGAACAATTAGTAATTTGCACATAAATACTGCACTAATTTAGTGGGTGATTTCCCCTCTGAAGAGAAGTCGCAATTCTTTAGTTAATCTGGTCCTAAGTAATTTGTAGTAATTCACAACCAGAATTAGGGTCAGTTTAGCATGATTGTGATGTTACATAATAATTCTAAATTAGTTCAAGCAGGATGATCCCAAAGATAAAGAAATTCAACTGAGAGAAGATCACACTGAAAATAATTTTGCATTATGTTGTCTGGGACCATTTAACAAATGAATGGCTTATACAGGACATTGAATAGAAAACAGGATATAGACTGGTTTGGCTGCTGAAAACAATGTTTAAATTTGTACCATTTATTTTTCCTTGAAGTAAAGCCAAAATGTCTTTACAGTGGCAGTGCTATTGTTCAGGTAAATTGCTTGGCCATAATATAAAACACAAAGTCACGCAGCCCATACAACAAGCATCAACATTAAGTTAGGGAAAGAATGACAATGTAATATGCATATGATGCCAAGATCTGTTACACATGTGGTGACTACTCTAGTTGCACCCTTCCAGTGACATTGTATGACATTCAAATGCAATAAGGGCAGCATAGACTGATGAGCAAAAACATTATGATCAACTGTATAATATGCTGTTGGTCCACCATGTGCTGTCAAAACAGCTCTTACCCACCAAGCCATGGACTCTACAAGACCTCCGATGGTTCCCTGTGGTATCTGACAACAAGACATTAGCAGCAGATCCTTTAAGTCCTGTAAGTTGTGAAGTGGAGCCACCACAGACCGGACTTGTTGTTCCTGCACATTCCACAGATGCTCGATTGGATTGAGATCTGAGGAATTTGGAGGCCAGGACAATACCTTGAACTCTTCGTCATGTTCCTCACACCATTCCCACACAATGGGCCTCATTTATCAATATTTTTGTAAAACTGTGTGTAAATTTACGTGTCAATGGATAGTTACTAACAAATTCCGCTGGCTTTATCCGCACGTAGACACAGCATTTATTCGTATCCCCGTGCTTATGTTGAAAAATACCAATCAATCGTAAACGAGAAGCACGTTCACAGAATTTTCGATTAGCATAAATCAACGCCCCAGAAATACCATATAAGGAACTTGGAATCACTTTGTGGGCAATGTAAAAAGATGGCAGAGAAAAGGCAAAAGAAAAAAAAAACATTTCTGACGCGGCAACTGCAGTTTTGTTAATGGAAATACAATCTAAAAAATACTTTGTTCAGTAGTGTAAATAGTGGAGTGTCAGGGCCGGGGAAGACCAAAGCCTGATAAGAAAAATAACTGTTGCAGTAAATTTGGTGTCAAAAGTTCCATGTACACTGCAACATGTTTAAAGAAAATGGTTCGACATGACACTGGAGGCATTTTGCCTTGTATAAAAATTACAACAACAATTGTAATATTTAAATTCGTTTTTCAAAGACAGGAGAAAATTAGATTGCAAATTCCTACACAGTAAATGGCCCAATCAGCTGGCTATATTTGTCCAATGTCATAAGAATGTATGTTTATTAAATAAGAATGTAAATATATTATGACCTATTTCTGCGGTGCTTCAGAGATGTTGACTGCTTAAGTTTTTGTAGAGCTAATAGAGCGAGGTCAGCCATAGCAATGAAGACCTTAGCAGTGGTTTCTGCTCCTTATTTATGGCCAACATCATTCACATTTTTTATGGAATTAATGTAAAATTCCAAATAAGAATTAATTTGATTAATCAGGGTTACACAAATGAAGCATCACCTGTTTTAATGTTGAATCCAATGGTGATTTTATATAACAATTTGAGCCATTATAATATTAATATATTACTACCAAATAATTTTTTAATCCAATAAAAGATTAGTGAATGGAAAAGTAAAAGCAAAAACATGCTTTACAGCCGTGTTTTTTCATTTATGCACACAATACAAACAGTTTACAGCAATTGTGAAATTTCTTCGGATCCTATTAAAAAACTGATATACGAAAACATTTTTTGCGTAAATGCATTTACGAATGATTTACTATCAAATTCATTCAGCTCACGTTTAATAAATGAGGCCTAATGTGTGCAGCGTGGCAGTGTGCATTATCCTGCTGAAAGAGACCAGTGTCATGGGGGATACCATTGCCATGAAGGAGTGTACCTGGTCTGCAACAATGTTTAGGTTGGTTGGACATGTCAAATTGATGCCCACGTGAATGCCTGGACCCAGGGTATCCTTGCAGTGCATTGCCCAGAGCATCACACTCCCTCCACTGGCATGTCTTCCCACAATGTTTCCTGGTGACATCGCTTCCCCCTGGTAAACGGTGCACATGTATCCGGCCATCCATGTACTGTTCCATTGTTTCTCGGTCAAATTCTAACATTCACATGTCCATTTTAGGCACTTTCTATGGTGGACAGGGGTTAGCATTGGCACTCTGACCGGCCTGCGGCGACGCAGCCCCATACGCAGCAGGGTGTGTCCCACAGTGTGTTGTGACATATTCCTCCCATAACCATAATTAAATTTTCTGCGACTTGTGCCACAGTAGCCTTTCACAGTAGGTCTTTCTTTCAGACCAGATGGGATAGCCTTTGGGTTGCCCTCACGCATCGATGAGCCTTGAGCACCCAACACCCTGTCTCCGGTGTGTGGTTTGTCCCTCCTTGGACCACCAATGGTAGGTTTTCACCACTGCTGACCGGGAGCACCCCACAAGCCTTGTTATAGCCAGATGCTCTGACCCAGTCATCTGGCTATAATGATGTGTCCCTTGTCAAAGTCACTCAGGTCTTTTACACCTGCCTATTTTTCCCACATCCAACACAAACCAACTATTTGCTTAGCATCTAATTTATCCCAAACCTTGACATGTGCCATTGTTACAAGATAATCAATGCTATTTGTGAGTGGTCATAATGTTTTGGCTCATCAGTGTTTAAACCAACAGCACAGCACTCTGACCTGTTTAAGCCTAATCTGATCTGTGATGATTGTGAAAATGTCAAATTTCACTTTACTTTCAGAAGTGTGAATTATGTTCATGACATGTGCATATTTATGTCTTTCAGAAGGCATCAAGGAGAACCAAAGTTGCACAGAGGTGGTGTTGACACAAGAGTCAGAGGTGGTAGGTTTTCCCAGACAGGCGTGATGGAAGTTGTATAAAAATTAAATTGGGCTATGCCTTTTTTGGCCAATGCACAGGATTCTTGTCTTTATTTCATACACTATAATAAATCATAATGACAGCAATAATAATAACAGAAGGCCTAATGGCAGTCTTCCTCAACTGGTGGACCACGGTCTGGGTCTAGACCGCCTCACAGATGCATACGGACTGAACGAAGAAAGTGGTACCCTGCTAAATAAATATAGGCTGTCAATTTTTCAAAGACTACTTATTGGAGGAGATACAAACATCATACAATGGTAAGTACAAAAAAAATATGCGTTGCCTACATTATTTCATATAGTTTTCAAATGCTGTTGGCTGAATGTATTTTTCAGTTTCCTGCAGCTCTTGGAAGCTTCTCCAGATGGAGTGTCATTGTCTGGTATAAAACCCACTTCTGGAGTCAACTCTAATTCAATCGTGTGAATATAAGTAAATATACTCAACAGTGATTAGAGCAAGATGTCTGTGTCTGATTCAATTGCATGAATGCAGTCCTCAGAAGTGAAAGAGGACCAGGAAGCAGGCAGTTAAAACAGGCAGTCAAATAAATTATTTATTAAAGTTTTGAAGCAAATCACAAGTTACATGAATTCGAGCTGGTTAGGCTCAATCAAAGTGAAAAAAAAAAAAAAAACTTTTTTGAAAAAAAAACCATTTTGCATTCATAGAGAAGTGGTCAGAATGGTATACCTTTATTCTCCCCACAAAAAGTAGCAAACCATTGTGTCTGATACGTTCAGTCCATAGCTCTCATCAAAGGTAGCAAAGGGAACTATTTTTTTTCCTCAGCAATAATGTACTAAATATGCAATTGATTTATCTTTTTTGGTCAAAATAAATGATAAATCTGGTCTTTTGGTGTTTGTTGTTGTTTCCATTAACATTTTAAATGTATGTATCCTAAATAACAATATGGATGATTATAGATTTGGATAAATGACAACAGCCTATCCATCCAGACCTTTGACATCAAGTGTACAACTGGCCCTTCACAAACTGTAATTAAGTAACCCTGGCTTATAGCTTTATAAATAACTTTGCATTATTATAATGATACCCTGTCTTTGATTGGGTATGATTAGATGTAATATCCAGAAAAATAAGATGTATCAGTATATGAATCAGGAGAGCATTTCAACATCAAAAAGAAAATATGTAAACAAAATGTGTAAAGAATCCAAAGTTCAGCATGCAAGATTTCATATAATACTGTTTATTATTATTATTGTTGTTGTTGTTGTTGTTTTTATTGTTATTATTATTATTATTATTATTATTATTATTATTATTATAAAAAGTAGCATGGTGCCTTCTGACCTGGCAGTCCAGAACCTCATGAAGATGCCTTATCAGCATTTCTCCTGACAAAGGCAGTACATCGCTCAGAAATCATTAAAAACCTGAAGTACGGGTCATACCATGAAACACATGACCACTGAACCTATTCTTCTGTTTTACTGCCCAACACCAGCATGCTTCAGGTCAATGTAAAAAAGATTAATCTTCAAAATGTGCAAAAAAAGTCCTACTGTCAAATGGCTGGTTTCCATGGTAACCCATCCCTCAAAAACACAAGATGATATAGAATGGTATAGCAATGGCCAGCAGCACAGTCCAGCAAGGCAGAATGAAGCAGCAAGAAAACAACATTAAACTGCGTGGCTTTGTGTGTACTGAGTGGACAGGGTTAAATACACCAGTGAAGGAAGTGAAGGCCTAAACAATAGTGGTTGCAAGGAATTGAACCATGCGGGTTCATTGCTAATCTGTACACGTGATGGGATTTCGTCATTTGGCATCATCCCTCAAACAGAATAGTGGTGAGCAGAGGCCCAGTAAAGAATAGGGAGCTGGTTGCAGGGGGGTGTTCAGTTTGCCTTTCAGTACCTTTTATATGGGGAAATCCTAATTAACCAACAAACTAAAAATCATATTTTACATTCTCACAAAATTCAAACAAGGGTACTTAAGAAGATTCAAATGAGAGCACATTTTATCAGCTGAAGGGGCAAGCTCAATCTAACATATTACATTGTATATACATAATGAAAGCCAATGCCAATGAACAATACGGTTTTGGATGATGTTCTATTGAGCTCTAAACAAAAATTAAAACTATTAATGAATTTGTGTTGCCTTTTGTACCACATGAGTAATGTCTACATTGCTTTCCAGGTTAGAAACATGCACAAAAGCAACACCCTTATTGCAATGTTGTCTGTAATTAGAAATATTTAAAACAAAATTATTTTACACAGCCAAAAGGAATACAAAATATAACTAAATTTATTTGAACTAATTAAGCATTGCAACTTTTGCAGGAGATGTTTCATATCATCAGTGAACACTTTAGAAAAAGGACTAAACTGGCAGTCTGGGGAATTACTGTGTGTTGATGCAGACAGCAGACTGGATCACACAGACAGCCAATAGGATTTTGTTTTCTTCTAGAATTAAGAATAGTCAGCACCAGACTTAACAACTACTTGCCAACTAAAAATAATTAAACTGTTGTACAATTCAATATTAAAATGTTATTTTTAGATTACATGAATAGTAGTTTGGTAGCAAATGGCCCTAGAAATAGCATTTTAATAACCCTACAAATGGCAGTAAGTAACCTTACTCACCAAAATTCTTCTTTGGATTTGCACAAAGCTGTTCTTTAATAACAGTCAAAGAGTTTATGAATTAAGAATGACAATTCCTGCCAATTTCATTCATTTATTTATTGACTTCAGATGAATAAATAAAATAAATAATGGCTCGAATAATTACAAAAATGAAAAGGCACAGCTGCCTAGACATTGCAGAGAAACAAAAAAAAAACTCAACCAAAGTGCACTTATAAAAGCAATATAAAACAATCTCAATTTAATTCACACTGATTCAAACAATGTAATGAAACTGATTAACCTCAGAACACACGATATATAGGTACCACTTACATAATACTTCAAATGAAAACAAGTATCACCTGAAACCGGTCTTTAATATTTGCCACACTGTGAAAACAGTACTGCTGCTTCATGTTTCATAGAAGCAATACAATTCACTTATTTGCTGAAATGCTAGAAATAGTTTCAGTTAATAAATACATTCTGGTTTTATACATTAATTCCTGTTTTAATAAAATTAAATGAAAGAGGGTTAAAATGCTCACTGAATGCATTCAAGAAGAAAAACAAAATCCCCTGAAAAACAGCTACAGCTCTAATGCTCTCAGTCAGTCTTGTCATATTTCAAATGTTATGGCTATAATGGTATTCAATCCTTGAATTAAGGTCTTAGCACAAAATCTGAATGTTATTTCTGAGAAGCTGCTATGACAGCAATTCATCAGTATGTTTAAATAGATAAGGGTCAAGAATGACCGTTCACAACATTGGTCTCCACACCCAAATCTTTGAGATCATTTTTCATGCATACAGTACATGAACTTTGATAGCAGAATAAATTAGAATATGCAACCAATGTATAATGCTTAGAACAATATAGCAATAGAGACTTGCAATACACACCAGAAGCCTAATTAGCAAGCTGTATAGTATTCCATTAATGGAGTTAGTAATACGATTAGCACTAACCAGTTTGTATTTCACTTGATAGTAATGTGACATCCATGTATCCACCAACAGTAAAAAAGCCACACTAACTCCAGATCACATGTCTGAGGAAATGGTACAGCTGACTAGCTTGCTAATAGATCTACAGAAAGACCTACATCAAGTCTCTCAAGTGTCTTTTTACTCTTCATCAGTATACAGTAAAGATGTTTCTTCTTTTTTGTGAGACTTGTTCCCAACATAACAGCAAGGCTAGTAAATACAATATTCAAGCAAAATGTCATTGGGATATCTGTTTGGACCTTTCCATTAGGTGGTAACCATCGAAACTGAAGCAAACACAAAGTGTGTAAGACAACAGTTCAGCAGCAGGGTGAGCTGGCTTGCAACAATAATTGTTTTTAAACGATCATCTGCTTGTCTATAGGTTCAGGGAGGACCAACAATGTCAATTCACTGTCCCAAAGGCAGATACAAAATTTAAAGAATCCAAGGGCTGTAAACCATTTTGCTGTTTCCTTTTTTTGAACTTCAGGTGAACCCCACTGACAACTGGCTGAAATGTACCAGACAATAAAAATGTAAGTTTAGCAATCATTATTACAGCGACTTTAATCTAGAAATACAGAAGAGAGACATATAGATAACCTGCCAGCCAATTCCAGTATTAGATAAAACAAAATGCATAGATGTAGCATAATGTTTTGCTCTCATGAATAAGCGAAAGCAATTTTAGTTAAGTCAACTACAATAATATGTTTTCCTGATGTTAAAAACATTTTAGAAAATAAGAACATAAGAATACATATTGACAGGAACAGGCCATTCAGACCAAATAGGTCTGTCACATTGACCTACAGTCATGGCTATGTTTAATACATGGTTTGCAATATATTCCTATCAAAAAGCATTCTCCTAACTGAAATCTTTTACAATACAATTTCTGGTTCAGTTCAAGGTATGGCTTTAAAAATAAGATTAGTGTGAGCCACAACAAGGACACCCAATTGGACAAAACCCCATGCATATCCCATACTTCTGGTGGGGAATATAAGAATTTTGGGGCATGAAGACCTTAATCCAAGAGTTAATCCAGCCAATACATGCAAGGTGCGAAACAGTTCCAGCAAAGCACAGGGGATTGACATATGTGGTAATAGCAATGCACAAGACTGAATTTCCATTCCCAACATTTTATCATCTTCATACAAATGTTCCTTTCCTTTTATGCTCATAATCGCAAAATGTTGGTATGGCTTTTTATTCTAAAAATATTATTTCAGAATACTATAATACTTATGCACACATCTCTCCAAATCTATTTGAATGTGAGAGAATTCAAACTGTGAAACATTATTTTTCTTGTACATTTCTTGATAGACATTCAGGGCATTTAACTCATTAGAAAAGCAACTTTAATCAAAGAAACCAGACAAAATACAGTGGAGAAAAGAGAACAAAATTAAAATACAGTGCAACATAGGTGCTAACACCTTGGTTTCAACAGACTTACACATTGAAACGGCAACTAACCAAAATACAGTCTCATAGAAATGTACCTTGCAATTTACGTTCTATTCCTTTGATTTTTTTTTTTTCAAATAAAATACTTACTATTTCATACATTCTAACTTAACAGTATTTCAAAGAAGAACTACATAAAATAAGCAGAATAAGCATCCCAAGAACAACAAAAGTTACCTCCACGATTTAACCTTAAAAGATAGAACAAAATAAATGTAAGCATATATGATTGAATATAGTATTGCACATTGTACTTAACATGAGTATGAACATATTAGTGGCTATGTAAAGAAAATAGTTTGAATATCCAAATTTATATATATCCAACCTGCTGTTATACTCTCCTGCACATTGTGTTTAATCTCAGTTAAGAGTTATACTATCCAGGCCTTTCGCGCATTTTGGGGGTGCATATTGAACATTTACAAATTACTATAGGATGTAAGAATTACAAAATTGTCAAGGGTGTGAGGTGTTGTCACACCTTTGGACAACAGGATAGTCAAAATGTGACTCTTACTCAGAATGTGTCTCCTAAAGTCAAGCCATCAATAGAATTCTTAAAGGAAATCAGTTCAAAATACACAAGCCTATACTTCAAGTCTGGTTAGTAAAGCAACTTGCAAAATATGTGACTCCTGACCTGAATTATATCAAGCATTCTAAATGTTGATTAGCAATTACCAATATCTTATATAACCCTGTATATAAAAATACATTAAATATGAAGTTAAATGTACTACAAATTGACAGTGGTAATTTCCGGCATTTCTTTCACTTTTTAAATTCCATATCTGAGTTGTATGCTGTTTTGTAATGTTATCTTTACAAACCCTTCCACACAGATACAAATAATGTAGACTTACAAAAGAAATCCAGATAAGCTTACATGGCAAGCAGCTGTTTTTTGGGCTTTTGGAGCCACATGTTTAATGCCCAAACATTTCAAGAGAACCACAACGTTAAATGTTCTTTAATCATTTGCCTAAATCTGCAAACGAAAAATGCACAGTTCAGTTTGCACATTCCTTTCCATACCATTAATGAGCACAAATATCACATGTCCCCCATCAGTGACAAGCTACAATCCAAACTGTATAGCAGATGGATTTCACCAGGTGTAACATGCAAAGAGATCCAATTCTATTCCCAGTCCAACATAAAGACCTCCAATTTTGGTACCGTTTAACATTCTAAATTCTCTTATCATTTCCTTCCATCCAAGGAGCAAAAAAGAAAGAAAAAATATGCAGAGGATTCAACATGAGGTACATAAATTGATTTCAAGACCTAATGAATTTGGTAAAAAAAAAAAAAAACAAGAAAATAAAAAAGAAAATTACTTATTTCAGTAGCAGCAACTTATTACTGGTGCTAAGGGTTTAAGTTCAATATCTAACAATGTGATCAATATATCCATATTATTTTGTACAGACCATCACTTAATTTAGTTTTAAAAAAGGCTGTATCTGCAACAAATTCACAGCTGCAGTAAGTCTACATAGCCTACATTATGTGTTTTTGTCATGCAGCCTCTCAGAAACATGTCCAGATACTCAATGGTAATTGAGAATTTATGTAAATCTTATGTCAAAAAGGCACTTTTCTCATTGTGGGGAAAATGGGTGGCCTACATTCTACTAAGGGCTGTCTGCTCCTCTAGCACTTGAAGGTAATCTGGTGTACCTTGCAATTTTGCTTTAAGTTCATAGTACTCACTTTTCCGCTGCTCGACCACAATCTTACTATGGTTGCCCCCTATGAGAGATTTTTTCATTTTTTTGTCCTGCGGTTTATCAGGGTAACGGATCTCAAAGCCGCTCACCCCTATACTGTTGAAATCATTTTTGTTTTCCAAAAAATTGTGAATGAACATGTTAGATTCTCTTCCTGGCAGAAACTCATCCAGCTCATCTATTGCGCCCAGTCCTCTGTTCCTAGGATCCAGTGGGTCCATGTCTTTGTCAGCACAACTTCTAAGGTAAAGCCTCTGAGAGTCAGAAAATGCCAGACATGACTCAGAGTCCCTCAGCCCACACGTGTGACTTGTGCTCATGTCTTCAATGGTTTGGGGTATAAAGGTCTCGCCACCCAAGTCATCCGTCTTATTGGACTTGCGATCACGTTTTCTGAGCCGAAGCTGTATGGACCCACATTCCTGGTTCCCCAGCCCTTCGTGCCTGCCTGTAGGTTTCTTGGCACGTCTTAGAACAAAGACGAGAAGGCAGAATGCCACAAAAACAGTGAGGATCAGCACGACCAGAATGCTCAGGATCATAATGGACAGGGGCACAGGCCCTCCCGGGGGCATCTTGTCTACACCTGCAGGGGACATGGAGGTGGCATCAGGAGTAGGACCAGTCAGGATCAATGGTGGCTTTGCTATCAGCTTTGGACATAAGATTTCATTTTTCAATAATTTCAGCTCAATATTAGAAAACTGGACAGGCGATGCACATTTCACCTCCTTGGCAGCTACACCATCACTAAGCTTCTCTAGCCACAGTTTCAAAGCAACCAAGTCGCAAGTGCAATCCCAGGGATTGCCTTCCAGGTCAATCTGTGTGAGAGATCTGAGCTGGTCGAGAACGCCACTCACAGGCAGATATGGGAAACGATTGTTCTTCAGATTCAGCCTAGCAAGAGAGACACCAGCAAATATATAAGCAGGGAGGCTCTTCAGGACATTATTGTGCAGATACAAAAGCTGCAGATTTGGCATGGGATCAAATGTCCCTGCTAATACCTCCTTTATGGCATTGTATTCCAAATACAAGTACTGGAGGTTAGTGAGCCCAAGGAACATTTCAGGGTACAGGCGCTCTAACTGATTACCATTTAGGTAAAGCCTGCGGAGGTTGGTCAAATTGGCAAACACTCCTTTCTGAATCGTCACAATTTGGTTGCTGCCCAAATGTAACAGATCCAAACCTTCAAATCCCCGGAAATCATCTGTTCTGACATCTCTTATGTAATTGCTGCTCAGGTGCAGTTTCTTTGCAGTAGGTGGCCTGGGAAAAAGGTCTGCAAGATTTTCTATATTCCTTTCTTGGCAGCTGACACTGATGCCAAAGTCAGATGGATGAGCTTTGCATGAACAGGGAAGTGGACAGAGTAAAACTGGGGGAATCCTTGTCTGGTAAGTTAGATTTTGGTTAAGATTTCCTGCAACGATCCCTAAAGTTTTTGAGGGATTAGTTGTCTTGGGTGCTTTGGTAACCAGGCCCTGTATCACAGTTGGTTCAGCATCAGGTGCAGTTTGTCCATTTTCTAACTGTGGAGGCGGCATCTGTACATCAAAATCACTGCCAGTTCCCATGGGGCATAACTCCTGCTTGTTTGTTTCTTTCAAAAGCCTCCCATACAGATCGCTTGGGGTTTCACATATGGCCTCGCCTATATAAATATTATAGGGCATGTTTTCCAACCAGGCCTTAAGGGGTAACAAATCACAGGTACAATTCCAGGGGTTGTCATCCAGCTGCAATTCCACAATTCTGCCAATATGTTCCAGAACTCCAATGTAAGACAGCTTTTGTATCCTATTCCCTCTTATATCCAAATGTGTGAGAGATGCAAAGCGGAAAATGTTGTCAGGGAGTCCCTGAATAAGATTATCATTAAGGATGAGCACTTTCAGCTTATGCAGTTTATTGAAGGCTCCTCGTTCAATAGATCTGATTAAATTGTAGTCAGCCTGGATGTATTCCAAGTTTTCAATCCCTAAGAAAGTGTCAGCCCGGAGCACAGTTAATTCATTGTTATTTAAGTGCAACTGTTTCAGAGCACCGAGTCCGTGGAAAGCCCCTCCCTCGATGCTCTGCAGTTTGTTGTTCCCCAGATGGAGTGACACTGCATGGGAGAAATTGAGGAAGGAGTTGGGGTAAAGGATTATCAATAGGTTGTTTTGAAAATTCAGATGATAGAGGCTGGAGGCTGGGGGCTTCAGTTGAGTTGGTCTGTACACAGCAATGTTCTCACAGTTCACATAGAGGACGTTTTCGATGGACATGCACGAGCAAGCACTGCAGGTCTCCGCGGAGAGGTCAGGATCCGAGTTAGGAGACGAACTCGGTATGGTGAAAGCTACCAGAAAGAGCAGCAGCATTTTGATTTTTAAAATTCCAGTGCACCATTTAATAACCTTTGAGGAGAAAAAAAGCAAACAATAAAAAAAAAACAGATTTTAGGATGTCCATTTCCACTGTGTATTATCAATTCATCATTACTATGCATATGCTTGGTCATCTCAAAAATAAATTTAAACTGTCCAGCTGTATAAAATATATACAGCATTGAGGTAGCAGTGATTGTGAGTCAACCACAGCAATAATTGCATAACAACAAAAATTACTAATAATAATATGCCTGAAAATTGCCTCTACCGTACTGACGAAGGCACATAAAGTACCGACACTAAAACGACTGTTTTTAAATCCTTTTGTAGAAATCTTTGGATAATCATATCGCCAGAGTTCAGCAAAAAAAAAAAAAAAAAAAAAAAAAACCTCCTTCCCTTGCAGTCGATATATCACTGACAGGTTCAGAGCTTGAATGCCGCAAGCGACCTCATTGCTCAAGCTAAGGAATCGACTATATAAATAAATACTACAACATGAAGCGTTGCGATTAGAGTTTTAGATAAATATAAAACGCAAACTGTTAACTTACCCAAAGCCACAGAAGATTCGCTCTCGTTTAAAATTATTCCAGTCACTGACCGCACACGGGGCAGCAGTATTCCCACTGACATTCGCATCTCAGCACGTTTAAATTTCGATTTGCTAATCCCAAAGCAGGTTCCGCTCGTCTTGAAAACAATTTATCTCATAGATTTTCCTGTCGTTTTCCCCATGTAGACATTTGGTTTGTAATATTCAACAAAAATATTGCGCCAGCTCCGCCACTAACACAACAAGGACTAAGGACACAAGCACTAGTGTCAACATAACTCTAGCAGCATTTACAAGTACCAGAAAAAAAGGCAAACACCGATTTTTTCACATACAGTTTATATATAGGCTGATGGTGTAGCTTTGCTTAACTAAGATTTTAACAAAATGACGCATAAACACAACCTGATAAAATCAACCGAAGCAATCCTACCGTTGTTAGTTCACCACACAAGGCTGATACTGAATGCCAAGCTGCTTCTGTCTAGCTCTGCAATTCTTAGGATTGTCAGTACGCTGTCTGAGTTCGACTGCTCTGTAGGGGGGAAATCTACGTGCTGTGATATTCAGAAAAGCGGGTTCGGCGATTGAATTGACGCGGAAAATGAATAATTCAACGAATTCAGATGCGGTCTACCCAAGAAGGAAAGACCGATTTCTATTATCAAAAAAGAGACAGACACTGTGTTCAAAAAGTAATGATTAACTGTGTTATATGCGGTGTGGGTTCCCAAAGGGGATGAAGGGTGATTGATATGAACTACCTGTTTCAGGTGCACATGCAGGGGGAGTTCAAAACCTTTGTAAAACAAATGTGTATTCATGGTCCAAATGATTTAATATTAATGGAAAAAGTCAGGTAAAGAAAAATCTACTTTATAATTAATTTTAAGAACGCATCCATAAACGAAAGTACGGAAAACGGTAGCAAACGATAACAAAGCAGTGTAAAAATATATATATTATTTCCTGACTAACCAGCTTTGTGTAACACCATTGGAAACTCCAATTAAATATCCAAAAAAAAAAAAAACAGATTACAACGGTATTTAAAAGCCTAATTATAGAGAAATGCAGCTTAATTCTACAAAACATGTACAAAAGAATTACAGGCCTAATTCCTCTGAATTTCTGTGGCCCATACATTGTTGGAAAGCATCGGAAAGGCTCCTTACGTCTTATCCCAGTGAATGACAGGGGAAGATGTAGACTTAGACGACTGACTTATTTCATTGTAAAGAAAGTATTGTATTGTAGATCAAAGCAATGATAATTTCTTTACATGTTTAAAGCCTATACATGGTTACAAAAATAAAATATATATCTGCTTGGAGTAGTTTTCCAGCTTTATACTGTAATCTTATTAGGTGACATGCTGTCAAAACATTTTCTCTTGTTTGGACCACTTAACAGGCAGGGCACCGTCATATTCTGTCAGTGCTGATTAACTGCTGCAACCTTTAACTGCCTTTCATCCAAAAAATGTTATCCTTTCGTTCATGTGTAGAGAATTGCATCCACAATTAATATTGACAATTATAGATGGATTTAAAAATACGGAAACTATAATGTGTAAAAATGCACCCGCTTTATCAGAGAGATCTCTGTGAGATGACTTGAGAGATGGCAGCATCCATTGGAGCTCAACATGGATACAGACTGTTACTCGCTGCTGAAAGTGCGCCCTCCCCTGGCAGAAGGCATCAATACTTAAAAAGTGGGACATCATTAATACATTTCCTCGTTTTCAGTTTTGTACAACGAATTCTGGTTTTGAATGGAAGCATTCTCGTGATAATGCATAGTATAACTATGCATAAATGAGTAATGCATGCGAAATGTTTTTTTCCCCTATACTGTCAGTTTAGGAGTTACTTCCATAGTAGATTCCAAGTACGTCAAGGGTTTAAACATATTTTTTGTTACCTAAATCTCAACAACGCCTGAGACAGTGCTTGATTTAATTCCCATACTAAAGAGACATAATAATTTATTCCCTTCGAGTCGAGTAGAATCATCAGTAGGTGGTAACTTTTTCTACACCAAGACCAAGGTGATTAAGAAGCTTCTCGGGGTAATAAACATTTCCAGAGTCATCGAAAATTCTGAGCTACACCAACGTGTTACTACTTTTTACACTTAGGGGATAAATGGTAGTTATCATAGTCTTTAAAAATACACCAATCACGAAGTGCATTTAAGAGCTCTCCTACACTGTGGGCACAGCTTGGAGACTAAACGGCTCGAGGAGCTATTAAGAAGATATCGCTCTCATGGGGTGACAAAAGTGGCAACAGGGCGTTTTAACTTAGTTTAGGACTGACTGGGACAGGTGACCGATTTAAACCGAAAAGTAAGACAAAACAAAAAGTGTATTTCCCCCCTACAGTTGGAAGACAGTTTAATGCGATACACGACATTAATAAACGAAACCACATGTGAAATAAATACATGACCCTGGACTGATGGAATCAGTTAGGTTTTTGTAAACCAAAACAGCCAATTTTTCCCAATAGCTTTTCCCAATCACAAAAATTACATTTACATTAGTGGGAATTAAGACTTACATTTGATATATTTGTATTGTTCCCCTTGTGGTCATTTAAAAAAAGGAAGTCTCAATGAATGTCTCCAATATGCATATTCTTCTCTGCTTGTTGTTTTTACATTAATGTTGTATGCAATAATTTTCTGCAGATGTCTCCACCATTTTACTTCCATGCTACAAATGTGGTCATGAGGACAGCCCATAGTCATATGAATGAAATGGCTCTTGGAAATTGGCTCTGCTGTCACACAGGGGTAGCAAAGCAGGACCAGATTAAAACAGGTGCAATGATGCTGGGAAAGACTCCTCAACAAAAGGCTTTCTGTCTGCACTGAACAGGAAACATAATAACTTTAAATCAATACGCCAGCTTCACACGAACCATTCAGCCAGCAGACCTCAGGATTCATTTTGGGTGAAGCGATGATTTTTTTCACACAGGTCATGGATCCTGTGAATGTAAGGTAAATGATATTCTGAAAAGTCAGAACAGAAGCATAAAAAAATCAGGATGAGGGAAAATAGGTAAAACCGAAACTGATTCTTTCATTATACCAATGTATTGAAATCATTCCTTGTAACTGGGGGCTCAGCTCCTTTCATCATATTTTAGTATAGTTTAGTATTTCACATTATATATTATATTAAAAGCACAGACCTTGACATTTCCACAGACTTCTTTCATACAATTTCTTCAGTACTTCATTCTAATAATCTTCCTAAAACCTATTAAACATCTTATTTAAGAATTTTCAGAAATTTCATCTCACCCAAAAATGGCTAAACAACATCTCTTCTTTTGGTTCTGTACACTGTTAAAAGAACGTGTCTTGAAACACTGAACCAAGTGCCCACTCTGCTGCCACCTAAGAAAGGGTTTCCAAACATTATTTTTTGGTGAGTTGAGAAAAGTAGAAGAGTATCAGCACATTGACCATCATGTGTTTCAAATTCTGTTAATGGAGCATCAAGTCACGTAAATGAAGTGATATGAAACACCGGTTAGTGTTTTGCTGCACAAAATGTTTGGTGCATTGAAACTCTCCAAAGTGAATCAAAAATCAAATCAATAAAAGTCTAAATCTCCACATATGTTTGTGTACTCTTGTTCTTGAAAGTTTCCAAACCTTCATTAAATGGGAGACTTCAAGCACAGTCACAGTGTCTTGATACACCATGTGTTAGGGGTTTGGAAACACTTCTCCATAGATGTCTTATGACACTAAATAGAGAATATCTTAACACAATATTTGCTGTATTTGTACACTCCATATTGGGAGTTTTGTCACAGGATATTTGGTGTATTGTACACTCCTTATTGGGAGTTTTGGGACACAATATTTGGTGTATTTGTACACTCCACATAGAATTACAGTTATTCTCTAATAGATGTGACTGTGGTAGTTTTGTGATGTCTACACATATGAGAGGTGTATGATGAATCATTGCAATTCCTCATTCGAAAGTGACAAATTCTCCATTCCGGCAGTAATGTTTATGTGTTTGAAGAGTTATGAGACTTGATACTCTTTGACTACAAAATGGACAAACTATTTTGTTCTCAGAATTGACCACTTGGGGAGGTTTATTTGAAAGAATATCCCTATGTGTTCTGTATACATTACTTTTATATGCAGATATCTGTAAACACCTGACAAAAGTGACCATGCAGCAACACATTCAGTGAAAGCTGGGCTCAGTGCTGTGGATTGAGGAAATGTCTCTTATTAACTTTTCTCTGCCTTGTGTGGCTAAGCATATCAGAGTGACAAACATGTCCAAAAATGTTACAAAAGATCTCTACAAGAGAATTTTTTGTCTCAGTATAAAAGTAATTGTTAAACACTGGGCCTGATCTTGATTAAATCAGCGGCTTCATTTGTTTACCTCAATTACTTGAAGACTGAAGTTTAGAAAAGTAATAGGTTAGAAAGTAACATTTGCCAAGACATCATCTTTTATATACTGGTACCACTGGAGCAAAATGACCTCCGCCTTTAATTCATAGATTGTAAAAATATGTGAATCCTATTACTGGGGAACATTCTAATGCAGAGGTAGCCTCCACTTGAGAAGATTTCAGATGAGATGTCATCAGGTCTGGGTGTTTTGTTTCTTTTTTATGGTTCTTAAGGTTACTTCTGAGAAGTTTGGCAGATAATCAAGATCTATTAGGCAGGGCATTGTCCAGGAAGTTCATTCAGTATGCCTAGATCCACTGGGATTGGTTGGATGAGCAGGAAGTTCATTCAGTATGCCTAGATCCCCTGGGATTGGTTGGATGAGCAGGAAGCTCATGCAGTATGCCTAGATCCCCTGGGATTGGTTGGATGAGCAGGAAGCTCATTCAGTATGCCTAGATCCCCTGGGATTGGTTGGATGAGCAGGAAGCTCATTCAGTATGCCTAGATCCCCTGGGATTGGTTGGATGAGCAGGAAGCTCATTCAGTATGCCTAGATCCACTGGGATTGGTTGGATGAGCAGGGTATTGACGTCTGCTCATTCAACCAACCCCTCAAACTGATAAGCTCTTGTATGTACAGTAGCATAGCAGCTAAGGAATGGCAAAGGCTGTTTACATTATTGAGTTTTGGCACAGTGAATTCATCTTCTCTTTGCCATAAGAAAGATTTCCAGTTCCATGAATGCAGAAATACCCGAGTAGATAATATTTGTCATTGTGGGATTTTCCTCCATATGTTACTACTAAAATTTAAAAAGTGGAAGTGTGGCAGGTTATGATCATCTTTCTCTCTCAGTAAACAATAATCTCTCCTGAAAATAGAGATTTCACCACTAATAGAAATAATGAAATATTTGTGTAAGGTCTCATTTGACAGAGCCTTTTGTAGTACTTCATACAACCTGAAAGTAACAATTACAATAATTAACACAGACAGACATATTACAGAGCTATAGGATGCCTAAGCCTGTATGCATCAGCAATGCATTCACCCTCAGCTGCTGTATTAGTGGTCTGTCTGTCTCTTGTACTCCAAGAACTAGGGGACAGCCAGACTACCATATGGGCCAGGAGGTATGCAGATCTGAGCCCTCCTGCAGGGTCTGGAGCAGGACCTCACACATCTGTGAGCATAGAGGAATTTGGTGTTTTACTTGTAGCCCCATCCTTACCCTTTCATTTCTATCTCTGGCCACTTTAGCCACCAATATATATCATATCATTGTTCTTCCTGAGACTTCAGCTTTCTGTCCCTCAGAAAAAAAAACTGTCACATGCAGGACCTATCAGCTGTTAAAACCATTTGCCTATCTAAATGTGAAACCCTGAAGACACACAGTGATGCCTTCACATGATCACAAGATAACAAACTAGTTGACAATGGAGTTCTCAGACTTTAAACAGAACACATGGACAGTAGATGCAGGAGGAAATTGTGCTTCCAGTGTAGGGAGTTGGGAGCTGCAAAAAGACCCAAATATAGACAGACTTTTGAAACTCCTACAATATAATTTGGTTAATGCATGCATCACACTAGAAGACATATTAGATTAGACTTAGACTAACATTCAAATGTGGTGAAGGCAAGTGTAACCCACTTAATGAGTATGTATGTGTGAGGTTTGGTGGAAACTAATAAAAGATTAACAATTAGGCAAACAGACACAGGAATATTCATTATAGACAAGAGAACATTATTTACAGAGCTGGGTACAGAGAACAATTTCAATGTGCTACATCAATTAATACCCCAATTGTTTTCCTTTTGTTTGAAAGAGGTGCACCCTCAAAAATAAATAAATAAATAAATAACAAAGTAAGTTGTCCACTGTGTTTTTTGTTTTATTTTTCATTAAAATGCCTGCTAAAATTAACACTGTTACATTTAACCAATATCCAGTATAAGATTCCATATGCACCGTTACATGTTTCCAACAAAGAGTAATAACTATTCAAGCTTTTCTATTCAAACATTAATACACAGTACAGAGAAATAATGACTGCTTGTCTTACTGAACCATTCACATGCGCCAACGATAGCATGCCTGGTTCACATCTCTTTGTAGCTGTCAGACGCAAACCTAAACCAAACTCCTGCTTTGAAATGAAACTTTACAGTTACAGTATCTCGTTAAACATAACAAGATTTTTAGCAAACTAAAAATCTGTGAACTGTTAGCCAGGTAGATAATTTAAATAGGCAGTCAGGTAGCTTAGTTAATATCGATAGTACTATGACTGAATAGACTGGATGCCAGAATGTGCTGTGTCTGTTACCTATTCACAAGAAGCCTGTTATCTTTCAGCAAGTGAAGATATATTTATTTTTGTTTCAGGTCATGTCATGTCAATTATGACGAGGCTAGGCATGAATAGGCAAGACTGGCAAACCGGCTGACAGAAGCAGAGACGCCTCAGATGGACAATGTAATCATGAGGGAAATAATAAGAGAAATATCAGTCATGATGTTAGTACAGCTATCATAAGTAGAGTATTACTAACAATGGAGATACTGTTTTAAACTTTTTGTAATAATTGTCAAGTAGAATACAAAATTTTAAAGAATTCTGTAATGCCTACGTCAGCTGTGTAAAGGAGTTTAATAAGGACGAGTGTAGAGTTTTTTTTTTTTTTTTTTGAGGCTTTCTGGAGGGGGATGGGTTGAGAGGAGCACAAAGTTGTTGTGGCAAGACTTGTGGACAGTACTGTGGTAACTTGGCATAGGTCAGTGGATGAGTCAAGGAGGGGGTCTTCACTATCATGCCACTTCAAAACTGAGAGAGGTGAGAGGAAAAGGGTTTCTAAAGAGGATGAATTTGGCTCTGTACCAACCCAAAAAGGATTACAGTGAATTTCTTCATCTGTATTGCAAAATGAGCAGTTAGGGGAAGTATCGAATTAAATTAAATTACTTTAAAAAGAATTACAGGGATAATATCTGTATATAATCTTAACTTATTTAGGATTCCTATACTAATTCTTATTTAGTTATTTGACATGATTTCTCCTGTGGGTTACATAACAGTTTGCTGTTCCATTGTATGTGGCAATGCCCAAGGATAAGGGATTTTGGGAAGAGGTAAGACTTAAAATACAAGTGATTTCACTTACACAACTAGAGCTAGAGCACAAGTTCAAATGCAATGGGGCATTAGTAGACGAGAGCAAATCTTCCTAGATTTGTGTTTACTTCAGGCAAAGTGAGTAATTGCACTCTAATGGAAAATGATGGTAGTATTGCTCAAGGTTTCAAAGAACAATCCATGGGTATACCTTCATAGAAAGAATTACATACTATCATCAGTGTAAACAAGAACTGGTTCAAAGTGTGAGGGGCCCTATTATATATTACATTGAGCATAATGACTTGACTTCTATGATAGATTAGCCCGAGGTAGAACAATGTATTCTCTGCAAGAATATAGTTACTTATGCAATTTAAAGGACTACATGTATTAGGGATCTTTTTGATGGAGGTTGAATGTTTTTTTTCACAGCCCTTTATGTTGATTTTATGTCTTTGCAAAGATATTGTTCAAAAAGGCACAGGGCCTTAAGCAGAATTCATACTCCACCAGAATACAGTTCATTAGTTGGAAAAAAGAAACACCAGAAAAGTGTTTGCCAGTCTGCTTTGGGGTACTGGCTGCATAGTTGTTGCTATGGTCTGTGCACAAATTTTTTCTGACTCAAAAGTTAACAAGGTAACTCAACACTCATTGTCTCCAGTGATTGGATTTTAGTGTTATTAATTTCTTATTTATTCATCCATCACAGTCAGTCAGCTGCCACTGTGAAAAGCTTCTACATTTACACAAACCTGACTGCTAGAACTTTATATTTTAAACTCATCCCTATGTTTTGCTATCAGCTTTGTTAAGCTTGCTATGGACACAGTTGTTTGCTTATTTGACAGCCATGTTTGCAATCGAATTGAACACAGCAATAAAAAAATAAAAATGGCTGAAGAGGGCCAAATATTCATTACAACTCAGCAAAACATGTTTGCTGGAAACATACTGAGGCCTTGAAGTGAGCATACCTCTATGCAATGCTGCTGCTGCTGTCCAAGGTTCTGCAGGCCTAATAAGCAGTGGGAGGAAGAGCTAACAGCGGACAAACAAGGGGTGCAGTCTGTCAAACACCATCTCCAAATGTCACATGACCAGTCAACATATTTATCTATCCATCAGTCCATTTGTCTAACTATGGATAGGTTTGCATCAACAAAGGGAATTTCAGTCACAATCAGGAACATTGTTTCCACCTCCCTTCCCATGCATACCTATTTTAAGACAAATGCTGTGGCATTTTTTCAGTGAGGCAGGATTTACAGAGACTAGATCCCGACCCTCTATAGGAGGCTTTGTTACATGCCCAAGTGTTTAATTTGCTGCCACAGCTCCCTTGCCCACAGCAAAAGGTAGATGCCCAGAAACATCACATACATTTTAGTGCATACTAGTACTGGCAGAAGAGCATTGTCACAGTAGGAACATACATTGACACAGATTGTCAATGCATCATTAGTAATGATTGAGTTTTACTTAGTGAAATTTTGAAGGAAATATGCTGCAGAGTACCTTTAAAGTAGGAATTGTCATTTTTACAGAAATACCACTTGCCTGACAACCTGCTATCACTGAATTGATATAACTGGGTAGAATATATTGGTAGTGTGCTAAAAGCCAGCAGGTTTATTTCACCCATCTACACTACTGTCAGTGGACATATAATGGAGAGATATAAGCCTGTCTCCAAGTATCCCAATATTTGACTACATCAATATATCAATTATTATGTAAATATTTAAACTACAATTGTACCTCATAGAGGCAAGGAAAGACCAGTTAAAGAAACATTAGTCACACGAATCATTATCAACTATGAAGTATCATTGGCCAGGCACCTACTGAAGCATGAACTGGGATGTAGCTGGCTTCGTCATCCTCCAACGACATAGGCAGCGTGTAATTCATTATATGTTTGTAGTGTGGAAAGGGCTGGTTATCACATGAGATGGAGGTGTCACATGTTGCGCCATCCTCCTGAGTTCAGAGCATGTCACTGCAGCAGACTAAACAGTTCTGCTGAGATGGAGTGGGGAGAAAAGGGAAATTTTGTTGCTTAGAGAGACCCAGCCAAGCTTACATCAGAATGCTTTTCAGATCATATGCACAAACCCTATATTTAAGTACAAAAGACAGACAATGTTAGCTGGAGAAAGATGTTGAGACTGTTCTGAACCCTAGTGGTATCGACCAATCAGTGAACAGGTTTTGATTCTGTCTACGTCACTGGTTATAATGCAGCTGCCCTCGTCTTTGTGTTGTGTGAGAAAATGAACAAATAGGACTTTTGACACTGCCTGTGTGTGCCAGCAGAGTGACAGGAATGGCATTCCAAAGTGTCCTTATACAAGCAGACACTCTAAACCACACACCAGGTCTCTGCACATGGTAACAAGCATTTACATGAAACTTTAGCTGGCTTTTGAACAACATGATTTTTTTTTTTTTTTTTTTACTCACCATGACATTATAAAACCCTCAGTTAAGTAATCCTGATAAGTACTGATGTTCACACTGCACCAGAGTCTTATGCCTCACATTACTACCTCCTCATTGTGAGAAACCACAATAAAGGACACGTTCAACACATTTTAATTCTCTATGTGACAAAATTGATTCAATACTGTCAGCAGCATGCTTGTTTACTTTGAGGTCCCAAGAAAAGTTAAGCCCATGATCTAGGCCTATTGTTTCTAAAAAGAACAACAACAATACAAAGAAGATAAAGAAGAGATGTTTTAATTGAATTTTCTTATCCTTGTTGTCAATGTTTTGTGTAGTTTGTGTAATCTGTTAAGTAACTCAGCTTTCCATGTTTCTGTTATGGTTCTTGCTGTTTTCATGCTTTTGTAAGTGGTTGTGAACAGTGTGACTTAAACAACCATCAGGGGGATCACATTTTTTTTCTCCTGGGCAATCCTACTAGGACCTTGGATGATATAATGCAGAAAAGTGCCTAAGTGAATTGAAGTTGATGACTTAATTCTAATGACTGCATTCTATAATAATGACAAATTAACCAATCTGTTACCTCAGCCCACAGTACACACAGTACGAAGTAGAGCTGTGCAATGGGACTGGGATCCCGCAGCGCAAATGTAGCGGACACGGGATGTTTTTAGGCTGATGCTGGAGGGAATGGGCGGTTAGATTCTACTTTGCCGGATGAATGAAGGATAACAAAAATGCTTTAATGTTTAAATTTGGAAAACACCATAATAACATAACATCTACCTAAACCTCACTTGTGTACCTTATGTATTTTATGTGCCAAATCTGACATTGGCAATTTTTATGAGCAAGTAATTCTCATTTCCTACTGCCAACTGTATGCCCAAAAAAGCAAGCTGGCTGAACACATTCTCTGTACTCTCACATTCCCTGCCACCAGCACCCCATTCAAAATGGCATCCAGTGGTTGCGGACGCATTTTGGAGCAAAGACGAACATGGCTCCGGCCTAACTCAGTCAGCAACATTGTTTTTTTTTTTTGCATGGTAATTTAGAATAATTTAATCTTTTTAGTTTTAGACTGGTTTGTTTTGTTTTTTTGGTTTTAAACAAATTACCAAATTACCTCACAAATAGTTGTGAGCACATTCAAAAGGCTAAATACTTCTGTTTTTTTCTTAGTGTTCCTGTGGCTAACCGGAACCTTAGTGTACCTTGCTGAGTTTGTTATAATTTGCAAAATGGTGTCTTTGACAACGTGTTTCTAATCCTTTTCTAGGAATGGGAGCAAGTAGCCTACAATTTCAATAGAAAATTGGGGCAGGTGTGGGCTGGCACGGTCAAAATCATTGCGGCAACAGTCACAATCTTTGCGGGAGAGGGCGGGCGCGGTCACAATCCTAGTGAGCGTGGGTGGGACAGGGATAAAAAAAAAAACAGTCCTGTGCACAGTTCCAGTGGAAAGCACAAATTTTATAGTCAGGAGAAGCTAATGCATAGTGGAGGAACACTGCCATCAAGTTAAACCCACATAGTACACAATACATAACACTATGCATAACACCAAAGCAGAGGACACAATGTACATTCATAAACCCACACAGGAACACCTCATAATGCCTTTCCAGAAGCATAGACACTATTTACATGATCAAGATGTCAGCAACACTGCTCTCATTCATAGCTACAGGATATAGGTCTGTGCTTATGTATTATGGTCAGTAAATGTGGGTAAATCATATGTTGAAATACATGTGATGGCAAACAGTTTTTTCCCTTGCATCATCATTATTCTCCCTGTCTGTAGGCAACACTTTAATAAGATGTGTCAGTATGCTACTTAGGAGCAGCAGGCTATGGTTGTTGGGTATCAGTTAAATGTACTATATGCCTACCTAACTGGCATGATGGCATACACCATGAAGCACAGCCTTCTTTCCCACTCATCCCTACATCACCTGCTGCATTTGTGTCCCTCTCCATCTCCCTGTCTCACTGTCCCCTTGTATCTTTTGTACAACAGGACATGAATGCAAAATGTCATGTCAATCATAGTATGCTGTTTAGCTATACATGACAATTGGTGCCATGGATAATATGATATTTCTGTGCATAATTTATTACTTTTTCACAACTCTCAACTTAAGTTTCTTGTGCCAAAAAAACTGGTGTGTATCACTTCCTTTTCTCTTTCTCACGTCTGCTCTGTGAATTAAATCTGAGTGCAATAAAGGAGACCTTGGATATTTAAATTGATACACTGCTCATCTGATGGAGTTTCATATTGTTCAGTTACCCAAAACTCAATTCATTCAACAAGCACACTACATTCATGACTGAACACAGAGGGGTTCTTTGTTATAATGCTGGGGAAAAACCATGGGGATGTAACTACAAAGTACATGCAAAATCAAGAATGTCAAGAATGTGAAAATAATATGGATATAGTTCGTTGGTAACAAGATAGTTACACTTGTAGATTGTCCTACCTTTAACTACCTCACCACCATTTCTTTTTTTTGGAATATACAGAGTGTTCATCCCTTTTTCCAAAGCTTACAGTAAAATGATAACAATATCAATAATATTATTACAGCAGGTGTCAGTTTCATTTAGAATCGTTTAAGACTGTTTTTCATTTTTCAAAGTGTGTGCGTGCCTGGGAATGAAGCGGTGGTTGAGCCTGACTGCTCAGTTTGGGACACAAGACATGCAGAGAAAGAAGAAGATGAAGCATGGAATGCAACTTCATTTAGATAGTGGGCAATTAGAAAAAAATATGAATTGCAATGAAATGAATTGCCAGTCCTGAATTTCAGGCAGTCTAAAGTTACAATTTGTTTTTTTTTTTTTTTTCATGAATTCGATCACAATGAGCATTTGAAGTTAAGACTTTTCTATTCCCTGCAATTCTTATATTTCCAGCTGTAACTACTGGATATATTAAGCAAAGCTTTTATTAATATTTCTTATTTGTCTCTTACAATGGAACATTTTGGAGGGCAAACATTTTTCCCTCTGCACTGTACATGAAGCCAAAAGAAATGTAGAAGTCTCAACCTTGCAAAATGCATCATTCATTGGGGTTTAAATAGTTGCTAAAAGAAAAACAGAGTGGATTTAACCAACTCATCATCGATAATGTTAAAACTGATTCCTCTGTTTCTATGGTAACAACTGTACAAGGGATTTAGCATAGCTGGAAAAAAAGTATTTCACTGTCAATTGAAAAGTTGTTAGGTGAAGGCCATTGAGAGATTCATTGGCCGTTGCAGTCAGATGAACAACTTTCTCTAACAACATACAACCATAGTTCAATTCTTCTGTTGAGTAGAATGGACTTCAAATCAATACCTTCTGAAGGAAAAGATACAAATTTAAATAATTAAAAATTATGACTTTAAATGTAGCTCTTGGATGGAATAACCAGCTGCTTTTTGAAAGGTACTTCAGTTACATTGTCTATAGATTGACACGTATGTATATACAAACATGTGTTGCACACTTAAAGATATATGTGATTTCCTTGTAAGACACCCCTAGATTCGTTAAAAAAATCTGCAGAACACTTGCTGACAGTTGTCTTTTCACTTCCTTCATGTCCTTGATTGGGTGACAGATAGACTGTTCAAAAACTGCATGATGCATAAAGTACAACTATGGCTTTTAGTACAGTTGGAGGAAATAGCCAAATGGAAACAACGTTCTCTCCCCACGTACGTTTGTCTGTGTGAGAAACCTCAACTTCATCTACAACTGCAGTTACAACGAAATCCAGCCATGTAAGAATGTGGGAGAGGTTATCTCACATGCTAAACTGATCAAAGGGCAAATAAGTTATCTTAACTGCAATGTGCTCATCTTTATTCTGAGGTCCTTGCAAGAATTCAAAGATCAATTTCTGGTACTCTGACATGTTACTCAATTGCTTCCTGACACAATTGGTTTGTGATACTGGGAGTTGGCTGGGTTTAGTTGGCTGCTCTGACTGAACAGTGCCAGTGGCTTCTTCCTGTAAGGGTTCACCTGGAGAAACCTGATGGGAGTCCACTCTGAACCTATCCAGTGTTTGAGGATCTTTGAGGATGAGAAAATCATTATAATTCCAGGTTGCAACCCAACTGGCACTTGAGACTCTTACCCTCGCTAGCACTTTAACACCTTTGTCCCAAAAGACATGCACTTTACGTTTTAAGTCACTCCGGATAAGAACGGCTGCGAAATGCCTATAATGTAATGTACTGTAACATCTTTCTTAACTGAAATAATTTTTTAGAAAAACGATTTAATATACTGTAAATATGCTATAGAACACATTTTCTTTCTTAGCGCTGTTTTCCTCCTCTAAACTGTTGCCAGGGCCAGAACTATAACAACACTGTGATTTCTTTTTTGAACACCAAAACTTTACCCACACTACAGACTCCTTACCCCTGTCTGTCAGAGAAATTGTCTCAAGAATTCATTTCATCAGAAACCTTTCATCAGATCTCAGGCTGCCCAGCTAAAACTATACAAAGATGTGAATTTTTATTTATTTGGTTTCTTTTTTACTTCTAAAAATATTTTTTTCAGATGAATTCAGTTCTTCAGGCCATGACACCATTCAAAAAATTGGAATACATTGCATATTTTCAAGCCTGTATTTCATGCATTTCCTGCAGATGGACTACCATACTGGGAATTAATAAGCATACATGTAATAAGCCACAGGCCACCTTTCACTAATTGGTACTTCTACAGTCTACCAAGTCCATGTCAGTGAGGTTTCTGTGGGCCAGAAATGTCATCTCTGGGAATAAAATATAGATCTTTCCAATGTGTTTTGACACAGTAGGAATTAATTTAACTAGGAACCGGAAAAAGAGGCTGGAATAGTGACATAAGATTTCTGTGGGTGTACATACATCAGCAATGTTCTTACATATAGTTTGTTCAGAGTCCAGTTTCCATGGCTACAAGAGATGGGATATCTTGAATGAATCATTTTCTTGACTTTGTGAATATATTTTTTTATGTTTATTGTGAATAATACATTGCAGAAAGGCAGCCATAATGGCTAAGCTGGATCTTTTTGTTGGTTTCAGGGCTTGTTGATGGAGGCAGCAGGGTGTGGGACACTATAATATTCCTCTTGTTATCCATTGTACACTGAAAAATATTGAGCTCTGTACCCATTGTGAATTTGATAGAGCCTATTATTTCAAAGGTTATAACATTTCATTAAACAATTAAATATAACAGAGAGCAGTGATTCTAGATCATTAATATATAGTATGTCTCCGGGGAAAATACATTCACATGTTCTGAGAAAATGTGGTCATTGACATGGAACAAAAGCCTGAAAGATACTTGCTGATGGCTCAAAATAATTACCGTGTTTGTTTTAGAAGAATGTTCTTAGGATATCTGTCTTTATTACCACTACTGCTATACTTACTGTTAGTATCATGTCCTGCACTCAAACACACCTTAATTATTTCAGCTGTACATTTATTATCGCTCTGCATTTACCATCACTTTATTTACCCATTGATTTTCCTTTGTGAATGAAAGAGGTAATAAGAATAATATCTGAGCTTCCAGAAACACACAAGTAGAGGTATTACCTCAATTTACAATTTGTAAGATGAGATATATGTATTTTTTTAGTATAACAATTTCTAATAATCATCTGCTTTGATGTCTTGACCTGACGACACAAGTAATATGGTATCTGCCCAAGTATATGTCTGTATAACAGGACAGAAATATACTGTATAAATGTAGTTAACTGTAAAATATTGTGCATCTTGTACACATAAATGAAATAATGTGAATAAAGTGAACAAAAAATAAATAGGAATAAATATAAGCAGATGAACAATAAAGGAGGCTGCAATGTGCCTCACAACCACATTAATGCAAGAATAAAACTGCCATATACTTTTGTTTTCCTGTGACCCACGGTTCAATACGAACAAAGTAATAACTCCATAGATTTCCAGCCTAGGGCTTCATATTGACCAACAGTTCAACATTAATAATGGATATCTTGTTATGAACTTTATCTTGTTATGTAATTTGTTTTAGTTTGTCATTTAATTTTACAATCATCAGGCTATAGCTATATTTATCTACAACACCAGGGTCACTATATACGTGATAACTATATTAGTTTCTCAAGAGATAATAGCAGACAGAGGCTAAGACCGGCTGACCAGGATGTCTGGATAGCAATCTATCGACCCATCAGTTTTTTGATATTATTACCAGCCTTTACCAGAATCTAATAAAAAAAATAAATACCTATTCCCTTTTGCCATGTCTTTAAAAATTTTTGAGACAAGTTACTATTAGGAAACAGACTAATGTCATGCCGGGGGCCGGGGCTAACACTCTTCAGATGTGACACATAAGGAAGCCACTCTGTTATTTAATGTCATCACAGGGAAAAGTGAAATAAAAAGGCCTATTACCTGTTGCCATTCTTGTAAAAGTTATCTTTCTTCTTTGAACGATAAACTCTGGTAAAAAGCATAATACACTGGGGGGGTCAATGTACAAAGATCCCAAATGAGGTATGTTATTTTACATTTGCGCCGAAGGTATTTGTAGCATATTACATTCTTTGCAGATGATCAACTAAAAATCAATTAAACATCCATATTTAAATCAGGGCTTTTGCTTGCTTAGAAGGGATCGAGACCTTTGTTTAGTACAAACTGTTTACATACTGGATGTCTGCCAGGAGAAAGGCCTGAAAAGATTGTAACTACAGTTACTAGCAGTACTCTCATTTATGCCACATAAAATCACTGGCATATTATACATAATATTGCTTATTTGATTAAAATACTTGTTACTGTTGTATTCTGCAATTTAATTTTACAATCATCAGGCTATAGCTATATTTATCTACAACACCAGGGTCACTATCCCTTTACCTATTCCCTTTTGCCATTTCCACCACCTCCCAATTTACAGGACTTAAAGGATCTGCTGCTAACGTTTTGGTGCCAAACAGCACAGCACACCTTCAGAAGTCTAGTGGAGTCCATACCTCAATGGGTCAGGGCAGTTTTGGCAGCAAAAGGGGGACCTACACAATATTAGGCAGGTGGTCATAATGGTATCATCATACGCATCCCTGATGGTAATGCATGATGGATAAGTATCTGCATGCATTTCTCAGCATTGAGGACACCATTGATCCTGACCAAATCTCTAACTCCATTTGTAGAAATGGAGCCCCAAACTTACAAGGCACCTCCACTATGCTTCACTGTTGCCTGCAGACACTCATTATTGTACCACTCTCCAGCCCTTCGGCAAACAAACTGCCTTCTGCTACGACCAAATATTTCAAATTTGACTCATCAGTCCAGAGCAGCTGCTGCCATTTTTCTGCACCCCAGTTCCTATGTTTTCGTGCATAGTTGAGTCGTTTGGCCTTGTTTCCATGTCGGAGGTATGGCTTTTTGGCTGCAACTCTTCCATGAAGACCACTTCTGGCCAGACTTCTCCTGACAATAGCTGGGTGTACCTGGGTCCCACTGGTTCCTGCCAGTTCTGAGCTGATGGCATTGCTGGACAGCTTCCAGTTTCAAAGGGAAATAAGCTTGATGTGTTTTACACCTGCTGCACTGTATCCTCCAACACAGTAGTTTCTGTTTCAGTTAGTGACTGTGTTTCAACCTATATGTGAAATTGATGATCATGAGCACCTGTTTGGTATAATTGGTTGGTCATACACCTGACTATAATCCTACAAAATCACTGCCTCTGTGAAAGTGTACCTATAAGAATTGATGCTGGTTTGAAGGTAAAAGGGTCGTAACAAATATTGATTTGATTTAGATTTTTCTTTAATTTGCTCACTTTGCATTTTGTAAATTGATAAAAAATAAACAATTATTATTTATATTTTTGAAAGCATTCTTACTTTACAGCATTTTTTCACACCTGCCTAAAACATACAACATACTGTATTATTATTATTATTATTATTATTATTACTACTACTACTACTACTACTATGTTTTTTTGGCATTTCAATAAATTTCATAATTTTTCACCCTATTTATGTTGTTAGCCTGCTGTTTGACGAGTTTTCATCCTCACATGTAGTTACACTGTCCTAGTCCTGAAGCACAACTGACTGTAGTTGCATGTGCTATTACAAACCCCATTGCTGAGTGTGTTCTTACACAATTGTCAGATGTGTAACTACAGACACATTGTTATGCTTTTGTTGTTCCATACATCATTTCAGCTAACAACTGGATGAGTCTGAGATGCCAGGTGATGAGAACATGGTGCTTTAATTAAAGACCAACACAGATACAATACTGTAGCAAGTATAGCATTTTTCTGTGCTTGCCTTGTCAGTGCACAGCTCAACTTGCTTCATAATGAGCTGCTGAGCTATGCTGGGGATATCAGCTAGTTCTGGTCGGGAGAAAATGAGGTAAAATACATTTAAAATACAGCATAATACATATATCTGGTTTCAGCCCTTCATTCTCTGCGACACTGATTACATACTGTACATAATGATAATAAATGAATTAACCTTGTAATGTAGTAACTGAATCTGCTACTACTGTAGATGGTCCTTTGTAATTCTGAATGTCATCGTAACTTTAAACAATGAACTTGTGTAATACAATTTAAGTGGCTGTATGAATGTAAGTATCAATGAAAAATGGATTTATAATTCCCTTTTCCAACAGATTCCTCTACTCTTGGTTTGACAAGCATGTATTTAGTTGTATGGTCTGGGTAATAAAAAATTCATTATTGTTATAATGTCATCTTAATTTTTTTAAAGTTATACACTTCATGTGCACAAATTGCAATAATCCTTTTGCTTTCATGCTTCATTTAAATGTGATCCCTATTGATGTTGTTAAATTATCAGACCGCTTTGAAACGGATGGTTGGATCATCTCAGGATTAAAGAGAAGAATATGAAACAAAAGAAAAGCGACTCTGTCAGTCTCTCTTCACACAGTATACCCTGTGGGAAGAAGGGAAACCTAATTTCATGCAAAATCATTACATCAAACCAGAGACTTCAGCCAAACCTTTCAAATACCAGATGAAACTGTGACACAGTTGTTTGGAGTGAAATAACTGATATTGTAATGCAATGTTGGCACAGATGATCATAATTAAATATCAGCTAGTTTGCAGTATTGATCATATGACATTTGGCCTGAGGTTGTGCTTGGAACAACCATCAGCTCAGGTGACAGTACCTCAAAAACTGGATGACTGTAACAATTCATTATTGTCTAACATCAGTGCAAACTACCTATAGAGCTACCTGAGCTTATATTGTACACTGTAAATTCACAAACCTATGTGTATAACTACACATGTTTTGCTTTTACAATGCAGATATTGATACATTATTCATCAAATTTATGATTTCATAACACTTTGATATGACATTGCCAAGGTAGTCATATGGAAGTCAGGCTTACCCACCAGTAGGTCGATGAAACCCATGTGTTAAAATGCAATGTAATACTGTGGCAGTTGAGATCCCAATTCAGATTCACCTCTAGGTGTTGAAATGAGATTTTAAAGTGCGGTCAAACAAAGTGGTGATGAATTTTTCCCCTGCTTATGTTGTCCTGTAATGCTATACTTGTAACCTTCAAGAAAGATAAAAAAAAAAAAAAACATTTTACCCAGTAAAAACAACTGTTACTCTGGGATTAGAAAGTCATCTTGAAAAGTCAGAATAAAGGACAATCGCAAGTATCTCTCCAAATGTGTCAGTTCATTTTCTCCTGTGCATGGAAGTATATGAACCAAACGCATCACCAGTGAAGGTTGGAGTTGGAATGCCATTTTATACACCTCATAACCAAGAGCATTTAGAGCTCCCTGGTGTTTGTTAACAATACATGAAAAAGCATAGCTCCTTAGGAGTTGTTAACAAAATGAAATTGACAACTTGACAACTGTAACACTAAGTCTTAGACTTGTACTACAACTAAGTACTGCAGACTACTATAATTAAATACCTTTATCCATCACAGAATATCATAGAATTGGAACATAATGGTTCAAACAATCTTTGAATTAAGTCAAATAAGATAAAATAAAAACAACTGTTGATTTTGCTATATGGTTTGTGAATCAAATTCATAAAGTCGTGAATTGATCTGTCCACAGACCATTCTATCAGGGATCTCTTTTCTTGTTCTTTAGGGATGAGGCCCAGTCTGCACTGACAAATCTGGCCTCTGTTTGCTTGTATATAAGAGGAAGAGTATAATTCTGCATTCACATGTGCAGCAGCATAAATACCAGTGGAATGGTGGAAGATGGCAAAATAGGAAGGTTAACAGGCCTGGTACAAACGTGCCTGTTGCAAATTTTATATTCCACTTTATTTTAACAATACAATTAATAAATAATCAAAACTAACTTCAATCTATGATCATGCAGGATTGAAAGCTAAATTGTTCCATAATCATGAAATCAAACAACAATTAATGTCTTATATCAAATAACATATTGATAAAAGCTATCTGCCATGCCTTCACAAGAAATCAAAATCTGGTTTAGCTATTACAGTAAATCATATGGCAAAAGTTTAAAAAATGGAACTCTTGATGGTAAGGACTGTCTACTGCTATGGTAGATTCCACTGTCCTCAACAGAATATGCTGTCATCCCCTCAAAGAAATCAATGACATCTGGTTTGTTATCTACCATCCACAGCTGCCTATGTGGACACAGCATAAGTCAGAGGAAGATGAATTCATGCTGACATATTCACATTCAAATACAATAACAGCCCAAGCTGATCCAGACTTTTTCCAAATGCAATTGAAAATTGATTTGGAACAATCTGATCAATGTCCGATCTCTTGTATTTAGACTAAAATTAATGGATGTCATGTCCAATTTGTGTAGATTCTGGATTTTGCCTTGCATATTCAAGATTAAGTACGATGGTAACATTCCTGAAAACAGCACAGATTATGCATCACCAATGCTGATTTTTGTCAGCCAAACAACAGCGACTTTCATTGTGGCATGTGCAAACGTTTGGGCACCCTAAGCTTTGGAAAGTCTCAGATGTTTTTACAAGGTCTCAGACCTTGATTAGCAAGTTAGGCCAGAGGCATGTCAACAATGGTCATTATAAACTGTCAGCTGATGCTATTTTAAAGCTTTATAAATCCCCTATTCTTCAAACCTTGTGCTCAGCAGCCATGGGCTCCTCTAAGCAACTGTCTAGGGATCTGAAAATGAAACCAACTGATGCTCACAATGCAAGGGAAGGCTGTAAGAGCATGGCAAAGCGTTTTCAGATCACAATTTCCACAATGTGAAATGTAATTAAGAAATGGCAGTTAAGGGGAACTGAAGAGGTCAAGATGAGATCTTAGAGAGAACTGCTCGTATGCTGGTCAGGAAGGCAAATAAAAACCCCCATATGACTGCAAAGAAGCTGCACAAAGGTTCAGCTCGTTGTGCATTGTTCCACAACATGATCTTCATAGAAGAATCATAAGAAGGAAACCTTATCTGCGACCCCATCACAAAACTTAATGTGAACTTAATGTTGAAGTATGCAACAGAACATCTAGACAAGCTAGATGTGTTTTGGAAACAAGTACTCTTGACTGATGAAGTTAAAATAGAAATCTATGGCCATCAGCAAAGGAATGTGATAAAAAAGGGGTGGGGGGTGGGGGGAGGAGCAGAACTTCATGAAAAGAGCACCTTACCAACTCTTAAGCATGGGGGTGGATCTATCATGTTTTGGGGTTGTGTTGCAGCCAGTGGCACAGGAAACATTGCATAGGTGGGGGGAAGAATGGATTCCACTAAATACTAGCAACTTCTGGGGGCAAATGTCACACCATCTATAAAAAACTTGAAGCTGAAAAGAGGATGGCTTCTACAACAGGATAATGATCCAAAACATACATCAAAATCCACCATAAATTACCCCAAGATACCCAAACTGAAGCTTTTGGACTGAAACGTCATTGAAAATCTGTTGGTAGGTCTTAAACAACCTGTGCATGCATGATGGCCCAAGAATATCTCAGAACTAGAAGCCTTCTGCAAGGAAGAGTTGGAGAAAATTCCAAATACAAGAGTTGAAAGACTTTTAGCAGGCTACAGAAAGCATTTTCAAGCTGTGATATCTGCCAAAGGGGGTGTTACTAATTACTGACTATGTAGGGCGTCTGAACTTTTGGACATTGCCAAAATGGCAATTTAATTTTTTTCTTTTTTTTTTACATGTATGAAATAAGGAATAACTGTGTATTAACAGTTATTAACAAAATAGTGTGTTTTATGCTCCATTTGCTACAGAGGCTGTATTTACTACTTGTCAATTAAAAATCAACAAAATATGTCATTTGGCCAAGGGTGACAAAACTTTTGTATATAACTATATATTATTTAGTCACATATGCATGTTTTAATACCTCTGTTCTTGTAGACAGCACCCACTTAGAAAACATAGCTATGGTAAGGGCTGAGTTACCATGCCTGCAACTATTTAAATCATCAAAATGTGGGAGAAAAACCAAAATACCTTATGCCACTTGTCAAATCTAATTTTGATGAATTCATCCAGCCATCATAATATTCTGAAAGTAGTCTGACTATTTAACATATAGTAGTTTTACACTGTGATGTAGCAGCTCTTCTGTTTGAATAATACATGATATGAAGGGTACAAATCCTTAGACCTAGTTAAATATGTATTTTGTTATTGATGAAATGTTTCCTGTAGTCATGAGGCATTAAGTACCACAACTGACCTTAAAATGTTATTTTTAATGAACTTATTATAGTAGAAAGTTATATTTTTTGCTCTTTTTCATTATTTACATCATCATTTTGGAGGAACAATATTATTTTAAGCTACAATTTTATTCTATTTAATAATTTAAGATGGCAAAACTTCAAAGAGACAATGGCAGAGAAATTCATGAAATTGCCACTTCCAGAGCCATATATATCCTCACTGTATTAACAAAGGGATTACATATATGCTTTTATCTTAAATGTTGCTATAAAGGTATATCTTTTCATGGAACTGGCCAATGATTAGGCTGATACCAGACATGTGGCAAACTCCACATGGCATGTGGCATTACACTGGCATAATGCAATGTTTATGAATGTAAAATACACAGTAAGAGAAATCATTTACATTTAAAATGAATATAACCAAAATTAATGAGCAATTGTACATCAAACATAATTTAGCACCCCTGATCGCTTACCATTCTAAGGCCCTGTCTATTGTTTGGATGCATGCCATGATATTGAATCTAGGCTGTTTTGGTGGCTAATGTGGTCAGAAACTATGCATTGCAGCAAGTATGTGAGTGTACCATTGCCCTGGGAGGTTGAGGTAAAGCAGGTGGGTCTATCTGTGCCTTATCGTGCACCTGAACTATCTTTGATCAACTGAACACCTGCACCTGCAATAATGCAGCACAGCTGGGGGACTGCAGAGTGAAAATATTCAGTGGCTGGCGGAACTTGCTTCAGAGGAGACATTGTGCTTATGTGTGGTTACGCACGGACACGGTTGTACAAAAAGATTGATCTAGAAATACAAGGAAACATTCTAAATGTGAAGAAATAGTACTTCTGGAATGAAACATTTTTTTAGATAAAACAAGCATTTTAAATGGATAGACTTTACATAAATGACAATAGTTAAATAATGCATAATGTATCATAATGTGCTAAATCAGTGATTTTCATAGGTGACATTCTCATCCAGCCAGTGAGCATTTCTTTTGCCCCTGTAGTTGAGCAGCCACTTTTCTGCTATTATTGTGAAACTAGCTGGTATAAGTTTGTGATTCTGAGTGCTACAGCAACAGAGCAATATCAAGCAGTGCATGCTGTACACAGACTGAATCAACTTTTATTTTGACAGTGAAAATAAAGTTAATGTAATTGCTAGTAATTGCAAACATACAGTGGCAGTCCAAGAGACCAAACACATGGGTTTCTGTGTCAACTTCCCATCCAAATCTGCGGTTCGTGAAGGTAAAACTGAGACTCTGTTAACCTCTTACAACCAATCAGTGTTTACCATCCACAAAACCTCATTTGCTTAAGAGAACGTAGTGACTGCATCTCTCCGGGTGGCCTGGCACCTTGCCAAAAGCAAAAAGCCTTTTGTTGACTCAAAGTTGGTTGAAGACGTGCACAGTCAATATGTTATCATAATGCAAACATTTCATTTTATGAACCTGATGGTAAGTCATAAGTTACAAGACCACATTTACAACAGTTTATGGCCTACTAATGAAAATGTTAGCATTAGATTTTGTACATTAAACTATGTTATTATATAACATATATATAGTTATATTATAGGCCTACTGTGTAATATGATATTATTATATGCTTCGTGCCCAACTGGCCCACCACTCTATTCACAAATGTAAAAGTGGCCCACCAACAATGTTAATTGAAAACCCTGTGCTCAATGTAGGCTTTTATGTTTCTGTCATGCATTGTGCTGTCAAATTACCTTTGGCAAGGAAGCCTTTTGTTTTTCAGGGATGCATGAATCTGTTGGCGTATGAAGAAATGTATATTATTATTATTCACAAATACATGAATAAATCAGTGACACAAAACTGTCAATGGCACCCCACTCAAACCCTACAGAGGGTACATCAGAACATTTGAATGCATATACAAGCAAACAGTAAAATAAAAGCTGTCTTGAGGGAGGGACGCAGGGTGTACCATTCCCAGAGGACAGCAATTATTTTTTTTCAGTCAACAGTCAAAAGTTAGTGCTTGGGGAGTTATTAAAACAAGGTTTTTGACAGGAGCTTGTCTTTAAATTCAGGCAAATTTCCTTTTGGAGAAGAAACTGAAGATTGATACACTGCATATGTGAAAATAAACTATAAAACGATAAAAAAGAAAGAAAAAAACATATAATGGAGAAAAAAAAGATTTGTTCATAAAAAAGTGCCTTATGGGTTATAATGCTTGTGGCAACACTTGCTTTTTCTGCTGCACAAATGATTTTTGTTGGTGTTAATTGGGCTTTCAGCTAAAAGCAGCTGTATGTTTACAGTTGTCTTTTCAAATTGTCTGTTCTACATTTTTACACATGTATTAAGTCTTCTGTTTTCACATATTCAGTGTATCAGTCTCCTTTGCATTGCAGTAGGGGTATTTTAATTTAAATGGCCTTGTTCACTGATGGCCAACTTTACTGACTGTGGGTAGTAAAGGCCTGGATAAATATTATACATACTGTTAGTAAACAATAAAATTATCAAAATGAGTACAACAACCATGTTGTTAATGAAGAGACAGATCCCATGCTCGCAGTTGAAGACAAGTACTTTACTTACACAGCCGGCCGTGGGAACACAAGCATGGAGCAAAATGTTCAATGATTACAATGAGTGGACAACATTTATACAGTTTAAGGTAGATACATTTGCATGTGATGGCTCAGATATGGTAATGGGGAACCCTAAGTTCCGCAGACGGCAGATACCAGGTCGTTAACAGGAGGCGCCATTTGGCCCTGGTCGGATGCGGCAACATTCCTCTGTAATTCCAATACACATTCTCAAACACAGTGCCGTTCTCCAAAACTGTCTCCCAACACATAATAACCAGTCATGACCTGTGCAATTTGCAGTTTATAACTTTTTCTGATGGGTGGTGTCACAATACCTCACCTGGTCTTGGTACATATGCAGTTCTTCATATACTTAAAAGTTATACTGGGAGGAGATTTTGCACAGGTAATGTGCAACCCTCATGATTGCAAGGAACCATTGGGACCTTTGCAAAATATAAGGCTGTATGAACTGAGTACTGAGAAATGATAAATTAATCATCAGCATGGATTTTAACTTTTTTTCCACTCCATTCATACATGTCCATGCACAGGACCATACAACAAAAATAAAAGTATATTCAGATATAAAACTTGTTTGAAATGTAATCTATTAACACTACAGTGAGATAAGCACAAATCACAATCAATCTGAGTGCAAATGTTCAGGGCAAGGGCTGTGAAACAGCTAATGGGTTTGAATGTACTACTTTGAACTAAGGAGGCAGGCTCCAGACCAAGGTAAAAGTCATGAAGTAGAAATTATGAAGACCTGGATTGATCCTGGATATTCAGAGGTGGTGGGGATTCTATATATTTGACTAGGATTGTTTTCTGTCGTGATTGCAGGTGCTATCTTGGGCTTTATTATTTGTTTTGTGCTTTCTCGCCTGCACTATCGTCGGGAAGCTAACAACGTTCTTTTGGTTATCGGCTGATTACTAGGTGTGGCCGATTAGTAATTGGTTTCAGGTGTGTGAGGTCTTTATATTACCCAGGGATTCAGCATCTCTTTGCGTTAGTGTCGCCTATACACTTCGCTGGCTTTGGCAGAGATTTTGTCCTCTGGTTTTTGGCTTAGTATGCCTGGTGTGTAAGTATAATGTAGGAATCTTTATGAAGTTCTTTATTTTCTTTTTCTTGTGGGATTGATCCGTGTTCACCCACCGAAGAATTTTGGTGCTGAAGTATCTGCATGGTACTTCGCAGTTTGCTCTTCATATATTAAGAGCTGTTTTTCACTCCTGAAGTCTTAGTTTCTTTTTATTTATCTGAGAGTTGGGGTTCTCCCACAGTGTTGTTTTTGTTTTTGTTTTAGGGATTTGTTTCCTCTATTCTGTCTCCTTCGAGACCTTAGTGGTTGGGGAATTCGTTCCTTAGCTTTTCGTCTGTGTATTGTACACACTAAGGGGTCCCATCATCATCATCACCCTCATCAGTCCTTACAGTTTTCAGGCTTGGTCTTCTGTGGCTTGTAAATCTTAAAATGAAAATCAGAGAAACTTGCATATGAATGTAGGAGGGTAATGCAAAATGTCTTAAGCCAATAATATGCTGTATGACAGTCAGATACAAATGAACTTTGTTTGTTGTAGTTTGAGTAAACAATGTGTGCATTCTCTATTGAACAACATCAAGTCATTAAATTAGTTTGGAAAAAAAGTTATTAAAATCACAGATGAAACATTTAAAGATGTTATGCATATGTGGGTGTAAAAGTTTGCCAGAGTATAGTTCCCTTCTATCTGATCTATATGGGAAACTTTCACATTAAGTTGACAATTCACCACACAGAAAAATCAACTCTTCTTTCTAAATGTGAGGTGTAATCCCATGTATTCCTTTAGATGGCAGCAGTTAAAACAGATCATTATTCTTCATTGTGTGGGACAGTGGCAGGTGTGACCAATGAGCCAAGTGATGAGTGGAAAGAAAACACAGAGTAAACAAAAAATGGCCAAAGGCCTTTATTCACCACCGCATAGAAAAACACAACAATAAACTGAAACCATAAACCAGTGAAATCACAACAAATACCCTTACAGCCCAAAACTCAACAAAAGCAATGAAAAACCAACAACAGCCCCCTTCAGCCTTGATGTCTGTGCTTCAATAGATGTCCTAACTGAAGGCAAGTGCTCACACCTGGGTTGATTAGAAGTCTTACAAGAATTTACAGCACTATAATAGGAGGGGCCAAGGAGGTTACCCCTCCCACCACCTCTCCCAGCACCACTCTGGAAACATCTTGCTGAAATGGCTGTGTGTGTTTTTGGGGTAGGGTACTCTTAGCATCTTCAGATGGACACAAATCAGGTTTTATATCATCTTGCTCCTTTGCCAGTTTCAGCCATTGTAATACAATGACACAAATATGAAAAAAAAAAAAAAATCAGCATATCTTTCAAAGGCGAAACACACAAACAGCACAAGTAAGCTTGTCAACATAGTTATTTCCATAAGTAAAATGGATTTAGTATTTAAAGAATGCTCATACAACAATTAAATTGTTGACATTGTTGATGTTTACATTTATATGGCAATAAAAGTAAAGTAAGTTAATACAACAATTAAATTTGTATTTTGACATTTTCCTGGATGGATGATACAGTAATCTCTTTGTGTCGTCTTCTCTGACCACAAGAGATGATTAAGGCAGATAAAGGAGAATATTTTATGAGTGAGCTCCACTGTAAAACAGTAAATGCTCATTCTCATGTTGAATTAGTCAAAAGCTAAGTAGGTTTGTAAATGTTTCTCATGTGTGTCTAGTATACCGATTCTATTTCAGGAATCAACCATTTATTTATTAGAATCGCATGCTGTATTGGATTTTTATACAAATAGTTTCGTAGCTAAGTCTATCTGAGACACATCAACAGTCATACAAACATAGTAGATGCCCACCAGGATGATCCCATGTGGGGAAAGTGTTAGCTGAATTCATAACATCTGGCCCTTTGTGGTTTTGTCTTTTTTCTTTTTTAGGTTTTTGGCTGGGAACCAGTTCTGGCAGTTCTGGTCCTGCAGAGCCCTTGTTCTGTCAGTGAATACAGAACCAGGTCATTGTGACAGAGCAGGAATTTCACTTGTATTGCATAAAGAATGAAAGTGGAGTTTTCACATTTACAATTAAACTGCTAAGTTTTAATTGAAATATGTAACATTACTGAGCTGATATTGCAGCCTAACGTTAGAGTGTATTTTTTTTTTTTTTTTTGTGGGGACACTGCTAATTTTGAGAATTCCCAAAATCCAAGTGAAACGGATAATTTGGGAATGAAGCAAGGAGATATCCATGTTTCATGTATGGCATCTAGGCCTTGTTTGCAAAAGTACTTGGAGGGTGCCAGCTGAAGGATGCTGTGCCAGCAGAAGTTTCCATATCAATGCTCAGTAACAGTCAGCAGCCTGTCAGGGAAGACAACATAATGCCTTCATTAAATGTCCAGCACTATGAATACCAAGCAATAGTATCACCAATTGATAATACTCAATAATTGATCAAATGTAATAATTACAAAATATGTACATTACTAAGGTAGATACAGTATGTGCTGAGTTGAGGAAGAAACTCAGTTGGCTTGTTGAAGGCTTGAGGACTATAGTATAGTGCTACCTCTGGCAATTAAAACAAGCGGTAAAGTAGCAGTAGCTGCAGTCGAGGGATAGCATTTTAAACATGACAAGAAACAGGAAAGGATTTCAAAGGAAAGCATGAATGAATGAAAATCGCTAAAGGTAGTAATCTCTCCTGGAGTGAGCTGAAAAAATGTTTCAACATAGCAGCAAAACACAATAAATCCACATTTTTTGGGGGGGGGGGGGGAACTCATAAAACGTCCAAGTAACTCTGTTGCTAGAATTACAGCGTTCCCAGCCGTCTGAGGTCACCCAAACAATTTCCATACAGATACAGACTCTAAAGAAGATCAGTGAGGAAGACTGTCCTCATTAAGAGTCTATTCAATCTCTCCTTCCTTTCTGGCAAATTCACCATTTTATGATCAGAAACAGCCTGAGAGTTAATTCAATGCAGAATTTCAGTTAATTAAATTTGTGGAAACACAAGACATACAGTATGTGGAAACAAAGAGTCCAAACAGTATACATGAATACATATTTACACACATACATACAATTTTATTCATAAAATGGTTGTTGTGCTTCTGCCTTGTTGTCGGTATTATAATGTTGCAAACATCTGTATCAAAACTTTCCAACATTGCCGACATTGAAACAAAACCTAATTTACCCATATGGTTGGTCACCTTGCTAGGACTTGTGTGCAGATGAGAGATTGAGAAGTTAAGACCGGCTTTCATTGCTCAGCGCAAGGTTTGTGGCAAAATGTATTAACAAGGCATTGTCTATGGAAGCTATGTCAAAAGTATTCTTGTATTTAAATTCCCAAGCTTTCTGAGCACTGTTAAAATACATTTTAAGGATTGCCATGTTGGGGTGCACAAAATTCTGTTTTAATGGGAGGGAACAAATTATGTATGAACAACCCCTTAATTTTTGCATCCTTATCTGCCCCCGGTTAACTTCTAGCTGCTAAATATTGTTTTTGAAACCTTGTGTACAAGAAACAGGACAGGATCTCAAAGGAGATCCACTAATGGCCTGTTGTCACCGTTGTTCACTGATAGAAACGTCCCCATGGGAAACCCATCAATGTTATGTGTGTCACAAAACAACTGTAAATATCCCCACATCTAGTCAGCAACACCATCAATGATGTTTGCTCTTACTTGCCTTTAGAACCAATCACCAATTTCTGTTTTTAGAAATGAATGTCGGAAGAACTATTAACTATTATTAACTATTCAATTCCTGCATTTCATTCATATTGGAATTGTCAGGTTTTTAGCAGGGGAGACTGGGGATGATTATAACACAGGGAAGTTTAAACACTTTCAATTCAAAGTAAGCCAGATTCATGTAATCATTAGTGTACAGGCTCAATTCCAACCTGAGCTCACATGTAGCGTTACATGCCCCTCTGCAACTCTGTCAGGTTTATAGTCAAAAAACTGATTTTTGAGGTAAGAAAGCATTTTTTTGACGACATCTATTTTTGACTTGTTTGTGGTGTAGCTGGATTTATAAAACTTATATTTGATTAATCACCGGGCTTTCAGCTTATATTTAATGCGTTTCATGAACATGAATTTCAAGTCTTCATGCTACAACTACTATAAGATGGGTGACAGGTTTGGAGATAGTTGTAACAGGATTTTCAAGTTTCACAACTATCCCCTAATTATGATTATGGCTGTTTCTTGTATTTTCTTGTATGTTTCAGCATGCTAAACAATGGAAGTGAAAACATGACAGGGGAGTCGTGCAGATGTTCTCTAAAAAGCCTCAAATGAGATTCTACAGTGTGGATCTATGCAATCTCTGACAACAAGTTATGGTATTTTTATGTAACTCTGTAGATACTATAAAACATCACAGGTGCTGTAGGAGGAAGGGGCTAGTGCGTTGCTCAGAAAAGGCAGCTGCAGTGCCAATAGGGCGTTTACTGATGAGCAGGAGAAGAGGCTTACTAATGAAGGTAGCTGTAACAGCTGAGAAATGTTGCAGCAATAACATTGTATGAGGGTAAGACAAAGTATTGCTACCAGGGTTCCAGTTTATACGTGCACAGGTTTATTCCAAACAAAACCTATTTAAACATGTCGCTAAGATCAGTGGATGGCTGCAGGCAAGTTCTTTCGTCAATGAACTTGTCTTGGTCATAAGGTGCCATGGAAAAGTATTTTGAAGTCAGGGCTATCATCAAATTTTTAACAAAATTCAAGTGGAAATCTTCTCACAGGGGCTTACTATGAAGAAATTTTATTAAAATTTAAAACTGCATTTGTGTGAAAAAGGCCAGGACAGCTGCACTGAGGAATTTTTTTCCATCATTACAATGAACCTGCTCATTCTTCAAGGGTAGCAAGGGCTGTCCTATGAGAATTTTGTTGGGAAACCTTACCCCATACACCCTACAGCCTTGATCTTGCCCTTTCAGACTTCTTTTTGTTCCCAAAACGCAAAGAACATTTAAAATGTACACGATTTGAGTCCCTTAATGATTCCAAAAATGTCATTTTGACATGGTGTAAATCGAAGAACACAGAATTCTTCAGGGGAGGGATAGAGAGATGGAGACACTGCCTTCAGAAGTGTATAGACCAAGATGGATATGTTGAGAAACAATGGCTTCACATTTTGATATTTTTGTTTAATAAAAGTTTCTATGATTTTGTAGCAATACTTTTTGCCATACAATCGTATGTGCTGAGTTTCTGCACTTTCATCTACTTGTTACATTCAACCCAACAAGGTAGCATGACAACGATCCCTGGGTGTGGGGTAGAATGTAACATTTCACTTCTTGTACTTGAGATTAATTTTCACAATCTGGAAAATTCGAGGTATGGTGATTTTATCCATTTTGTATCCATTTTGAAGCATACATATGTGGGTACTTTGTATCATATTTTGAAAGGTCTAGCACAAATAAGAGCAGAGTAATGGATGCAAAAATAAAAATTGTTACAATCATCCCAGGTCTCCCCAACTAAAGAACCCATATAACCAACCTATGTAACCGACCTATCCTTCACTTATGAAAATATGCTCCTCTGTGTGATTAAATTCTCTTTGTTCTTTTGTTTAAAACCAATGGAAGATAAAGGCTGCATGCTGGCATAGAGGTGTGAAGTTGCTTTTAATCAGTAAACACTTGTCAGAATCCATTTGGAAGGGATTATAAATATAATTGTTACGAAATGTATGTGTTGTTCTTTTTCCTTCCATGAGGACACCAAAAGCCACTTAGAAAGTTCTGGAACAAACTGGTGGATGGATGAACTAACTCCCACGTACAAGAAAAGTGAAATTACCATGTCAGCTGAGGCTCAGGAAGACCAGCATATTGTGGCACAACATGCCATAAGCCTGTGCAAAACAATGTCAGTGCTGCACATTGTTTCCAGCCGGCACTGTAGTCATTTTACTGTTACATGCCCTCATTGTTATAATAGAAAGTGACCTTTGGTCTGAAGATTAGGTGTTTTAATGGTGTTATATATTGCTGTTTTAAGGGGCGTAATGTGTAGACAGTGATGCTTGTCTACATGGGTGGGTACTCACCCCGCATGCGTGCTGCTTGTTGTAGACACGGGGGCATGTACAAACATGAATAAACATGTTTTGCAATTACTCTCACTTTTTACTTTTTACTTAGCTAAATTAAGGTATTTTACTGCAATTACGTTAGACTAATGATTGGAAGCTATCTTGTTGGTAAGATTAAACTAAGGTCACCTAGTCTGGTGGTTCTGATCCAGGGGGTTGTGGCCCATTAGAGGGTTTTGGTGGGCTCTCTGTGAGGCTGAGGTGATGGGGGAAAAATTTGAAAAATATCTTGGACCTATAATTGTTACATGCCTTCTGCAACACACACCCCAACCAACATTTTAACTGTCCAGGTTGTTTTTTTTTTTGTTTTTTTTTCGGAAGAACAAAACTGACAATGTTTTTTAATGAATTGTCCACCATACCAAATTCCACCTGATGCACAACAACCAAAAACTGTCATGAATGTGTAATTTGCCAATGGTGGAACTGTAGTGTTGGACCCAGAGGATGATGAAGTGCCCACAGCTTGCTACGAAAAGCATAAATTCTCGGCTAATGCTGGTCCTAAAGAATGTAAACATGTGTCTCATATGAAATAAGCTGAAAACTGCATTGTTATGTGTACCAACAGAGCTATGGTGATGATGGGCAAACAGTCAGGACTGTTTCAACAAATAAGCATAGCTAACAGCTACGCCCTCCTCATGCATACAGAGGTGAGATGGTTATCCCACAGACAGATGCTGACACTCCTGTTTAATCTCAGGGAGAAGCTGCACGAGGCCTAATCTTGCAGAGTTTTTGGGAGATGAGAGATGGCTTGTTCTACTCAGCTATCTTGCAGACATATTCAGTATAACAAAAGCTTAACAAAGCAAAGCAGGGTGCAAACACAAACATCATTCAGCATGAATGAGTTGAGGCTTTCAAAAAAAAAAGAAAAATATGGAAAAATCATGCCTCCTTGGGAATCAGTGACAAGTTCAAGCAAACACATGAATTCTTAGTAGAGAGAAAGCTGGAATAAGGCAAAATCAAGCATCAGATCATGGCACACCTCTCAAAAATGTGACAGTTATTTCCCTGAACTAACAGAGGAGCGAGAGGCTTCCTACCTGTAGATTAAAAACTTCTTCACTAAGAACATTGAAGAGAAGCCTCCAGTCACTGTCCCATCATAACTCATCGAAGTTAGAAGAGTTCATAGACAAATCAGCTAATGCCACCATGAGTGCCTGTTTCATCACAGTCCCATTGGAAACATTCTGTGGTGAGAGTGTTGCAGAGCACTGTCTATGCCTTGCTGCAGCAATGAATATGTTGATACCATTCAGCACAAGTTACCTGCGTGAGACTGGGACTAAACAATGCCATGACAGCCCTAAAAACTACATACAGGGTAATACTTGAAGATGATACGCATCTTGGCTTGTCAAATGTCTCTCCATGCATTGGTTACAAAATTCACATACTGCAGCAGTCTCTTTGATCAGTGATCAATTAGCCTTAAACATTGGGCTTCTTTTTATCTTCATCCACAGTAGATGGATGTTCATCAAAGACCTCTGGAAACACCATATATATGGTGGCATTCTCTTGCAGTGACTTATTTAATTATTAATTATTTCAGAAAATTGTGAGAGAGAGACTCATTCTCTTGTGAAAACCACATTTCTTCAACTCAGCATTGCAGTTCAGAAAGAGTCCTATGGCCAATAACTGTTCCTGTGGCCAGGTCCTTCTTCAAATAAATCTATGTAGTAATATATGGGCTATGGAGGCTGACATGAATGTGACTTCTTTCTTACCACCCATAATGACAAAAATAAAAGGCAGAACAGACCAGATTTCATTTCTACTGCTATCCACCAATTTATCACCAGAGTGGAAAGGCATTTTTACTTGAAAGGTGCGCTTACCCCATGTACACAGCATCTCTGGTAATAACAAAATACATTTTATTGCTAATTTCAATACTAATTCCACCAAAGGCTTAAGTTTCTCTATGCTATGGTGACCTATAAAACACTTGCAATATAAGAAGAAATATGCAGCTCATACACATCATCCTTGGTGATGATTCATAGACTCATTGTTACACCAGGGAGGAGAGGTGTCAAGTCAGACTAGATGTCTGCTATATCCACAGTTACTGAGACAGAGTACTCTTGCTGTGTCTTGCCAATGATTTCTTCCCTTTACTACCAACTATGGGATTTGTTTCTCAGATCTGCAATGAGAATGTAACTTCCATTCATGATGTGTAGAAATTTGTTTTAATATGCATTCTCAATGACTAATAAGAAGAACCAACAGCCCACTATAACCTTATTATGTCCTGATTAATGGCCTGTTGCCAAGTTGATTAGGTAATGAACTTGGATTTTTGGAGAAAATGAAGCAATATTGTGGCAACATGAAACTTAATTTGCTTACTATGTAAAAGAAAGTAAAGCATAAAATGAAAGAAATGACCTTTTTAGAATAATTGCAAGTACGGCACCAATGCTGTGTCCCAAATGGCTAACACATGATTATTCACATTACATATAGGGGATAATATGTGCAGAATTGTTTTATGGTCAAAATATACATTTTTGAATTCAACATACTCATCATCCTTCGCTGCAGCTACCTTGTGAATCCATTCGCAAACTCATCATGGCCAGGCTAATTTGACTCATACAACCACAGTTCACGGTTGTGTTATTTTGGGGTTTACTTGGCCTGAAGATTGTAGATTGTGTTCATCTCTAAAGATGACAAAGTTGTGCATCCACAGCATAACATTAAATGTATGGATATATTTTTTAGTTCTGCATGCCAGTAAGGCGGAGCAGGGGGTCCCTGTGTTCTGTGCTAAGAGCTATGATGATGCATGCTGACCTGATGACCTGATGCTCTGATATGCTGTTATGACCATTATCTTACTGGTGATTGATATTCCTGTAGCTGTGGTGAATATTTACTTACACGCCTCAATCAGACGTGTTGCAGAGTACATAAGCAGGGAGAGAAGCTGCTGTTAAATAGCTTACCTTTGCTTGCATCATATAAATATGTTGTCTCTGTATCTCCCCACATGGAGTATTCACTGGCACATTCCCCTTGAATATAGGGAATAACTGCTTAATGGTTACCTACTGTACCCCGCTGCAGTGGTCTAAGACCAGGCTTTCATCCACCCCCAGCCAATGTTGAAGGACAGCGGCCAGAGAGCCTGTTGCGACTGCCATATGCAATTAGGATCAGCAACATAGCAGGCCAAATGAGTGCTCTTGTGTGTATTCCACACTCAGGCTTATCCAGTCAGGCCATTAACAGCTTGCCCTTTAGTCATAACTTTGCAGGCACACTCTGTTTGTGAGGGTAGCTGTGGATTTCTGCCAGGGGTTGGAGGGAACATAAATCCAACTCTCTCCAAGGTGTTGTTTCATAATCGCCTTATCTGTGTACACACAGTGTCCACTCTCACCCTATCTCTGGTGGCAGAGAATGACCTAAGCCTTCCCTCTTGGCTCATGTTAGACCCTACAGCCAGCATAGGGAATTCAGGACATGGAGACCAACACTTCTGCTGTTTGTCAGCTTAAACACAAGACATGATACTCTCCCGGCTTCTGTTTAAAATCAGGACTTTCCACTGCATTTAGACATAAATATGAACTGCATCTTGAGCTGAGCTTGAATGGGGTGGTGTCATAAACTCAGGGAGTAAGTGTGCTGAAGGTAGTCTGAGAGCTGCTGCTGCCAATTCTTGCCTGAGAATGGGGGACCCACTTAGTCCAAACCAGCCTTTTTCGTCTAGGTGAAATAATATAAAGTAAATAAAGAAAAAAGATTGTCCCAGTGTAGGTTCAATGTCTAATGAAGAGCTGTTTAACTACAAACTGCATTTAAGGCATTTTCTAAAAATACATTTTTTTGGTGTTATGGATGTTCAAGGTGTGATGAAGGTGCAGCTATATGCAGGATAAATATATTCATATGAACAATTAGCATATAATCTTACTTTGCAGCCTTTTCCGTGACAACTGAATCTTATAAACTGTGTAGGTGTAGCCATTGATTGAGAGGTGAAACACAAATTCATTGCATTCTGTAACAACTCATAATACTGAGCCTCCGGGTGGCTGACATATTAAAGCAATCAAGTGAGAACCATTACTCCTCTATGGCCTGAAATCCATACATGGAGGCAAAACCTACCTTAGCCTTGTCAGGGAAAGATAGGGTATGAGCCTGTTATGTTTGTGTCTCATCACAATCTAGTGGCCACTCCTGGGCACTGGAACTGGCTCCTCCTGAGTTAGTAGGAATGGTTTCTGCATGGGGTTAAACAATTCAGCTGGGGTCAGGGTGAGGAGAAAGCACATTTAACAAAGCCATCAAATAATAACTCAGAAGGGACATCATATGACTTAACCTAATGCAAATTGATTGATTAGGTATCCGCTAACGTTATAAACCATGCAACCATCTATTAGAGTGCCTAATATCTGTATATAGACTGATAGAATGATTTGTTGGAACATTTTGCTGGATATCTTTAATAAAGGATATCTTTGACCAGTGCCTCTGTTATTCTCCAGAAACTCATGAAAAGTTCCCTTCTCTTTTGCAGATTCCTGGGGAAAACAAAAAATGATAGAAAAAAGAAGGGGAGGAGGATAAGGAGTGAAAGAGCTGCACAACACGCTTCCACATCTGAATGGCTGAGTTGACAGTTTTAGCTCGTCACTGCCATGCTCATGCTGAAATGCTTTCTCTTTTCCAGCCAAAATGCTTTTTATGTGTGAATCTCCCTGCCTCCTTTCTCTCCAGCTTCACAATGTTTCTCCTCTTGCTCCAATAAAATGTAAAAAGGTTTCATTAACAATAGATTCACAACAGTGCCTTGCCATAGCTCATAATGTAATAAAGAATAGTTGGAGAACAGTCAAGTTCCTCTCCTCAGCTCAATGTCACACTGTGTCAAAAGTAGACTTTCATAAAAAGATTAAACCATCTGTGTTACTCGTCATCTCAATGGGAACACAGGAAAAAGGTCAGGCTAGGATTCCCTCAATTTCCCTCTCATTCTTCAATGCCATTCCTAACCTCCTTTAAAACAAAGAACCACATAAGAAAGAAATGGGACATGATAAAGCTTTGTTATCCTGAGGGCTGGAATGAGGTCATTGAATTCACAGGTACATGGATTAACAAAGCAATTGACAGCTTCCTTAAGTGTGCAATCTTATAGATACCATAGTAATATCAAAACAATTTGTCATTCTCAATGCAGGAAAGATACAGAAATAGAGAAAGAAAATACAAAGATCTTTTGATTAGCTTCAACGGTGGCCAGTGGTAAAAAATTGCATGAATGAATGAATGAATGAATGAATGAATGACTGAATGGGAAAGAGAATTCTGATCCATTTTCCGTTCCTATTACAAAATAATGCTGTGAAACATAATGGATAAGATACAGATTGTATATAAGATGTCTTACACACTGGTTCAACTGGGGACATTCATGACCTGTACTTTAATTAAAACTTTGTTGCTTGGCAACCACACTCTTAGAAGAAGGAGAGGTGAGTTCATGGAATCCACCAGCTCCCTACACTTTTACAAACGTTTCAGCTGTTTTCACCTGTTATCTGAATTTAAGCCCCAATCACTCTTGCCACTTGCTGTATAAAGCTAGCTACCACAAGAAATTCAACACAAGTGACACAGTAAACATAAAAATCACAAGCGTCCAATAACCTTAAAGAATGATCTCAAAGAGATACTGGTTATATGATGCAGAAAATGATTAAAGGTGGGTTCACTATGCAGCAAAATTACATTATGGTTCCTTCCTATGATCCTTGCTTACTTGATCACTTTTGTGACCCTCTTTGACTGATCAGCACCCTTCTTCCTTGTCAGTCAGTCGAAGACTACAATTCATCACCATATAATGAATATCTTATTCATTAGAAATGGAGAGGAGTTATGAATTGACATAACCAGATGCCTATCCTATTATCCCTGCACACATAATACAAAAATCATTTGTGCTTGTGGGATACAGTCCACAACAGGTTTTAAAGTGGGCCCCTTCATCATGTCACATCGCATGCCCCTGTCCACACTATTTTGCAGAACTTCCTATTCAATAGTGTTTAGATCTGGTGAATGGCTATGGAGGGCTTTCAGGTTCACTCTGATCTTCTTGAAATCACCCTTGCATCCACTTAGCTATGTATATGGGGTATTATATTCTTGATATATGGAACCATCTTAATACAGTTATTATGCCACAGAATACATCTGGTCCCATAAAATGTCTTTGAATTCCTTATCTTTCTGTCTATTGCTAAGCAATTCAACACCATTCTTTTTGGAACTGCTCTTTAGAATCTGACATATAAAAATGGAGATTATAAAATTTTTCATGGCAGAATGATATTGGTAAGTAATATTGACATGAATCTAAAATGTATGTGGATTCATTTTTTCAATGTGATTTAGCTACAAAATATGAAGGCCACAGAATAGTTGATTTTTCAAAATTAAAAACCCAGATTGTGAAAAATCTACTAACTGTGGGTCCATATTGTTTGCTGAAAGCGACCCTAGGCCCTAGCTCAGGGGAGAAGGCAATACAACAGGATTAGCACATCTGCTACAATGTGACCCAGAGGATAAACAGTAGAACCAAATTACAGTACTCACGCTGTAGTCAATGATTGCAAGTCAGGTACATTTCCAATAACAACTTGCATAGAAATGTGGGTACTTGGCCTAAGCTAAACTAAGACAGGCCCTTCCTTCAGACTAGACTCAACATGAGAGAAGCACACACTGTCAAACCCTAAAGTTGTAAAACCAAAATATAGTATGGAGGGTTCTTTCATTCAATGCTACAGTCATTCAATGCTACAGGAGGCATAGACTCTTTTAAAAAATCCATACAGGCCTGGCGCAGCACAACTACTCTACCGGGACGGCTGTTCCTTGCACTGCAACTAACAGGCTCGAGGGTTGCTCTGGAATTATTTACCTCGAACAATACACCAAAGACACACAAACAAGTTAGCAAGCTACCCTGGGGCCACATGCTGCAGTGCTATTGGCTAGGGAGACATTCAGGCTGTACTGCTTGTCAAGCTGAAATTAAGAAAATAAACATGTGTGACAAGCAAGGTGACACCAGGCTGTAACTCAGGGGAATAAACAACCCCATGAAGAGAAAATACATTTTATTGCTGCTGACTTATATAACCCACACACAACATAATTTCTTTTCCCATGTGTGGAACAGAATGAGAATCAGGAATTTTTCATGGAATAAGTGATTCCCCAGTCCATACTTATTGCAATTTCACAATTAATGGTCTGCAACAACAAAGTATGTCTGCTTTTAGAAAAGGGATATTTACCATTTATACATTTACCACTAACTACTAACAGTCTATCTACTGTTATACAATTGAAAATGTAATGTCAATTTTAATAAATATATATATATATATATATATATATATATATATATATATATATATATATATATATATATATATATATTAGAATGTCCCTGGAGAGAAACATCTCAGCCTTTTCACAGATGCTAAAACAAGCCTTTAGCTGTCACTCACAGAGTGACTATGATCACAAGGACCACAGTTGACTGTTTGCACTTTGAAAAATCAAAACCATCTTAAGTAAAATCTAAGGACCAAAAATATAGTCACATTGCTGTGTTAAATAAAGGGACATTTTTTAAGGTCTTAATAAAAAGAGATGGTACTATCTGAGGTTGCTTCTGTGCTTTTTTTTTTTCGATGCATAATTCTAGCCACTGAATCTCCATTTCTCTTTGCATTGACATTAAAACCCTGTCATTTGCTTGCTTCTTTGTTTCATGTCTGAAGTTTATTGCCAAATACTTGATAACCATGCAAACATCATTACCAGTAATGAAATTCTTAGTTTCAGGGCTAGCTCAACTTTACACAGTGAGTAAAATAAGACATAATAAAATAAAAACAAAATTTAAATCAAAGTTATAAAAATCTGAAGTAATAGTTATGAAAAATATGAAGTAGTAAAATTTGAAGTAAAAAAAAAATAATCAGAAGTACAAATAAGATACACAAATATCAAGAATATATACATAAAAAATAACAAATATTAAACAGTGTAAACAGTAAACAATTTAAATACGGTAGACATTAAAACGGCTGTGCAGTAAGGGTCCGCACATTGTTGTGTAGTATGTGTGTATACTTTGAAACCATTCTGCGGCTCTTCAGCTTAATGACCTTGAATGCCATGGGTCCCATCCATATACTTAAACAGTGTCTTTAAAAGATGAGCCACACAGCAGCTCCCATATTCAGTATTTTTTCTTACAAAGAAAAAGAATTTTTCATTTGAGAGAATTGTGTATTTACAAGAGAATACCGTAGCAGATTGAATCTCTGAGAGGATAGCACCGAGCGGGTGTGATGGATAAGCACATATTAATGGGTCTATAGGGGTCTGGTTTCATGTTTCAAACTGAGTGACACTCCGTCTCTCTATGTTCACATGTTTCATTCATTGTCTTTGAATGCTCAATACGAGCAGGCAGTGTGACTGATGTGTTTGTGAACAGCATGGTATGGGGTTTCGAAGAGGTGCCGATGTGTATCAGGAAACAGGTGTCATTTCTGTGAGTAATCTCTCAGAATGTATTTCATTCCCCTTTTCCAAATATTCCTCCAGTCTCATTGGGATTTATTAAGTGCATCTGAAGTTGGAAAGGAAGCTTTGCATGAAAACATTACTGCCCTGCCTCAGCTGTCCATGAATAAAGTAATCGATGGAAGACTGGCCAACCTTTCTTTTTAGCCTCCCACTTTCACTTTGTTATGCTCTGTGATCATCTTTTCATACTACTTCACCACTCCTCTCAACACTATACCTGCGTTGTTGTCTTTGTCGTCTGATGCACTGATCATGCACTCATGCAGATGAGATGTCCAGCCTGTTTAAGCACAGACAAGCACCTTTCATTGTGGGTTTTTATGATACAGTTCAATTTAAAGAACCCTCTATGGGAAGATGGACAGTTACAATAAAAGCTTAGAGCTGCAGCTTTTGAATTCATCAGACTTGCAGAGCTGATTGGGTTAAGTGAGATATATTGCTCAACCTTATTTCACTGATAAATTTCAAATGTGTTTATAAACATTAGGGCGTATTTGTTTGGGAAGGCAAGGCAGAGCTGTTTCATCAGTAAAACCACTTCATAATTTTCTCGAGCGGTAGAATATGCATGTAAACTATCTGCACTGACCTGTAATCTAATGAAGAAAATTCCAAAACTGAATTTATAAGTAAGGATTCTAAAAAAAATTTGGTTATGATCATTTGTGCTAACATATGGTCATACTGACAATTGAGCAAGTCTAGCCAGATTGCCCATTTCACTCAGGAGAGCTTTTGGATTAATTTATGTCACAAGCATGATCGACGGAAAAAAGCAAATAGGTATATTCATCAGCCCTTAAAGGCCCTCCTTTATCAGTTCATATTTTTCTACTGGATAATGAAGTGCAGCATTATACATCAAGCTGATACCTTAAAATGCAACTAATGGCTAACCATTAAAACAGTTCAAAAGGCCCTAACATTGTACACTGATAAATTGACCGTACAGGAAACTCTGCAAATATGACATTACATCTGTGCCAATCATTTGTCCAACTTTTTTGAGATGAGTTGTCCTCTTTTTTTCAGCAAATACTGTTACTGTCTCTTGGAGCCTGCAAGTCGGTGTATGGTTATTCCTTCATAGACAATTTCATCATCATCATCATTAGTTGATGTACTTTTCAAGGCTATGAAAGGGAAAATCGGATGAACCAATGGGGGAAAAAAAAAAAAAACAATTAAATTCCACTGGCAGAATGTATGTCGGCAGTATAGCTAAAGCCTGCAACAACTTATTCAAACATGTGATAAAAGTCAATACTACAGTTTGTTAGAAATTTTTCATTGATTAAATTTGTGGAACTACTCCACCTAAACACACCCACAGTGGCAGCAAAAATGAAAAAAGTGGAAGAAGATGCAGATGCTGCAGCGAAGAAAGTCACTCAGATCTAAATTACTCGTTAAAGCTTTGAAACATAGTTTCATGAAAATTTTGCAAGCATGATCTGGGATAGTACAGGATCCATTGTAATGTCTGATGACCTAAAAAGAAAACATTGGGTAAATTACCCAATATTGGCAAGGAAGACATTCAGGAAGTACAAGATTAGGTTAAAACATAACTACGCAAGTCACTGATTTTCTAGCAGCTTAGTTACTCACAAAAAATTTACTCACTGAAATTTTGGTTTAATGTTAAGAGATCAGAGAATCATTTATCTCAACTACTTTTTTACATGGAATACATTGTGCTTTTACAGTGAAAACTTTAAGACCACAGATCAAATATCTGAACTGTTTATAAATGATTTTTGTTCCACATTATTACAAGACCATGTAAGCAATGTTTACCCTTTTAAGCTGTAATAGGTGAATATCTGCATATATCTATAACCTGATCAGTCAAAAGGATAGTTTATTGATTGAGAAAGTCCAAATCGTTGTCTAGTGAATATTGCATTTGCTAGGGAATGTGACATCACAGGAAACAAGGATAGCTTTGCTTCACCTCAGGGAGCTGTCTACCATTTCTATAATTTCTCTGCTCACGGACTTTCACCTGGCACTCAAGAATGTGTCTTTCCTCCACAGTAAATCTACTGCTTTTTCCACTAAAGGCACACCGCCATTAAATTAGCAATAATCCAAGGCACAAACTTTATCGATTTAGAAAGGCGATGAAATATGGCACTCTGATTGGTATATAGCCTGTTTAACTAACCTCATTCATCCCCCCTCTTTAGTCGTTGTGCCTGACTATTGTGTGTAAGGACATTCCCCTTTGCCATGCCAATAAATATTAGAGATATAGTGGATATTTCATAAGACTTTCAAATGGGCTGTAAGACTTTAAATTATCAAATTCATTTCAGAGAAATTGTCCTTTTCACCTTTGAGGATTCTGTATTTTTAAATGTCTGAAAGCATTTGACAGTTCACAGATTAGGGTCAGATGAAAAGCTTGTTTTTGTGCACACCATGCCAGCCAGAGAACTTTACCACCCCAGAATAAAAATCCCATGCAGTGCATGAAAAGAAGTAAAATGTTGCATTCCCTGGAGTTGAAAGGATAAAATATACATTTATTTCCTGTCTACTTCCAGCATGTCCTGTGATTAATTCAGCTGGGAGTCTGAAGTGAGGGGAGCTGTAATTTTCAAATTAATTTAATTTGAAATATCAAATGTTCTCTTTTCATAATATTTGATTATGTAGAGGATCAACTTCACAAGAGGCCCAGTCCTTGGATAAGCTGATTGCATCTGAACAGAATGATCAACATTACTTCACTTGCTTTTATTGGTCCGTAAGACATGAAAAGTCTTGAAGCCTGTAAGCAATTACATTGGTATTTCAACTGCTATAACACAACACAGAGTATAAAGTCTTCACTGTGTTCAAATATGTCCAAGAACACATGCTGCTACACTTGTAAATGGCCTTTTCAACTGTGTTTGAAGTCTTGACAAATGATGGATTATACCCACAACCAGTTCCAAATTACTGCTGGATGAAATCTGATTAGTTGGTATTCACAATCGCTGGGCAGTGTGACCTGGCATCCCAATATTTGTGGGGCAATCATGGCTTTACAGAACTCTAAAGTTTTTTCACTTTGACTGATAGAAAACTTGTTTGAAAAACAGAGACAGGCATTTTGTCTCATACAGTAAACAAATCACACCAGGTATCCTGAAAGAATCCATGTGATGATACAGCAGAGCTCTGCAGTAGTGATTTATATGGTCTGTTTGAAGAGGCCAAGACTCCTAAATCCTAGAAGCAGTTCATTATTTATTCATACCTAAAATATCTCAATAGAACATGCTGTTTTCTCTGTTAAATGCTAAACCAAATATATTGACTGATCAATATTCAATTCTCTTTAGCTACAGCAACTCATCCACTATGATTCAGTCTATGAAACCAACATATACACTTACTGCACATTCTCCTGGGCAGTTTCCTGGGCACTTTCCCTGCCTGGATACAAAGCTAAATTGTTTTGTTATTATATATATACTTTCTGAATGTGTAAGTATTGATATGAGAGCAGTCAATATCATACAAGGGAAACATACAGCTTGTTCTATGGTTCTTTTATAGTATACTGTTGTAAAATGGATTACATCAGTGTTTACTTGAAGATAGGGCACACCAAGCAACTTACCATATACCCATGCAAATTACTCTTACACTAGTCTAATTTTTATGCAATAAACTAATTATTAATAAATTCACACTTTGGAACTCATGCTTCTATAGTTTCAACACATTGCTGTGCTCCAGCATCAGATTTTTATGGGAAATAGGTATAGGCAACCAATTGTCATGTGCCAGAGGTGGCACCCGGGACAATTCCCAGGGGCACGCAAAGGGGAAATTCAATTATTTCATTCATATACATTTTCAGTATTCCCCCCTTATTCATAACCATAATAATCAATTGTATAATGTGCAATTATTTTTAATATTTTTTATTAATTAATTATTTTTATATTTAAAATGTTTAATTTTGGAGGTGCAACTGCAGCCTATAGTACAGCAGTTGCCTTTACGTAGGCAACAGCATAGGCTAGGGTGTCAGGCCAATTACCAGTCGGCTGACAGAGTTCATGGCGAGCGATAAAGCATGTTGTAGTCGTTCATTCCAAATAAGTTGGACAAACGATTTTGGATTTATTTTGAGAGGAGACAGAGCTGTGTGCACACTTTATTGTGAAAATGCGGTATGTTCAGTGTGCGCCATCATTTTGAATCCAAGCAACAAAAAAACTTCATAGATGAGGCTGATAAAGCCGAGCCAATAAAGAAGGCAGTATCAAGATATGCTAAACAAAGCAGCACATTTAGGACACTAAAAATCAGGCTCCTGAAGGCAGCTATAAAATAGTTTTATTTGATGGATTGTTAAACAAGGCCACAATTTCATACAGAGTCACAGACCTGCCTCTTTCAGCAAGAACTGTAGAAAGGTGCATTACCGAAATAACAGAAATTTGTCTCAAGAGCAAACAGGTTCACTGAAAGACAGCGGTATTCAGTGTGGCTGTGGATAAAAGCATAGATGTCAATGACATCCCGCATTTGTCTTTTGTTGCAAGATACAGTGCTGGTGAACAGGTCAACTTTTAGACACCAGTGACATCCGAGTGTACATGCAAGTGCTTAAGTCTGAACTTTATGCCAGATTTCAGGACTTTCAGGAACACGACCCAAAGTTCTTCTTTTCATAAACCTGGAAAACTTTGAGGAGAAAATTCTGCCACTGTTCATTTTTCAGTAGATGGGGATTGACAAATATGAAATGCAACAGATTGAACTCAAGTCATCTTCACTGGGGACATCTCAATTCACAGAGCTCTGTAAAACACTCAAAAGCTATGACCCAAACTGAGAAGCATCCATCTTGGCACGCTGACAAAGCCAAATGTTTTAAAAAAAATTTTGATTTTGCACTACTCTCTGCATTCAGGTCCACCTATAGGTGCTTCCATCCCACAGCTGCACTCAGAAGCATGTGTGAAGCTTAAACTGACAACCTGCAGACCAGACATAGTGCATCTGAGCTCTGAAAGACAGGCAGGGATCACATTAAACCAGTGAGCCCACATTTACTTGTTCCCTGTCTCTCTCTCTCTGTGTGTGTGTGTGTGTGTGTGTGTGTGTGTGTGAAGGGGCACACTATGTGTAATGATGACATTTTGACATAAAAGGGGCTAAACTACCGTTGATCATTTAATCACAAAGGCATAGCTTGAAAGAAAAAAACATTATTTAAATGCTGTCACTAAATTATACACGTTAAAAATCTATATGGGCATGCTGGTCACTGTCCTATTTTTATTTCTTGAATTGGCACGGATCATAAAAGAGGTTGCCAACCCCTGCCCTCGAAGGACATTAAAGGACAACAGAAAGAGATTGTTCTGGTAAAGAAACTGCTGGCCATAAATCATAATTAGTCTTACCTATACGTTTAACAATAACAACATATCCCAATGTTTCCTATATAGGCTACATGAATGGTGAGTTTTGTGAAATGAATGGAAATGAATTGGAAATTGGAAATTACCATGCAGTTTAAATAATCAGCACAATTTTTTGTTCTCTAGAACTGAATAGAACTGAACTGATCCTGCCTTGCTCATGACCCAACAAAAGTAAGAAAACTACAGAGCTTAAGATGCTATCCGAGTGAAAAGTCCCTTTAAACAATATTTCAAATACATACACATCAATGCACCAAATCATTGAACAACATTTTTCTCTATTATGCAAAGTGGTGATGGGTGGAAGGGTAGGCCTACTCCTGCTGGTCACTGTCACTATTATGGCAGTGGATTGGACAGAAGTCTGTTGGGGACTGGGAACATTTAGGGGGCTTGGCAGAGATATTTGTTCAGGAAAATGGGGAAGCTGAGTCTCAACCCTGCAGTGCCTCCATGGTTTATGTCACACACTGCCACCCCTGGTTCCATTTGTTTCATATCTTCAGTGAGGTTGGCTCATCTTCTTTAAGAAAGTGGACTTAGCCGCACGAAAGTCTGCAGTACATACGTGAGACAAGGATAGCACCGACATTCCCTTTTCAGGGAGGAACGTTTTAGAAACTGAATTACAGGTAGTGCATCTGTGGTAATCACTGAAACTTAAGTTGATAGGCTGTCCCAATTCTCTCCAAATAATCCATTCAACCTCAACTCTTTTTCTGTCCCAGCAGAGATGAACGGTAGTGCACTTCACTTCTTCAGCTTTTGACTTGAGGATACCTTGAACTCTCATGGACCCTAAATATATAATATCAGGTTGGGCATTCTCCCTGAAAGCTGCTTGCTTCCTTGTTTTTTTTTTTGTTTTTTTTTTTTCACTTAGTTTTTCCCCAAACAAAACTTCCACTGATGAACTGCATAAACCATGCCATGACTTTAAGAGGAGGCTGAGCATGTGACTACTCCAATTAGCATGATGTTAACCCTTGCTTTACTCACTACCAACACACCGCAAATTGCATATTGCCTGTGTTGTCAGAGGATTAAAAGGCCAGCATATTTTCAATCTGTGCATCTGCAGGCATCCAGCCTGACCAGGCATGGTTGCTAGAGAGCAACGGTACCCATACACAAAAATTCATTCAAACTGATAACATGGGGTTTCGTTACCCTTGATAAGTACCAGAATTTTTTTTTTTTTTTTTTTTTTTTTAAATTTTGGAGTATCCCTTTGGCTGTTAGTTAATGGTTTTTACATTGATATGATATTACATTTACATCTGATATTAAATTTTAATGAATGGCATGTATCTTCAATTATATTGTAATAATTGTTATTTGTAGATCTATAGTGCAACAGAGTATGCATGCTGAATGTAAACACAATGAATAAAACTATTTGCTGCCAGCAAAGAGTAACACAAACTACTTTTGTAATGACAAAATATAATTTTTTTTAGTATAGTTATTGAAATGTAGATAATGTGGAGTTGGCAATGGTTTAGTAATGGTAATTAGGGTTAGGATTATTTTTACTCCATCTTTTCCCTAATTAGGGTTAGGATTTGTAGGGATAGGGTTTGTAGGATTAGGGTAATTAGGGTTAAAGGTATTAGGGTTAGATCTAGGTCATAAATGAAACAAGACCTGCACTTGTACATGTTGCTTGCATTACATAGGCATATGATTTATGATACTATATCATATTTTTATTTTAGATTTTATAAATGCACACATGTCGTTACACTTAATAAACAACCACTTGGAATTTCTGACTTGTTAAATTGGTAAATAACACGTTGTGCAATTACTTTGTAAAATGCTCACAAAACTCATTAGACTAATGATTGAACCTGCAATGGAAATTTAATGCAGTGGGGAGGGGGTTTCTCTCTGTACCCAGCAGAATTCTCGTGCTCCTGTGCCTAACCTAGTGTTACTCAACAAAAGTTGAGATACTTGGAGGAACACGGATTTCCATTTTGCAGACTGTCATCAGGGATTGGAGATGGCAAAACTCCAACTCTCTACACAGTCTCAGTGGCAAAGGTTCAAAGGAGACCAGAATGCTTGGGGACTTACATCCAGTGGTCAGCCTTTGAGCGGGTGCGTTTGTAACTTTTTAGAACACAAATTACTATGGGGACTCTGGTGTACTGTGAGAATTTTCTCAAAACCCACTGCTTGGTAGTGCATTATCATGTCATTGTTTCAGCTTGCTAGCTCAACTGATGGTTAAAGTTACTGCCTTGTGAAGTTGAAGAGCTAGAGGAGGCATGGGGCCTGTTATTGTTTTGAGGACTATAGAGAGCTTTCTTCAGCTTTAACAGACAGCTACCCCAGGTTCAGATTGAAGATTGACAGAGAGGGATTGCCAGAGTGCTGGACTGTCAGATAGTCAGTCAAATAGAAAGCAGGTCCAATACTTGTCACACATTGTACTAATATTTCAACCTGTAATGTTAACATGTATAAACAATCTTTATCAGAAAATGCGATTAAGAAAAGCATGCCATTCAGCAAAGACAGGAGCTGAAACATATGACCATAAAGCACCCTGGATCCAGAGTGTATCCATAATGTATACAAAGTGAACATCTGAGATTCACAAAGTTAAGTAGTCATTGAAAGGTTTTACTCCATACCCCTTAACCCCCATCTTAATCTAACCACCCCCACCAGCAAACCACCCACTTAGCCTCTTCACTAAATGTGAATATCTGCTGCTGTGCTGTTTGGGCTGGATGAAGCAGGCTGCTTTATTCAAGCACCAGGCACTTGCTCACTGTAAAGAGACTATGCACATTGGCTACAAAAAAATCAAATGTGTTGCCTTCTCTCTTGATACCTTCTCAAGAAGGTCATTCAGACAGCAATTATGTAAAGCATATCTCTTTCAATTAAGTTTTATAGGAAATCAAGTATAAACATAAATATGATACATTGCTGTGTATTTGAAATATGTTGCAAATATAACTATACTATAATAATATATACTATTTATGTTGGGATGTTTAAGGGTATATCTGATTCATAGTTTTGAAGACTTTCTCCAAGCAGCATATTAAGAGGCTGCACAGACTGTGTTTAAATAATTGAGAAAAAAAACTAACCAAATCCTAAGCCTTACCCTAGATATGACTCAAAGAATCTGGAGCAACCCATGGTCAGTATGACTTCACTACCCTCCACAGCTTTCGTGAGGTGTGTTAACACATTGGACCTCATTTATCAATATCTTAGTAAAACTGTGTGTAAATTTACACATCAATGGATACAAAATAACTTCTGCTGGATTCATCAAACACACAGAAACACTGCATTTGTTTGAATTCCATGCATATGTTCATAAATACCAATCAATTGTAAATGAGAAGCGCATTCACAGAATTTTTGATTTGCATAAATCAACACCCCTGAAATACCATACAAGGAACTTGGAATACTTTTGTTGGCAATGGAAAGAGATGGCAGAGAAAAGGAAAAAGGAAAAATGTTTCTGAAGCGGCTACTGAAGGTTTGTTAATGGAAATAAAATAAAAAAAAAATAAAAAAAACTTTGCTCAGTCGTGTAAGAAGTGGAGTGTCCAAAGAAGACCAAATACGAAATGGGAAGACCAAAGCCTGGCAAGAAATAACTGTTGAAGAAAATTCAGTGTCAAAAGTTCTGTGTACACTGCAACAGGTTAAAAGAAAATGATTGGACATGAAACTGGAGGTGAATTATTGGAGAGACGTCGTTGGCTGGAATTACCTTGGTGTGACAGTGATCTGTTTTCCCTTGTCTTGGATCAATCACCCTCCAATTTTAAAGGTAAGTTTTTGTATACCAGACTTATCGGTGCCATAAATCCTGGGGGCAGCTGAATGGAAAAATAAAGATTCCAGATTTTATGATAATTACAAAGAAGACTCTACTGAGACTCTGGACTTCTACTGAACTCAGATCCTGATCCACACACATTCTTCTTATAACTGGACGTGCATTGGTTTTTATGTCATTGACAGACAAGTAAGTCATCTGTCAAGAATGTATTGGCTGATGGGGATGAAAGTTACACAGGATGTTCCCCAGGAGTGGTTAACTTTGGACATGTGGGAGGAATGTGATAGCATGGGCCTAATTAACTGGATCATTGACATTTTGGGCTGACACTGTGCAAGGAGCTCAGAACTTTTATATGTGCCTCACAGTTTGGGAAATGACGGAAATCACTAAGAGGCCTTCCAAAACTCAATTAAATATGTCTTGGTATGTGAGAACATGGGCCTTCAATATATAGTTTCATTCATACTCCTTTTTATTGACTAGATTTAAATTTCTAAGGGGACACATTTTGACCGGAGCGGGGATTTAATAAGAATGATCCATCTAATCAAAAAGCACTTTAGTGCTTTTTACATGCACATACAGTAATGCATGCACATTCTATAATCTAGAATTGCAGTCATTATAAATATTAATTATAATGAATGATAATTTGTACTCCCTGCAGCATTTTCTCTCCATGCCCTTTGAATATCCGAATTATACAAATGATTTTAGTGCTTTAACATGCAAATTTGTGGTAAAAACAACATCCCACATACAGTATTTAATATTTTGGCATGTCCTATAAAATTAGACAAAACAGAATATTCATAGATATGTAATTAAAAATTCTTTTTAAAATAATAAATATAATGGAAATTAGAAGTATGGAAGAATAAGCATTAACAGAAGCAAATATACATCTAATAAGTCAATGAAATAGGCACACATGCAAAATCATTTTCTTGTGTTTTTTCATACAATATCCCTTATTGTTTATGTCTTGCAGCTAACAATTATGCATACACTTCTGCCTCATACACGTCCATAGGAAAAGATGACATGTGGCTCCTGAAAGTGTAATTCATGCATGAGACATACATGTGCCAGGTTTGGGCCAATATAAAATTCTGAAAGCTTAATAACAAGAGATATCAGAAGTAAAACAGTTGCTATTTAACAAAATGCATTTTATTTTACAGACCAGGATTGAGCATTGTCAACCCTGCACAAATGCATAGAGCAATGGTAATAATTATTCCTTTTGTCATATTACCTGGACTTCATCTGCCATGTTGTGTAAAAACATTTACAGTACTGAAAAAAATAAAGGTGCAATGTACACAACATCACTCATAGCAATTTTAAGCCATTGGTACCAGTGTACTTGGACGGTAACCTTTATTTACGTTCTGAATATTTCATTGAACAACACATTTTCTGGATGTCATATCCTGATGTGAGGTGCATATTTCACTGCAACAGCTGGTGGCCTGAGGTTGCTTGGGACATTGTTGTGAGAAGAAAATTGGTGGTACCCCAAGGAAACCCTGCTGACCTTAGCATACATCCTACCCCCAGGTGGCACAAACTGAAATGTATGCCACAGCTATTATAGTAGGGATAGTCAGTTTTAAAATCATGTTACTTTTTGAATGTCTCATTACTATTAAAACTGTCCCAAAAGATGGATCATCATGGCAGAATCTGGAGGAAAAGGATCTTTTTAAGTTTTCCCACAAAGACAGTTTGAAAATCCAACTATTTCACTATGTAGAACAAAAAACCTTCTTACAGTGTATGTTTTGTAGCACCAGATTGGGAAGGCACACAGCTAGACATGGAAGCATACAAGCAGCAGATCTGGTAGATGGAAGTAAGTGGAATAAGTGGAGGCAGGATCAACACCATTACCAGAAGATGCAAAAATGAACATCTCATTTGTTGTATGTATGTATGTATGTATGTACCTGTCTGTAATGCATAATCAGCTCAGCACAGTTGCGTTCCCTCATCAGCGCTGACAGCATAAAAGCCTGTGGCCTTTACAAAAGGACAATATGTTCAGAAATGCCGCAACTGCTTGTACCCATCTCGATCATATGACGCCTTACTCTTCTCAGAGAGCAGTGATGTGATCACCGTAGACTCATCCACCCAGGTTCCTCCTGCTGACACCAACAGCTTACACCATACTGTTTGTCCCCACTGTCCAGATAAGTCGGCAATAGGTTATTTTTCTCCTTCTTTCTTATTTGGAAATGGTGAACTTCTATTTACCTTGGACTGTTCTTTTTGTTATTTGATTGTTTTATGTTTGCGGTTTGTTTTTGGACTTAATACTGTGTCAAGGATTGTTATAACTAAATAAAATGTCTATGGGTGTCATGTTGAACTATGCTCTTTGTTGGATTTTTTTTTTTCTTCTGTCTGCCCATCCTGTTTGTTTAGCCATGGCGACCCTAAATCTACATTTGGCTAAAATGGTAAGCAGGATTGGAATTTTCCCTAACTGAAGAGACCCTGCATGTGTTTCAGTGAGACTCACAGGGTCCTAATCATGAACATATCTACAGACATCTGAACATCCAAGGCAAACGGAAGAAATAGAAGCACATATATGCTTTAGACCTGCAGACCTACACTATCTTCAATTTTTCATGTTGCTTTTTTATTTATGGTCTAATCACCAATCGGAAAGGGTATCTATCATGTCCACAGTGTACTGGCTTTTAAGCCAAGCCTGCACTGAAAGCAGGCATCAGGCAATTATGAAAGCGCAGCTGTCCCCCCTACTTGTCATTCTAGCCGCTACTGCTATTACGATGGTGAGTGGGAGCATCAGGTCTCTCCATGACTCACCACTCTTAGGAATAAATATATAATCGCCAGGGAGGAATACAAAAGGCCAAAGGCAGACATCTCAAACTCCTCAGAAGGCAAAACAAAGGACATCAGGCAAAGATGCAATGTTTTGCACTTTCATTTATTTTTCCCTGGCTTCATGCTCTTACATTTTTTATCAGTGCTGTTTATATTTGCTGAAAAAATTCTGTGATTCAATAAAGATATAATATCAGTGTGGGATTGAGTGAGGTAATACAGCACAGGGAAAAGATAAAATTCAGTTCTTTTCTGTTGACTGTCTCAACTCTCAGGGGACCCATGCAAAACCCACCATCTGCATTAGTGCCATTTTAAATAAAATAAAGTATCATGATGACGTCTTTTTTCATCATGAAATGAATAAACAATCTTATATCAAAAATGAGAATTATTTTGAATTGTAGTGCTACAAAAAATGACACATGCACTGTGTTCTGCTCTACATTTGCTGTTCTTTTCACTCATTACTACAGTGAGCTGTAATCAGAGGACACTCCGTTAATTAGAAAATGTAAGAACCAGCAATGCTGATTTTGTGTAATTCAGGTAATTGTACAATATGCATGGTGAAAAAAAGGTTAAATACTGTTTATTGTATGAAACTGACAGTTCTAACTCAGCATGATTTACTTATTAGTACAGTAAAACTGCTACTTCGTACTGTAAGCACTGAAGTACATGTAGTTGCAGCAGGAGTACTAGAAGCATTTAAGAACAGCAGAACTTTCTGTTCAAAAAATTAATTAGTCATTTAAGATCATTATACCTGAACAGCACTGCAGTGTCATTACATCTGCCAGGCTACAGTATCATACTTGTACACGATACATTATAATATCTGCAGCCTACAAGACCGTATTGATATAAACAGCAGTGTCAGAATTATGTTTGCTTCGGCAAGCAAACAGAGTTTCTTTTGGAACTCCACATCAAGTTGTTGCTCAGTAACATTAGTCTGTTAGCACGTTCAACATTCCACCAATGTTAAGTCAATGGAGGCAGTTTTTTAAAGCTTTATAGTTTAAGATGTATAAATTGTATAGCCTAGAAAAATACAAGCAATCTTGCCAGTATATTCACTCTCTTTGGTATGTCTAGCTTAAAAACTGTAGGAGGAGATACATCAGGAAGAACCACGAATAATAATAATAAGAATAAGTAAAGAATCTGTAGAAGAACAGTAGTTTGCGCATTCGGCAAGCAAACCAATAATAATAATAATAAATAATAATAATAATAAATTCAAGGGTTCACTTGTTTGAACTAATCAAAAGATTTGTCTCATCACTACTGAGCATCAATCCAAGTTCTGTCATGACTGTTTTATAGAGGAGGTTTTAGTCATTCCAAATGGAATTCTCTTTTTTAATGTTTTCTGTTACAGATATATCTACACTGTGTTCCTTGCTTGAAAAGGCAGCCTTGCAATTCAGTGAAAAACCATGACAGCTCTTCAAGGACAGCAAGCTTACAAAGTGCAATTATTGCCAAAGACATTCTTCATACAAAAATGTTGCATTTTAAAAGAACATTTCAACATGATTCAGAACCTGCAAATTACAGTTTTGCTAATTTATTTTCATCATATTTCTCATCATATGTTCATCCCTACCTATGTTAAATAAATAAATAAAATCAAAATCATTTTTGTAATGTGGCAAATAAGCTGTTCCCAAGTGACATTTTCAGCTGCATGGCAGAACAAATGGTTCTGTTTATATGAAATTCATGGATTACTATACATTTATATGAACAGCATGAACTATTCTCATTTTTAATCACATACGCAGCAATAGGATGTAAGCAATATAATAAGCAAACTGAATTTTCTTGAAAGAAATGATTAAATTACCACAAAAATAGAAAATTACATATAATTAACATTTATTCTTTGGTGTAACTTGATTTGAAAGTATTAAAATTCATGTTGTGGTACATGTATTACATGTTTCAAAGGAATGTATTTTAATAATTCATTAATTGATTCATTTTTTATATCAATCCAGTAGAAAGTTCTTTTGAATAGCCTGATCTGTTTTCTCTTAAGTGCGATATCTTTTTACATTTGTGCTGCAGATGTAATACTGAGCGTAAAATTGGTTGATGGATTTTGATAAATTATATTTTCAATGAATTATAATTTAATTTGTAGATTAGCTACATAAATAATTCAGCATATTTAAAAAATATGTATACTTACAAACGACAGCTAAAGACATCTATACAGTTAAAACATTAAAATATGGGTGAACATATCAAAATGATTGTGACTCATTCTCACCAACACTATTCATGTTCATAAACTGCTTATGATGGTGAAGACTGCCCCCCCCAAAAAAAAAAAAAAACCTAAAGATGTACAGTAATGGGGTCTCACATGTTTTAAGAAAGTTTGTGATTGTCCAGAATGCCCATTCTTAGTGATACTCTGTATTTTGGTGATTGGATTACAGCAACAAGAGCAGAACAACAAGTGGCTTTATTTTCTGTACCAGACGCATAAGTCTGACACTGCAAGCAAATGCACAGAATAAAAAATACATTTTTTATTGAAATAATAAGCACAACAGTATGGTACTCCCAAAACAAAATAACATCTCCCTGTAGGCCTTTCAGATTACAAATGCAAGGTTCCACCAGGTCCTACAATAACCCACACAATAGAAAACAACCCCTTTGCTGCTTGAGAGCTGCCACCATGCCAGCAAGTGTGGTTGTCTGTGGTCTGGCAACCTTCCTTGGCTGCTAAACCACCTCAGGTGCTGAGCAGACAAAATACTGTATAGCAGCAGCCTCTCTCTTTTGCTTTTGATTCAATTATATTACCTGGCTGAGAATTATGGGTGGCTAAAAATGGGTTACAGTCTACATTACAATCGCTAGTGTTTTTGAATTTTAGAGTTTTGTGTCTACCTTATACTGTATAGAATCCTCAGTTTAATAACCCATTCAATCCTACAGAAATTGGGGCATTCTGGGCACCAAATGGTTGCAAATCCGTTCTTCAAATGGTTGCATTTGTTAAATGGAAACAGACACTACATTTCTTGGCGGTATAAGATACAGACTGTTGTGTTATCAAGGGTAACATAGAGAACTTAGCTGGAAGACAACTTGGAGGCAGAGTAGCTCAGTTTTGGCAAGATTGACAAATGCCGATTAGTCATCCAGTTGGAAATGTAATTTAGGCATGCAGTGATGTGTAATAAGATGCGTTTTTTAGAGAAAGGAAATAAGAAAAAGAGTAATATGGATTGATAAGAGAACATTTAAGATGAAACAACCACATGAAAGTGTTTCACCTGAAGAGAGAACAGGAATGGACCCAGAAAGAAACTCCATTCCTGGCTTTGTGATGTTAAGTCAAAGCTCCTCAAGGTAACCTGGGAGTATTTAAATATGTAAGATGTCATTCAGTCCAGGGCAAGGCCTTTAATACCTAGGGTCCATTAAAGGATGAGTGGCTCTGTTTGTCAAAGGCATCAGATAGGTCCTTAAAAATTAGGGTAAGATGAGACTTTTGTAAAGATTAATTCCTGAGCGACACAGATATGCCTACAGGTTTGCACAGAATTAATTTTAAATGATCTCCCATCCTCAATAAATTGTAACACATGTGTGTACAGTACAGACATTTCACTATGTACTTGACCATCCCTAAGTAACTATTGAAAGTTGCCCTTATGTTGAAGAAAAAATTGATTTGTTGATTAAATTGACAGTCTAGTGGCACAAATATAGCTCACAAACTTGTCCGTCATTCAGTATAATTGTGGGGTATAGTTTGTATACCTTCAAGATTACATATGGTGTAGCCCACATGAATGAGGAAAACAAATCAAAGCATTTTGTGAATATAATGTATATTTTTATTTTTATTTTTTATTGTTTTATACTCCTTGAAAACAGGGGACAAACTTATATATAATAAAGACACCATGTAGTTTTAAATATTGTAGTTATAAGGCTTACAAATTGCTGAAGATTTAAGTATTCCCACTCAAAAATCCCTCATCAGAGTACCAAAACAAAGGGTTTTTGTACTTTGTATGTCATCAGCAATTTTTAAAATGTCCTAAGCCCATTACTTTAAAAGTTTAATTTAAAATCCCAATATAAGTGCCTTGCTCTTTTCTACATGCAATGCAGCATTGTTTTTAAAACCATTACTCAAATGTTACGGTCAACTAACCAGTTAATAACTTTTGCTATGTTGCAGCTCTACTGCAGTTGCAGATACCAGCACATTAACAATGCATGTACACATACAATAAAATTTAAACACCCTCATTTGAAATTTTGCTGTTGGAGACAAACATAAAAAGGAAAGAATATACTTTGTAGATTACAAAGTGCTAAGCAGTGGATACCGTGCAACCAGGCACATGTAGCAAGAGAACCATCCGAAAAAAAAAAAAAAAACACTTTGCCTGCACAGTAAGCAATGCTGTGCCACTGCGATTTAAACTCATTTAAAGCGCTCCAAAGGTTCACTCAGTCACAGGTATTTTTTGTACCTGATTGTAGCCCATGCTTATGACTGGATTCAATGCCAGATCCAGCTGTAGCCACTGTCACTGTCAACATATACACGTAGCTCCCCCTTTTTTCGCCAAAACAGCCCTGACCCATCGAGGCATGGACTCCAGTAGACCTCTGAAGGTGTGCTGTGCTGTCTGGCACCAAGACATTAGCAGCAGATCCTTTAAGTCCTGCAAGTTGCAAGGTGGGGCCTCCAGGGATCGGACTTGTTTATCCAGCCCATCCCACAGATGCTCGGGGAATTTGGAGGTCAAGTCAAATCCTTGAACTTGTTGTTGTGTTCCCCAAACCATTCCTGAACATTTTTTGCTTTGTGGTAGGGTGCATTATCCTGCTGAAAGAGGCCACTGCCATCAGGGAATACCGTTTCCATTAAAGGGTGTACATGGTCTGCAATAATGCTTAGGTAGGTGGTACATGTCAAAGTAACATCCACATGAATGGCAGGACCCAAGGTTTCCCAGCAGAACATTGCCCAAAGCATCACACTGCCTCCGCTGGTTTGCCTTCTTCCCATCCTGGTGCCATGTTTTCCCCAGGTAAGCGATGTACACGTTCCCAGCCATCCACATGATGTAAAAGAAAACATGATTCATCAGACCAGGCCACCTTCTTCCATTGCTCCATGGTCCAGTTCTGATGCTCATGTGCCCTTTGTTGGTGCTTTCGGCAGTGGACTGCTTCTAACACATCAATTTTGAGGACAAAATGTTCACTTGCTGCCAAATATATCCCAGCCACTGGCACCATGATAATCAGATAATCAGTGATCAGTGTTATTCGCTTCATCTGTCAGTGGTCATAATGTTATTTAAGCTTTAATGGCTAAGACACGTCCCATCCATGACTGTGCAGTAGCCAGCCAAGCTCCATTTAATTTAGCAGTGGAGCATTCTGGAAGAACGATGTTCTGAAAGAAATTGTCTCATTGTAAGTATTGTCTTAATGCCATAAATGGTTTGATCCAAATCTGAAGTATTGTCTTTTTACAGGCAGTAAAGCCAGCTAGAAATATTTGTTTTTGAGAAAGTGTAAACTGATAGGATGAGTCATCATTTAATAAACAAAGGCAAGGATCTATATTAAGGTTGATACATATTAGTTCAGAGAGGACAGAGACTATATGACAGTCCCAAAATATATGCATAAATGTGCCTGCAAAGACAGTAATGGGGGGTTGGGTCAGATAATTTTGAAACATATATGTAGGTCAGCATAAGCTCTATGAATAATCTTATAGTGTAATAGCTGGTGAGCCAGATTTTTGGATGCCAGATTTTAATTAGACCATGTTCCTTTCCAGTCAGGCTGAGATCCCACCCATGCAAGTTCATTTCCCCAGATAAACAAGACTGATAATGGTTTTTAGAGTACTCCAGTAATAAAGTATATGAATTGGTTACTATGCTCATAGAACCTTTTTTTTAGGATCTATGCATCCAACGGATGATAAGACAATGGAGAATTCCAGGGTACCCCATATGCCCGCATTGCAGCTCTCAGCCTTAAGTTCATGAAGCTTCAGCTCATACAGAAGTCCTATTCTGAGAGACCTGCAAGGGGAGAGTTGCAGTAGTAATGTCGGGACAGCACCGGGGCCAGGACAATGACCTAAGTGGCATATGAGGAAAGAAATGGAAATTAATGGAATATTGCTATATATTGTAAAGGCAGTAGCGACATGGCCAAGTAACATAGACTATATGATCAGAGTAAGACAAGTCATGTGACACCAGCTGACTTGATATGAATGACCAAACAACCGAAAGGTCTAGGAGGACCAAAGCTGAGGATAAAGATACAGATGTTGCCATCTTGCGAGCCTCGGGTACGAAAAGGAGAGCGGTCTCAGTTGACTGGTTGGCCTTGAAGCCTGACTGTTTAGGGCCAAGTAAGTCGTGCCATATCAGATACTCTGTCAGCTGGGTTGACACAACTCTTTGCAGGGTTTTAGAGAGGAATGGGGGGAAACTGGCCAGGATTTATGAACTCCTGAGGGGTTCCTTGTGACAGATACTGTGAATAACTCTGCTGGCATAGCAGTGTTATTGATCATTCATCAAAGTCTTTATGAGATCAAGTAAATGAAGACAAAGGTGAGAGGCATAAGTAAAGAAGTCAGTTGTGTGTACTGCTGAATGGCAATTCCAGAGGCCACCACATATCATTGATGCAGGATTGGGATTGTAATCAGGGAAAATGAGGTTGGAATGTACTCATTGGACAAGAGTGCTTGACTGGGCCAGTAGACTGGGATGGGGTACTGATGCACATTGAACTTAGGTTTTTAAAACCAAAAAGCATGCAAGAAGTTTATTGCCAAAAAAGTCAAAATAGTGTCGGGGTTTACTGAACACAGCCTTAACCTTAATGTTAGAATGGTGGAATGTTAAAATGTTTACTAAGCAAAGCTTTTTAAAGATATTTTGTTGAAGGAGAGACAGTGATGAGTATTAATGAGGAAAGAAAGTAAGGATAATTCTAAACAGACTTACTCTATATACTCCTGCAGTAGACTCCCTTGTCTTTGTACAAATGGGTCTTGGTACGATGGACTGCCGCTACTAGAGTGTACAGCAACGTCATTATCTGTATCTGTATCTGTATCCATTCAGACAGAGGACTGGAAGTAGGACGTCACATTAAATTGGTTGTGTTGTATTTTCTAACCTAATATTAATTGGCAAAGCATCAAAATGATTTGACATTGGCATACAATGATGAAATATATTTCCACATCCTCAATATGTACTTTTCATCTCTGTCTTTTTTTTATGTTTAACTAAACTAAGTTTTATGAACTGTCCGAACATTACTAGATCATTCTTTTTAACAGTAGCATTATTTATTGATTTGTGTGATAATTTTACAATTTCAAAAATAGGAAAATATTTTTGTTATTTAAACCATGTACAAATTCTCATAACACTCCAGCATGCAAAGCCATGTTGTGTTAAAATATGTACTGGAAACAAATGGAAAAGTGATGCTTTGGGTCAGCTTTATGGTTACCTGACTAAAAATCTAGCATACTGGAAAGATGGTACCATATTGGTGCTTCTATATAAAGTTCAAGTATACTAGTTTCAAAAGAGCTCTGGAGTCCTCTGCTTGATGAGAAAGAAGTGGACCACTTTATTCTGTCATAAAACAAACAGCGTATATGTTGAAGACTTGCCATGCTCTCAAAAGAAATTTCAAATGCAATCAGAAGTTGCAGCTACAGATGTGCTCTGACAGCTGAAGAAATCCTGAGCTTAAAAAAAAATCACTCAGCTTGTAGTGTTGTTAAACTGCAGACGTTCTGATTAACGTGTATATATGAATTCTATTGAACTCTCTGGGAATATGACATTTTGACACTTTTAAATTATTTATTTTCTTATCTTTAGAGAGAGAGAGCACACAGGTATGTCTGAAATATGCATATATAAAAGCACTTGATGGTATGACAACCACTGCCAATTTTAGTTAGGAAATTGACATAAAAAGGCTAGTACAAAAATTTGAATACACTCTAATATTCTTAGCAATAGGTAATTTCGGACCTTTTTGTTTTTTCCATAATTATGACCATTAGTCACTGGCATGATGAATCATAATTAGCATGAACATTATTACCAGAGTGAACCGATATAATGTAGCTACAATGTAACTCTGTCAGTGGTAATGTTTTCATGCTTATTGCATTGTTTTACCTGACCAAAAAACTCAGTGGTGCAAAAAGTACCCTGAAGCCATACTTTAATATAACAAGAAATGAAACTGTGTAAAAACAGTCATGTGAAAGTTAAGGGCACCCATTCACATTTTATTTAATCTTTAGAACACAGTATAATGAAAGAATATACAGCCAAAATACAATCAAGTAACCATTTCAAGCATTTATATGAATGATGGACGCTAATATTTGATTGCTCCTTCTCTCTCTCAAGCAATAATGATATCATAGAAACACAATGGGCCTCATTCATCAACAGTTCCGTAAAACTGTGTAAATTTACGCATTAATGGATACGAACTAACAAATTCCGCCGGATTTATCAAAAATGCCTAAACACAGCATTTGTTCGTATTCTGTGAGTATGTTGAAAAATACCAATCAATCGTAAATGAGAAGCACGTTCACAGAATTTTCGATTAGCATAAATCGACGCCCCTGAAATACCCTTTAAGGAGCTTGGAATCCCATTGTTGGCAATGTAAGGAATCGGCAGAGAAAAGGAAAAAGAAAAAAAAAAACGTTTCTGAAGCGGTGAGTGAAGTTTTGTTAATGCAAAAAAAAAAAAAAAAAAATGCTTTGTTCAGTCGTGTAAGTAGTGGAGTGTTGGGACCGGGGAAGACCAAAGCCTGGCAAGAAATAAATTCATTGGCAAAAGTACGCTGCAACAAGTTAAAAGAAAATGATCCGACATGACACTGGAGGCGCATTATTGGAGAGACTTTGTTGGTTGTAATTACCGTGGAGGGTGACAGTGATTTGTTTTCCCTGATTGTTTTATATAAATCTAAATCGAAGGATTATTTATTATAGTTCACACACAGGAGAAAATTGGATCACTAATTCCAAAGCAAATGGCCCAATCAGCTGGCTATATTAGCCCAATAGCATAAAAACGTATGTTTATTAAATAAAAACGTAAATGTATTCTGAAATTTCTGCGCTGTTTTGGAGACGTTTTGACTGCATAAGTTTTTCTTAGAGCTAACAGAGCGTGGTCAGCAATAGAAATGAAGACCTTAGCAATGGTTTCTGCTCCTTACTTATAGAAAACGTCGTTAGCGTGTTTTAATCCAATAAAAAATAAGTGAATGGAAAAATAAAAGCAACAACACGAAAAACGCCCTTTACAGCCTTGTTTTTCCATTTACGTACACACTACGAACAGTTTAGAGCACTCATGAAATTTCTTCGGATCCTACGAACAAACTGATATACGAAAACTTTGATAAATCCCACATTTTTGGCGTAAATGCATTTACGAACGATTTACGATCAAATTCGTTTGGCTCACGTTTGATAAATGAGGCCCAATGTGTCTCATTAGCATATTTAATATGTTTACTGAGTCTCCAAACAATGTTACTGTGAGGCACATAATACTTTCCAATCTGCAACCTATCCAATGCACTAATCCAGATCCATTTGACAACTAAACCCTCTGAATAAATAATTGTTTTTAATTCATTTTCATAGCTTAGCGTTATTGTCACAGGCAAATATGCTGCCCTTTGTCAGCTAGCTAACTTTCATTATCTGCTCAGTGAACAACTAGTAACCTCATTATTTGTTTTACATCACTCATTACATTTCACTCACAAATACATCCCTGTCAAATTTGCCTGATACAAACTAGATTGTGAATCATGAACACAGTGTTCCACCACATTTTCTTCTAACGTGACCTTAGTACAACCTGATGTCTCTGAAATGTCAAACACCTTCACTGGCAAGCTGTTTTACAGAATTAAGTATTTATATTTATTGATAAATTAATATGGCAGAAGTTGGGGAGTTGTTCTGTTTGGCTTAAAAAAGTGATTTTGTTGTCAGCAGCCACGATTAAATTCTAAAGGGTGGCTGCTTATTGGTTGTGAAGTTTCAAAGTACCTGAAATGTGAATTGCACTTGTGTCAAAAGTAAATAATTTAATACAATAAACAAATGACCAAAAAAGCACTTCCCAAAATGAAATCCTACCTTCTTCCTGTTTTTAGATGATCACATTGATACTACATGCACAGAAAATGTTCAAATCGGGTAAAATGTCTTGGAGGTCTCCAGAAGTGCCCACCTCAACTAATAAAACAATTTGAAAAGGCTCAAAGAGCAATTGATTCTAAAGATGTTAAAGAAGCAGTGACAGCACACATAATATAATTCTAATGGCAACTCATTTCTGTTCTTGTTCACACACCATGACAGCTTCACTAGCTAGCTATTGAAGGTATCAATCCACTCAAAATTCAAGAGTGCTGGCAGTGCAATGAGTTGAGTGAACCTCAAACAGCTTGGATCTTTTTTCCAACATGATTAATTTTCTTTTACTTTGTTGGGGCCTCTGAGTGGCTCATAGGATAAATTGCTGCCTACAGAGCAGCAACTGAGGTCAGGGGTTTGATTTCCAGTCCCACGGGCGAGGCAACAATTGGCCAGCCTCACCAGGGCTCAATACAGGGTAGGTCAGCCTAACTTCCATTGGCCTCATCACAACAGCACCCTCCTTGTCATACTTGGGCAACTGCAGCAGCACAAACCAACCATACACCGACCACGTCATCCTCCGACACAATAGGCAGCATGCAGTTGGTGGTGTGGCCACAACGTGAAAAGAAGCAAGAGCATCATCACATGACTCAGAGGAGTCACATGCTAAACCTCTCCTCCCACAGCTGTCAGGATGGGTGCCGCAGTGAGGCCAACAAGCTCAGTTGAACATGTGGGTTGGGGGAAAAAAGGGGAAAAATCATGGTAAATAAAAATAAAAAAAAAAAAAGATTTTGTAGAGAGTAACAATGGTATTCAGGGGAAGTGTACTGGAATAAATGTGTGCATTTTATTTTGAAAATCGAAACTATAAAGGAGAATTCAACAGAAATATATATACTCAAGAAAAGTACAGATACTTATTTTAAAAAAATGGGTTGTATTGTAATTTTGTTCTTCCCTGCAATAACCAGATTAGTTTGTTTCAGTGGTGGCTCTTAGGCACTGGTACTTGGTTGTGTTTTGGCATGTTGTGTTATGTCAATGTGTTTTCTCTTTGGTTATTTAGAGTCCTGGGGACTGTTTAGATGTAACAGTGATTCCTGAAAAATAACAGAAAAAAAAACTTATTACTGAAAAGCTTTTCTCAAAAGTCACAAAAACAGGACATTTGAATAAAAACCACAAACTCTCCTCTATCAAGCTCCAACACTTAGCTTTGAAAGCTGCCTGCATGATTCCTGTGCTTCAAACAACACTCAACACAGGCAGATTGTTCCAAACCTTCTATCAAAGGCCTTAATTAATCTTCTGAGGAGTATGTGCTTTGTTTTGATTCAGCAGAATATGAGCTAGTAGTAACAATTGACCAATAATGCAGTCTAAAAAATGTTGTCATATACAGCTTCATAATTTGACATTTTTGATGTCACTTTCAGCACAGAAAACTTCCAGAGTCACTAACAACTCTAATATATCAACATAAATCAAAATGATCAAAATTGCACTTAAATTATTTTTTCTCCAACTCTTTTCCTGTGATTAATTTCCCTATGGTAAACACATGCAAAGCTGGGAGCAATATGATATTCTTAAGATTCTAAACATTTAATCATCCCAGCATTGGTATAGAAACAGACGCTACGCCAACTGTTAGAAACCATTGTTGCATCACTCCGGATAGTTTTTTGCCCACAGATCAGATTTGTCATGACAGCGCCCTTCTTCAGCTAGTTAGCTAATGTAACCAAATATCACCTAAATAGTTAGCTAACTACTTCAAGTTCATTATCATGGCCCAGCTAACAAAGTGAAAAACAGTTTTACCAACCTTGGATAAAACAGATTCATGAGGACAGTGTCTTTTGTATTGTTCAAGAGATCATTTTCTGTTTTTATCCACTCTGTGACTATATTAGCTAGCTGAGCTATTACTCCATATAACTGAGGAAAAATAATACATGTAAAATTTCTCATTTCCACAAATCTTTTTACAAAGAAATGAAATGATCTGGGAACATAGCCAGAAAATTTATTTCATGTTTGAGAACAATTTATTAAGGATAATGTGAGTTTGATTGATTGGATCCCATTGGTTGATTTATTGCTATGCAGTGCAGTCCATGAAATATTTGAAAGTTTGTGAACTTTCCGGACAGGCAATGCTTTTGGAGAACTGTGCTGCATTGCTTTCATTGTATGGTAAGACATTGCTGCCACTGAAAAACACTAGTGCAATTACTTTTGTGTACATCCAGAATTTCTGTGTGGGACACCAAGATTAGCATCAGTCATGTTGGCTTTTGTCATACCCACTTTTCCACAAGGTCTAGGGTACTGGCAAGAATGGGTATTAATTTTGACAGTATTCAAACCATATTTTTTTATTGATTTATTTTTTAATTTTGATAAAGAATCTATTCAGTCTGGATCACAGCATTGGCATGTGAATCAGAGGAGTCATGTGGGCAGCCACTTCCTCTGAAGTGTGTGGTATAAGGTTGCTTGATCAAGACAAAGCCAAAAATTATTAACTTTGCCCTTCATAGTGCAAATATTTCTTCAGCTGTGACAGCTCAGCTTCAGCTCTCAATTGCAGTCAATTTCCTACCATCGTTTCAGTTAATTAGGTTTCACCTAACTGTCCGCTGCCACCTGTTCTGTCATCTACCGCTTGGTTCTTTTCTGCTCTCTTATCATCTGCCAATGCCTCCCATGCTTCAGTCTGATTAGTCTCCGCAGGGATTTGAATATCATCTATGTCCAAGGCAGCCTTGAATTCAGAACCAAACATTAACACCATAATTCCCATTGCTCCCTTGATATATTTGTAGCTAATTTCATACCTCTGAACTTATAAAATCAGCATTACTGAAATATTTGTTAGAAATTTAAGAGCAATGTTAATTTTAACATGGACATGTGAAAAATATCACATGCTTTTGCATTCAAGATCACATTCAACAATACCAATGGCTGAATTGTTTAGGAGGCATATGCATTTTCATATGCCTGTACTTTTCAGAAAACTAAGGCACAGAGCTGTGCTGAACCTGACGCATCTGTATATATTTTGAGAATGTGAGCAATGAGACTAACAAAAATCCCATACTGACATTTGGAGTCATCCCAGCCAGCTCAGACTAGTTGATAGCTCCTGAAATGGTACCCATAAGCTAGAAATATTTATGGAGCACAGACAGAATAAAAATAAGTTGAAAAGACCAGAAAACCAGTTACTGAAGTATCAGTGGCACTTCTATTTCCTCCATGTCTTCAGCAGCTCCACCGATGTACTCCCTGCATAAAGAAAGAAAAAAAACAATATATATCAACAGGCACAACCTAGGGTTGCCTTTAACTGTTATTAATTCAGATATTAAATGAGCTTTGTGATTTTCACTTGTACTCTTAATGATGAAAAACAAGACCCTTTATTTATGTCAATGCAGTGTGCAATATATCATCATGTGGGGGTAAATACAGGTACACAATCCAGAAGTAGCTCACAAATCCTACAAAGTTCTCTTTCATATTATGTTGTGTTGCAAATTTCTTACTTATATATTCTGGTAATGCACACAAATAATTTGATTAAAGGATGATGTCTGATTCGATTAAACTGCTCTCTTTGAGCAAGTTGTGTAACTCTTATTCAAGGAAGTTAGGGTGATTGACCTTGAGCATATGAATTAATCCAGTATTCTGAGTTTAAAACACAAACAGTGAAATAGATTTTTGAATCAAATTTGTCTTACTTTTCTGTCTAGAATAACGGCAGCATGATTTGATGAAATAAAATATCATTCTGAACACCCAAGAGAGAATGTGTGCTGTGTAAACTGTAAGCCCAAAGCCTACCCTCCACCTTGAGCTGAAAACAGAAACGGTCAAGTTCCCATTAGCTGTTTGTATTTATTCTAGAGGGCAAGTGTGAATCACACAAACTTGATATGTGCTACTGCTAATTAGTGGCCCAGCAGGTAATGTCATATGTCTCTGACATCACCCACAGCCTTGTCCATTCTCAGCAGGGGCAGGACAGCCACCAGAACAGTATGAGCAATAAGGACCTGACCTGCTGTTGATGTGTCATATTTTCAGCCATCAGGAAGTAGTATTTCAACTGTGTTCTGAAGTTTTTCCTCCACCTTTTTTTTTTCTCTCCCTCTATTTCTATATGGATTATTGAGAGAACGGTGGTGGTAGACATAAGTGCTTATTTAATTTTTTTTATTTATTCCTTTTTTTTGGGGGGGGGGGTGGTGGGGGTGGGAGGTGGGGCGGCTGGTTGATTTTTACTGAGACTAAGACCAATCTGGTGGTATAGGTCATAAGTACGAACTGAGTGGAGTGGCCCAATTTATCTTGTGCTGGTTGGCGGGGGTTTGTTAAGACATACCTCTCATCACGGTTAGTGGGTTTCAGACTGTCTGATTCCCTGGGCAGGAAACTGCACTTTCGTTGTCCTTCTTGTACCCCTGCCAAGACACAGGTAGTGGTTTGTTTTAATTTAAAATTGAATTCTTCTTTTTCTTTTCTGTTTCCTTGTTTTTGTTCTCTGTTGTGTGAATTCATGGGAGCTATAAGCCCCATGAGTGTGTTTTGATAACGTGGGATCAAGCTTCCCTATCTTTTTCTCCTGTTAATTTTAGCCTGTTTGTCCTATGAAGACATATCTTTATATTCTCTTTGTCTTTATGTGCAAGGATGGCTCTTTTAGACATGTATTGTGCCACCAGCTGACAAGACTAATTTAGTTGGAACATTTTGTTGCTTAAACACACCTAAAAATAAATTATACATCTCTTATGTTTTCTTTTTTAGACTTTAATTGCATAGTATTGAAATGTGTAAAGACTAAACACACTCCTCGCTACCAAAAGTATATTTTATTTTTACAACAAACTAGCAAGGAAGAAACGTTTTGACATCTAGGGCAGTTCTGCTCCGTTTCCATTGCTTTCTAATTATACGCATGCCTTTTCATTGTCAGGAGGACTCACCACCAAACTGTAGTTTCCTCTGGCTTGCAGTATAATTTCTGTCTCAGCTGCACATGCTCTTGAAAATTTCTATTGAATGCAAATAACTGCAGAAAAACAATTGCCTATTTTTAATCAAAATACAATCATGTGTCTTGAAGTGGGACACAGTAGAGCATCGTGGAGCAAGGTCGATTGGTAGTTGCACTGCCCATGACTTAATGTATAAAGAAAATCAAATTTAATAAACTTAACCTGACCTCAGGCTTGTACATAGCTACGATATCATCCATGCTATTTAACACTGGCCCATTAAAGCTATTACAGTTTGATAAATGTTATTGGTTCTAGGCAGAAGTGTCGTATAAAGGTTAAGAAGATGGTCTTTCTGCTCATATTTGGTGGGTTCTGTTCCCTGGTAGCATACTGCTGTTGTACCCTTGAGCAACGTAGACTTTAATTGCCTTCAGTTAAATATCCAGCTATGTGCTATGGATAAAAGTGTCTGCTGAATCTGAGACAGTAAATGGCTGAGCTAATCCAGAGCATGTGAACAGTTACAACTGGAACAGGCAGTCGTTGATTTCGAATTTGTAGATTGTTTTGCACATAACTACTGCAGAGAGAGACCAAAATGTTGACATGTTCTGTTTATTTCTACCATATGCAACCAAGATATTTACTTTGTTTCCATCAGAGGTAAGGACTATAGGTTTTTATTCAAGGGGAATAAATTCTGAATCTGTTCTTATGCTTTTGCTCTGTTTTCATTTTATCAGATTTTATTGTTTCCATTTAGATTTTTGACTTTTTATTTTCATTCTTTTAATAATGTGTATTTTTAAAATGTATCTTATTTCTTTAATCTTTTTAACCCTTTGTAAAGCACTATGAATTGCCTTTGTGTACGAAATGTGCTATAAAAATAAATTTGCCTTGCCTTGGCATTTCACAATAACAAGGAGAACATCCTTTTTATTGGCTGTTGACATTGGCTGTCAGCCTCTCATAGTACTTATTTCTCCTTCATCTCTGTAGGTGGGGAAAAGAGCCATAATCATTTTCTTCTGGGATACATTTCTGATTTTCTGTACCATTTATGCAGTGTTTTATCATAAAAAAAAATATGGTACTACACCACCCAAGTTCAATTCAACTTCATATGTATTGCACTTTTTACAATACCATTTTCATAAAGCAGCTTTACATCTAAATCTAGGCCTAAAACCCTTGCTGAGCATGACAAGGCCAACAGTGACAAGGGACACTACCTGTGTAGAAGAAAAACTATTCAGATGTACCATTCAATGAAATCATTCATTTATGATAGTGTTGTTTGATTTGCATACCATTGCTACCATGCTACTAACCTTCATAATACCATTGCAATGACTGAGCAGCTAAATGGAGTTGACAAAGAGGTCGATTCTGACTGGCCCTGCTTTATTCATTCAGGCTCATGTTTAGACTACAGATAGAAACATATAAGCTACATTTTATATTCTTTGAATTACTGACCATTAAATTTAACCATTTAAAAAAATAAAACCACACAGATATTAATGCTCATCCAAAAAATAACTGTACGTGACCAATTCAATTTAGACAAAAAATATCAGACAAAACCTTATAAATCTAAGGTAATGGAATGAGGTCCATTGCATTTATGTAGTTTTTTTTTTTTTTTTTTTTTTGCGCAACATCTTTATAATTTTGAATAACCTTAATATTGAATCCAACTTTGAGTTCATTTTGCCTTTTGTGTTGATTAAACAAATTATACTGTTCAATTAACAAATATGAAGGTTTAACTTTTTTCAGGATTATTTTCTCTTTTGTTCCCTTGTTTTATTATTCACATTCTGAGAGCTAACATACATTCAAAGTGGAGGTACTTACTCGTACAATATAGCTGGATTCAGAGATATCACATCCTAAATGTATTACAATTCTATTTGCCAGTTTTATACACTGTTAAACTATGCATTTGATAATTCTACTTTTGCCTGTAACAGTTATTATGCATTTTATTCTTTTACCTAACTTTTCAAATATCGTACAATCCTCTGGGTAAGACCTACAGAATAGTAGTGTTAATTAGCTGAGGCCAATACTTTTCTTCAGTTGACAACTGTGTAGTAATGTTAATAATAAATGTATGTTCCTAATTTGCCAGACAAGCATGTATGCCAAATACACATTTGGTGTGTAAGCAGGCTTTTTAACCGACCCATATTCTCTCAGTGTAAGTTCAGCTACATACATTATCTTGATACACAGATACGTAGTCTTACTACATCATATGAATTATTGTACAATATCATTAGTATTCAAGAGTGGTGGATTATAAGGTCGAAGTGTGACAGCATGATGCATAGTCACTATCCTAGTGCATGGAAATTGAGGGATCTGTACCAGTAAGATGATTTTCTTGTTATTTTTTTATTGACTCACATCATTGGATGTGGTCATTTTGTTTGTAAATACGTTTAAATGGATGTAACTATGTTTCTGAATACTCTGGACCCCAGCTGGAAAGCATTCACACTAACTGACTGTCTTTCATTGCAATACTATTCAACAGCATTGAAAACAGTGAATAAGATGCATGGCTCAGTGCAAAGTGGTGTATCATCGTGTTTTCTTACACTACAAACTCATTTTACACCAGTCCTTCAGAAGTCCTAAATTCAGAAGTAAACAGGATTATGTAACAAGTTGGCTGTACTTGCTAAATTTTAAATTAAAATATTCTTGCTAGTCAAGAATGCAGTGTTGTTCAGTTCACATAAACATGAAATGATTTATGTGTAGCAAAAAAAAAAAAAAAATAGCCCAAATGTTTTGCCTATTTTGTTTCTGTTCATGATATATGGCTAACTGCATTAAATATTCTGTGCCAGCTTTCTAATTACGGCGTTGCATGAGGAAGGTGTCTGCCTCATAGATTATTGCATGCTGGTTTCTTGACAGTGCACTTGTTTGAGACATGGGGCACATTTTGGTGTACTGGTAATGGAATAATAACATGAGCATCTCGTTGAAAAGTTGACAGGTCACAACTTATTATATTATATTATATTATATTATATTATATTATATTATATTATATTATATTATATTATATTATATTATATTATATTATATGGGTAGGATTAAATGATAATGGATGTCTGATTTTAAACAAAAATCACTCTCATATTTGTAACAAAAGGTGAAAAGGTATATAATTTCCTGTCAAGACAGGAAATGGTCAATGAAAAAAATCACACTTTAATAAATATGTGGTTGTAGCTGAAAGATAGCTAAGAGACAGGTATCCTGAACTGAGGTTATGTTTGGTCATTTATGCATTTAAAGTCCTCAAAGGAATATAAATATTGAGTCAAGTACACCTCAGTAAAATGCAGAGTGGCAGACTTTACCTCTGAATGGACTGATGAAACATGACAGATGAAGCTGTTATTTGAAAAACACTGCATTGCATTGACATTCATTTTCATCTTTGCATTGTAATTCCTGCTACACATCAAGAGGCAGTAAGAAACAATGCCTAACAAATCAGAGATAAGTAAAAGTGTTTATCGTTGTCTCGAACCTTGCTTTTGAACCAGGACCCTTGAGGGTTTCTGTGCCAGCCTCTGTTCTGGCCAGGTACTTAAGCACCATATTTAGCTAATCATTGACTTTATTGAGCCAGTTTGGCTACTTTCCCTGATTCTGGTACTTTGTGGTATTAAGACAGTCAGAGAGCCTGCTGGACTATGGCCCTCCACAACCAGGGGTGATTTTAAAATGAATTGATTAGAGTTGTGAAGCAGCTTTTTAGGGGGTTTGGAAGAATAAGTCAATAATAGTTCAAGGATGATCTCAGGTTTTTTGGGAAATGGGTCCCTGTTTATCCTTTTGGATTTGCTGATGGTAATTTTTAGAGCACAATTAAACATTAATGAATGATTTAGCAGTTAACAGGTTGCTGTGATTGCCATTTTATTCTCAAAAGTCAAATGAATTCATGTTTCTCTTGCAATGAGTATAACCTGCATGACTTAGCAAGGATAGTGCTACAACTGTTTCTCTTTTGATAATTTAGAATAATTCATTATCACGTGCTTCTGCAGCTTATGGTTTTAGTTATTTCCATATGCAAACTATAGCAATTATATTTGAACAATTCTTAAACTTGTGTCTGTAATTAGATGACTGCAATGTTCACTTCTCTATTTGACTGGATTTTAATTTAATTGTCTTTCAGAGACTGGGAACTTCTGGAACTTTTCAAAATGCTGTAAAACCAAAAGTCTAATTTGTACATCAGTTTTTAACATTTTGCTATCGTTTTGACTCCATGCACATGTTGCGTGCATTACGATCGGTTCACTAGTGAGGTAGCACTCAAGTCCTGGATTCGAACCAGAATCTAACTCTACTGTTGTCATTCATTATCAGACAGATCTGTTCTGAAACAAAGCTTCCATAGTACTTGTTTTGTTTTGACAGCTGTAATGTTTCGTTTCAACAATATGATTTTAAACATTCTTAAACGAACACACAACATGTTTGGGGGAGTAAACAAAGAAAAAGTATGTGTAATAAGATTACCATGGTAACCATAATGGAGTTGCTTTTTCAACTAGTTAGCTGTACAAAATGAAGTGATTTTTAAACAAAAGCAGCAAACTATTACCAGTAATCAGTAGTGCCAGTAGTGCCAATGTTTACTAGTTGCACTATATTACTGATGGGACCATGTAAGGAACATATTTCAATATTCACCACATCAGACTGCATTGCACTTTGTTAATGTGAGGCATGACAGAACTGCTTCTGCAAGTTGCTCTTCTTGGCTGAGTTAGCTACCAATGGAAGCTGAGTATGTTAGTAATGTTACTGCGAAAAAGGCAATGACATCAACAAGTTCGCTATAAGAATAAACCTTAAAATATCTAGTTTCCTCTTAGCTTTATTACCCACCAATGCAAAAAGCAAGCATTAGCCCTTTGATGCATACTTTCTGTAGAACAATAATGGTTCTTAAAGAGTGAGTTTTTCTACAAGGTACTCCAGGATTCTGAACTGCAGATTGAACTGGATTGTTTATGACCCATTTCTCATCAACTAATGCATCTCTTCTGCCTTAAACTTGCATTCAACTTAAAATAAATACAGTTTCATTTGAAAAACATATTTGGGTTTGACGGTGATCCATGGATTTTACTACTGCAGTTTTGGGATGAAAGGAGCATGCTATATATTTTAACAGGCAGTTATTTCCGCCCCTACCAACCCACCGATGGGTTTCCTGGGAATCAAGAGCTCTTCTCTTTTCTAAGGACCAGGCACCTTTACAGGAGGGGGTACCCACTGGGCCCATTAACCTCTCCTTTCCCTGCTATCTACCCTGCCATAAACACATAAACATACTCACCCCTTACCGGATGCTGTAGATAGTTGTGTTCTTTGATTGGCCTGTAGATGTGTGGCTGTTCCCCTTTATCCAATCATTGATTATCTAAAATCGTTTTTTGTCTCGGGCTAGTTATAGTGTATAAACAAGTAGGTTATTGTTATTTCCTCCAGGGGTTCTTTCACTTAATGAAGGGGTCTGGGCAAGGCTGCAAGTTCACATGCAGTGTGCGTTATGTATTTTCCCCTTTGTATCAAATTATTTAGCTTTCCCTCTACATCCTCTGCATTTTCCCTGTATCATTTTGATGTGTAATCCTTGATTTCAGTTATTGTCTTTTACCCTATCTCAGCAAAAAAGTGAAAATGTAACATGCCCTATTACCAAGGCCACATGAATTGCAGCCTAGCTAATGCTTTTAAGTGCTCAAGCAGGTGTTGGTTCCTCTGCATTAGTAAACTGTCTCTTATGACTTTTAGAGCAGTGGATGCCATTACTACAAGTCTAAACCTAAATATGAATGTATACTATTGAATTGGCTCATACAACTATACTGTGACACCCTGCAGTATGTTGCCTGTTGCATTTCATTTGAGCAAATGCTGTGACAGTTTTCCTTCAATTAAAATGATTTGGCTAGTTTGATATTTTTTTGATAGTCTGGTTTATTGTTTCCCAGTTTTTTTTTTTTTTTTTTTGTTTTGTAAATTAATTGTCAGACAACAACTGCAGAAATCAAATATTTAGGTAATAAATACATCTTTTCACAGTAATTCAATTGGTGCTGGATCACATTTCTAACTCAAATGAAACTCATAAGGAATTAACCTATTTGTTCACAAACCGCAGTGCAAACAAAAGAAAAGGATACCCTTTGTCTCACTCATCTGGGTAATCGACACAATGAGCACAAATCATGGTTTTTAAAGTTTACTTTTGTTTTACGTTGAAGACTTCAGCTGCAGAATGTAAAATTTCTGATCGGGTCACCATAAATAGGGGATAAAATATACCAGGTCTACGTCTTCCTTGGCTGAAATGCAGGAAAAACGAATGATGTGATTCGTGGTTTTATGTTGTTCTTGCCTTCATTGTAAAAATGTGGATGCATTTAATGGCACTGTTCTGCCCATACCCTCTTTGAGAGTTAGATACATTCTGCAGCCAGATACTTTAGAAAGTTGGTGTCCCAAAGAGGCAATCCAAATTCATCAGAGAAGTAAAAGAGAAAACAAAAGGATATGTGTTCAATTCAAAATCAACATCAAGTGTTTTTGCTTACGTTCTTTACCAATTATGTTAGAGAATGCACGTAATAGAGATACTGTTGAAACGTGTGTGTGTGTGTGTGTGTGTGTGTGTGTGCGTGCATGTGTGTGTGTGTGTGTATGGTGTGTGTGTGAAAAATATTTTTTGCAGCTCATGTTTAATGATTGTGAAAGGGAACATTTTGCATTGTCATTACAGAGAGGTTTCAGTAGTTAGCAAAATGGTTAAAGCTATTCCAAACTCATTAGTTTGCCGTCTCACTCATTAATTTGAGCACTGTTAAGTTCTTGTCTACATTTAAAAAATATATCAAAGTAGCTTGTATTTTTTTAATTCCTTCCATCAAAAGAGCTATTACAATTTTCCGGTGTAATTGCAAGATGAATAGATGCCCATTTTGGTGCTCATATTTTTTCATAACCACAGCAATACACTACATTGTGTAATTAGCATAAAAAGTTTAATTTCAACAGTGGGTCAGAGGCAACTTTTAAGTGGCATCCAGTTTCAATGTTGCCACTTTTTAGAGTGTTTGAGTTTTAAAGGTGCAGCTTTCTGGTATGGTTAAGTTAGAGGTGGTACAACTTTTGGTCAGTTACTTTAGATTTTGATGCAGGCTGCTCTTCTCTATTCAAGTGAATAGTGCCCCCTATTGCCTCATTAGTACCACCTCCAACAGTGTGGCTGTCTGACAGCTGTTCCATTCAGCATACCCTTATTTAGCCTGTTTAAATGTTCTAAAAGAAGATTTCCAGGTGGTACGCCTGGCCTGACTGGATTTAATACATTCATAGCTATGATCCATACATTTAGATAAAGTTAAAAAAATCTTTCATATTTATACATGATACAATACAGAACCACTTTCGATGTCATTCAAGCAGACACTAGCTGAAGTTAAAAGTTGCCACATAAACATAGCAAAGCCTGTAAAATATGAAAGAAAATGGATTAAAGCCTGTCAAATCTCTCTAAAACATGTATAAATGTGATCATTTGGAATTTATCCAAGAAATGATAGGCTCGTCTTATTTGAAAGCTTCTCTGAGAAACCTAAGAGGGGAAAAAAGAGTGAGCTTTTGTGAAGCCATTCTGCAGATCACTCTGTGGAATGTCATCACTGTTCTGCAGTGAAGAGCATCATTAATACAAGCTTAATTGAATATTTTCCAATATGATTCTGACACTGAGTGACTGATCTGCAAAAATATGGGTCTGATGAAGTCGTTTTAATATTAATCATTCTTTTACTATGCATTAATGATGGCCAGCATGAGACTACCACTGAATTGCAGATGAAAGAAGAAATATTGCTTTCAGAATCTACTAAATGAAGATTTTAGTGATAAAAAAATATTTTGTGAGGGTTTAAAGTGACAATTTCAGTCTGATTTCATTGTCTTTTTGTAAAATAGTTTAAAAATGAGGATGAGTCATATATTTACAAGCTTTAAACATAGGTAAATTGTATATATCAAAAGACACTCTAACATTTAGAGATGGCTCAAGACCTAAAATTTTTCTGTACATCTTGGATCTGTTTTATTCGCCTTACTGGAGGTCAGTTGATGCAATAGATGAGACTTTTTAGTTTCATGAGAACAAATTAAATCTAAGGAGCTTGAACATTTTTAATGAGTTCAGAGAGCCGTGTTGGTGTCTTAAGACAGCAGTTAGTGTAACACTGCAATATCTAATATCTGTGAGTTATGATTTTGATTAATATTTACAATAAAAATGGTAGTATTTTTACTATGTTTATACTTTTTTGTGCTTTGGGGGAAATGATTTTATTTTCCAATATATGTTTTCAAACAAAATTTTTGCAATGAAGACAAAAAAATCCCACTCACCATCCCCTCTTCCCCCACTTCCTCCTAAAGCTAAGCCCCCCTTCCCCACCATTCAACACAAAACAAACCCCAATATCTCTTCAACATGCCCCCCAACATGGTCCCATGGCCCGTAGATGGTTCCAAGTGGTGTATCATATAGAAATATTATATTAAACTGCCATATATATACAAAATAAAAAATACAAATGTTGTATATTTATGGTATTAAATGTTAAAAAACATTAATATTATACAAATATTTTATACATTTATGATGTAGTAAACCTTTTTACATTTTCTTTACTTTTCATCTGCAGAAAACTCAAAGCCGTGATGTGGGAGGGTCAACTGTATATATACAGTACTGTGCAAAAGTTTTAGGCAGGTGTGAAACAAAATGCAGTGAATGAACAGAAGAGGAATCTGAATCAAATCAATATTTGGTGTGACCACCCTTTGCCTTCAAAACATCATCAATTCTTCTGGGTACACAGTTTTTGAAGGAACTTAGCTGGTAGGTTGTTCCAAACATCTTGGAGAACTAAACACAGATCTTCTATGGATGTAGGCTTCCTCAAATCCTTCCATCTCTTCATGTAATCCCAGACAGACTCAATTATGCTGAGATCAGGGCTCTGGGGGGCCATACCATCACTTCCAGGACTTCTTGGTCTTCTTTACTCTGAAGATAGTTCTTAATGACATTGGCTGTATGTTTGGGGTCATTGTCCTGCTGCAAAATAAATTTGGGGCCAATCATACGCATCCCTGATGGTAATGCATGATGGATAAGTATCTGCCTGCATTTCTCAGCATTGAGGACACCATTGATCCTGACCAAATCTCTAACTCCATTTGTAGAAATGGAGCCCCAAACTTACAAGGAACCTCCACTATGCTTCACTGTTGCCTGCAGACACTCATTATTGTACCACTCTCCAGCCCTTTGGCGAACAAACTGCCTTCTGCTACAGCCAAATGTTTAAAAAAAAAAATAAATAAAATAAAATAAAAAAATCTCTCTCTTATCCGACTTGCTATGAGGGCAGGGCAGCTACCCTCCATTCCAACACTAGGCAACAGGCCAACAATAAGGCCAACCAAAAGAGTCCACCTGTGACCTCAATACATGCAAACCCTTTGGGGCAGTTCCAAAAATCCTCAGATCAAAATGGGCTTAATAGGGCACTGCATTATTTGTCACAGCGTTATGTTGACTTAACTCAAGAGTTCAGCATTTTCAGTTCAGATGGGATTTGATGGGCTGAGTGATCTGTTTTCATCATTACTTATCTGTATACTCTTCTCCTAATGTTATTACTTAAATCCAAGGAAGAACTAAAATATGAAAAACAAGAGGCTGAAGCAGTCTTAAAATCTGTCATGGGAGATATGAAGCCTGCACAGAAATTCAAACAGCATAGGAACATAGCAGAGGCAGATGGAAGAGGAGTGACTGTCTGTAAATCATTTGTGCTCCCATGCAAACAATTCAATTTAGAAATACAATCACACTCTTACCTGGTGTTTTCCTTTCTACACTAAGAATTTTGGGACATAATTGAGGATATTGTGGTATTTGACTGCCTGCATGATTTCTAACGAAGGATTTCTCCACAATACCCTGGGGATGTTAGTGAACTTGAGAGGGGTGGAGGAGACGGAATGAGTTTATATAGTGATGATTAGCAGCGTAGAGGGGGTTTCTTGTTATAATTTTAAAAGATATCTATTTTTAAAGCCTGACTGTTGATACCTTAGGGTCTATTTGTGTGCGAAAACAGCATCCAATATTAGTCATAATGCACCAGCTGATGGCTGAACTGTCCTGTTCTGCCTTTGCTTCACTCAGAGCATGTCCGTTTAAATGATCAACCCTAGCAAGCTACGCCAATGAGAGAATAATTCTTTGCTTAACTTGATTAAAACCCTGGTCAATGCTGTGAAGAAAAGAATTAAGAATCAGGAATATTGCAGCAATGAGATACTTAGTCAAAAGAGCAAATGTTTCTCAACTTTTTAAGCATCTAAAAAAATGTGGTCAATAACTGACGCAAATCCCTTAAAACAGGACTGCCACAGGTTCTGAAACTTGTAATTAAATAAAATTTAAATATCTTTTCTATGTAAATAAATTTGAGAGATCTCAACAGGTTAAATGTGACGGCTGTGTCTGTGAATTACTGTTAGCACTGCTTTGTTTCTATCTCTGGCAGACACCATTATATGATATGCAAGAGGTAGCTCTGTCCTAAAACCTGTAAAGCAATACCATATGTGGTTGAAATAACAATAATAAGATTGTCATAGCTATGCATACTGTTGAACAATGTTAATTACAATGTATGGTATTTTCCATGTATTCCATATCATATGATATTTTAGCTATTCACTATGTTGTGTAACTGCCATTATGTGAAATGAATGTTGTGCTAATTGTGCATAATATTGATAAAAATGATGATATGACATGGACAATCGCCGGTTGTCTATCAAAAAAAAAACATTATGATGACAACTTACTGTGTTGTACATATGTTGTCAGGTATGTCAATGTATTCTAATTTTATGATGTTAATAAAACCTAGCTAATGTCAGGCAGCTAAGTCATGTGTCATGAGTAGTGAATCTAGAGTCCAGATTCTAAAATGGCATTCCAAAATCACTGTCCGCACATTAGAATGCTGTTTCAGAACCAAATGTAATTCTTGTTAAATGTTATTTTAATTGTTTAAACATACTTGAATTTCCCTTTATTATGAATTATAAAGGCATTACAATGTCTCTGTGATTGAACAAAAAAACTAGATGATCACCAGTTCCAGTTCTATGAATGTAGAAATTCCCAGCTGTCTAACTTTACAACCAGACACCATTATTCAATCTACAAGAGATTGCCAGTTGTCAGCTCAGTGATGATTAATATTGTGTGCATGTATGTCCTGTTGTCAGTCTGAATAAAGGGGAAAAGTCCCTGGTCCTTCGATGCTGAACAAGTAAGAGTGAGTTCGCTGCCTCAGTGACTACAATTACTCTTGCTTATTCTGAATGGAGTTAAGTAGTTCCTTTCACTGGAAATACTTCATAGCCATGCATTATGCTGTTTTACCATGTGCTTATCGAAAAATAATGCACAGCCTCAACCAATCAGAAATAAGAATTCAACCAAGCTTTGGTATAATTTATGATCATTTACAAATAGTACCAATGAAGCACCGAAGACCTTCGCAACAAGTGTAGCTACTACAACAATGCCCAATATATTCTGAGAAGCAAGTGAGGCTCACTGGTTTGCTACAAAGGTAAGCAGATCCAGGTGTGTATCTCATCGATGGGAGCAGAACTAGACTAGACATTATGCTAGACTATCACAAAAAAAAATTAAGGTGAATTTGACATGATAAGACCTTGGGACCACCTGGCTTATAACAGAATAATGCAGAGCAGAGAGTGAATGGAATTGTTAAATGATAGCTTTAACACAAAATCGATCTCTTTTTGAAAGAAACATTTTATTTTTCTTTCAATGATTGTTAATCTCTTTGTTCCCTCTGGAGGCTAACAGCTGATTGCACAGTGTCATCTTAAGATGGATGCCCTTTCTCATTCAAAAGTGAGAAAGAACAATAAAATAGAGGGCCACCTGGCGCAGTGTGTTCTTCCCCAAGCACCAAATAGTGTCAAATTAAATCACCTGTATGGTTAATCAAATTCAAGAAAAAATCTTTTTATAGGTCACGTAATAACTAAAATGCTCCAACGGTTCAGTTTAATTGTTTAAGGAATAATTGGTTGCGCTATCTTGTTTTTCATTTCACTTACTGAATTAACTAAATTAACAGTGGTTACTTTTGACAGTTGTTCCTTTGTGTCAGTACCTCAGGCTAGGCAGATTCCAACATCACATTAAAACTAATGTTAATTCCTTTTTCATCATGAGCCCAGCTGAGCAAGTAAAGCAGCTACTTTTTTCCCATGTTTTTCCCCTTTTTCCCAACCCGAACATTCAACTGAACTGGTTGACCCCACCACAGCAACTGTCCTGACAGCTGTGGGAGGAGAAGTTGAGCATGTGACTCCTCTGATTCATGTGATGATGCTCTTGCTTCTTTTCACATTGCGGCCACATCACTAACTGCACACTGCCTATGATGTTGGAGGAGGATGTAGTCAGCATGCAGTTGGTTTGTGCTGCCGCAGGTGCCCAAGCATGACAGTCAGGGCGCTGTTGTGATGAGACCAAAGGAGCCAGCTTGACCTGGATTGAGCCCTGGTGAGGCTGGCCAGTTGTTGCCTTGCCAATGGGGCCTCTGACCATAGCTGGGAATGGTGAAGCTGGGAGTCGAGCCCCTGACCTCAGGGCCCACACAAGCCACCCAGAGGCCCCTTAAGCAGCTACCTTAATTGACTGCCAAGCAAAGTGTGAAGAAAATACATCTCTCTTATATTCATGTTGGTCAAAGTTAAGGACAAATGTTGATTGAATCTATGCCTGAATGTCCTACAGAATGGTAATATGCAACCTGAATGTTAAATTGGAGTTCATATCATTCCCCATGTTAGTGTGACTCTGTGCCACAGTGTTTACTTTTGAATGCTACAATGTGATTAGCCATGTCAATTGAATTAGCTGCAAATGTGGAAAGAGCTAGAAATGAAAGTCAAATGGCCCTTTTTCTGGAAATCATATTAGTTGTATAAATGAACAATTTACATGAAGCAGTAAGTTCATAGTTGAACAAGTTTCATAGAGAACAGCACAATTAGTTTAAAAATATACAAACATATTACATTACATTGAACAAAATAGAAATATATAGGTGCAAGCGGTGTTTCCTTGGTACAAGCAATTCAATCTCTGTATCTGGCAGTGTGTCTGGTAATTTTCAGTACTGTAATGCAGTTAAGTGTTGGAATGAGCATAAAACAATTATGGTGAGCCTTTATATTGCATCACAACGCTTGAGCACTTATGTGAATCAATATAAAATGGATGAAAAGGAATGCTTAAATACTGTAAGGGAAAAGAAGAAAAGTCATGTAAAATTCTCAAAATTGGCAGGTATATGTCACCAGGTGAAAGCTTTGGTCTTGGGCACATGTTTTTTTGTTGTTGCTATAGCTCAACTATACATTGTGTCTCCCTCAGCAACAACTGTGTGTCTGCCTGCATCTGTGCACCAGGTGGCCTGTATTTGTGCTTATGCTTTAAAGGATGGCTTTTTGTGTGTTTGTTTTTTAGAGTTATTGCTGGAGCTTTGCATGGCATTCTCAGTCTAAGGTCTTATTTTGCCTTTACATACTGTAAATTTTGCCTTTAAATACTTGTGGATGTTCATCATTATAAGTAAGTACCAAAAAGGTTTTTTTTTTAATTTATTTAACAGTGCCTTTTTTATTAGGTTTTCAAAAGAGATGCATATCATATTCAAAATATGTCCAAAAATAAGTCCAAAGATTTTATATATTTCAACACTTAATTTTTTTCCAACACCAAACAATCTAAAATAGTGGAGAATATGGTACCATATGAGTAAAATAGGTACAGAGAGTATATCTGGCATTTCACTCCAATCAGCTAAGTGTCCAATCAGCTAGTGGCTAAGGTAAATGACTGGGACCCCTGAGGTTGGTGGCTCAAGCCCCAGTCCAGCCACAGCAAGAACACCACTGCTGTTGGGCCCTTGCGCAAGGCCCTTAACCCCACATTGCTCCCAGGGGGGACTGGCCCTTGGTTAGCCTAATCAACTGTAAGTCGCTTTGGATAACAGTGTCAGCTAAATGACTGTACTGTATGGCAATCAATTAGTAACACTTTCAGTGATTTGTTTAAAAAGACCAAACAGAGGTTTATCAACAAGAATGGTTTAATACACGGTTAAATCCCAGCTCTACATTAAATCCCAACTCACAGAACACATAAGTTTTAAAATGCCCTTACCAGGAGGTAGCCTGGCAGGAAGGCTACCATTTTAGCTGTGCTGGAATCACTGGAGTAATTAGTTGATTGGTACTCGTGTGTGTTATGTGTTGTTTGGGAATTGGGTGATTGCCTGCTGCAGCAGCAGGGAAATGCCACAGCTGGGACTTTTCAGTAATTAGGCTGTAGGCAGAGTATTTTGAGGGGGGAAGGGGTATAGTTGCTTTGTGCTCAGGGGTTTCTGATCATGGTAAACTGTATGGAAGATGTATGGAAATTGTGTACCATATGAACAATAAAGGAAATTCTTTAGCAATGCAATTGTTGAGTTAACATTTTTCATGAAGCATGTTTGAATACTTCCATTAAGCCAATGGCATCCTTTTAGTATGGTTAGCAGGTGTTACTTTTTTTGAAGCAGGTCTTGTTTCTTTAAAATGTTAGACTGAATTGCGAATTATGATGATTTGAGTTGAATGTTTGTTTCAGTAGTTTGGGATTGTCAGTGCTGTGGCAGTTTTATTTCCACCCTTCTGTATGTGTATAGCAACAGTGCTCTGAGAAGGTGTGGATTGCTGTTCTAGTAGGGAAAAAAATGGAGGTCTACTTTGGCCACTGAACAGGCAATGGATAATTGTGTGCTGTGGTTTGTCAAAAGTGTTGTCTAAAAGGCAGACTGTACAGTAATCTGCCACCGAGTATGAATTTACAGGGAGGGCAGTACAAGCAAAAGGACCATAAATAGGCTTGTTGTGGGGCATGACTCTCCAAGACTGATAATGGGCATTGGCTTTTACCTACATGATGATCTTGGCCAGAAAGCAACTGCACATCTTAATGTTGGAAACGTTCCATTTCATTGAAAACATGAAGCTCCTGCAAAGAAAGTACAGAAATGTATTCATTGACTTTTGATGTACCTGTGACCATAACCCATAGTTTCAACTATAGCACAGAGATTTTCTAAACCCCCCCTTTTCCTTCATGCATGATAATGAACCAAATGAATTTCTCTGGACTACATACTAGTGATTTTGGGCATTGCAAAAGTAATATTGTATCCTACATGCTGAAGACCATGACCAGTGTAAAACAGTTTTCTTCTTTAAGTGCAGCATTCAAGAACAACTTGGTTGGATCTAGGGAGAAATGCCTTAGAGCGGTGATTCCCAACGTCGGTCCTTGGGGCACACTGTGTATGCTGGTTTTTATTCCAACCACAACTGCAATCCCAAAATCTTAACAAGCTGTTAATTGTTCATAATTGTTCATGCTTTTTCATTATTGTTTCATGCTTTTATATTCACATTGTGCCATATTGCAGGCAATTGCATAAAGACAAGTAAAATGTTTGAACTCATATTAAAGACCATGGTGATCCTGGACACAAAACCACTAAAACTATCCAATTGGTAGATAATGAAACATTCAAAGACAAAGCTAATTACAATGAGCCAAACCTGCATTGTGTTATGAAGCATAACGAAAAAAATCTGGAGCTTAATCAAATGTTCAATGATTTAAGGAGTGTACTGATTCACCCCAGTCTTTAATTTGATCAGGTATAAAAACGTACTCTTTTTGTGTATTTGTTTGCAAAATCACATAAACACAATGTGAACATAGGAGCTTTTTCTTCATGAAATACATAGCTATAATGGCAAATTATCTCTCTAGTCATGAAAAAGCGTGAACAATTATGAAAAATTAACAGCTTGTTAAGATTTTGGGATTGCAGTTGTGGTTGGAATAAAAACCAACATACACAGTGTGCCCCAAGGACCGACGTTGGGAATCACTGCCTTAGAGGGCTGTGTCAGGGAATTGAAAAACCTGTCAGAACTCCTCTGCATTACATCTTATGAGGTGGTGATAGTTTCATATGAGCACCTTAACTGTTTTGACATTTGTCCATGTGTGGTCCTGTGTAATGCTCTTTTAAAGCACTGTTGCCAGTACTGATGCAATAGTTAGATATGATCTGGTTGCTGGTGAGAGTAACTTCATGTAACTGAGGCTATACAACTGACATGTGTTCAGTAGATAGGACAAAGCAGAATCCAAGTATTGGGAGTGACTTCCAGTTATTATCACTGAACTGCCAGTCAACTGTATATAATCTACTGAGCAAAAAGTGTTCAATGATCACAATGTTTGGTCAAAATTTTTACAGTTCAAGGCTGATACATTTGCATGTGATGGCCAGGAAGCCCCAGGAAGTGAGGCCCATATTTGGTGATGGGGAACCCCGCGTTACTCAGATGGAAGGTAGCAGGTCATTAAGCAGAGCCTCCATTTGGTCAGATGCAGTGACAACCCATTTGTTATAATTAATAACAACAAATTGCTAACAAATTGCCACATACTTTGCTGCTCGACCAGAACTATCTCCTCACGACTATATAATCCTGCTTTTCAGGATTGCTCCCCATACTGGTGTGATGGTCATGTTTGATTGTTATCAGTCACAAATTACACAAGGGATCAAATTTGAAGAACAGTAATGAATAGTAATAAAGCAGATTTCAAGGTCATGACATTGCATTCTGTACACTGCGCCTCTTGGATCATCAGAGCAGTGTTAATAAATCTCTCCTTTGCCCAGCACCAGTGACAGAATGTGAAAACATGGATTGGCTGCCACTTGCCCAATAAAGACGCTTTCTTGACCAGTTGCCAGGGATGTGATTTGTACCGTATATTTTTTCTTTACATTATTCCATTTTTGGAGACTTGTTCAAGTGAAACTTTTCCCTCAAGTCTGAAGTCTTATTGTATTTGTCTGAAAAATCACCATATTTATTGGCCTATACAAATCATGCAGACATACATGTGTTATTGCTTGTGTGTGACTGGTGGCACATCTGCAGTGTGGACAGAGTTCAATTTTGGCTTAGTTTAGGTTGGGGGGGGACCTTGCTGGCTATCCATTTATGGTACACAGCTGGTACTGTGATAAAATATCCAATGGATTTGACCAGAATTTAGGTTGTCCACATATTGCTGATTTAGTAATGAAATTGTTAAAAAGTGATTTTTTGTAAAATTATCTGCAGGGATTAAATATGCTCTGACAACAGTGCAGGTAGCTCTGTTGTCCTGCACTGCACATTATCTTTCCCAAAAACCTTTCTTGAATCAAATCAAATGATTGTATCCAAATGTTTTTATTTTGTACGTACAGATGTAGAAGGTGGTTACAGTGGTGTGTCACGTATATATAAACATATGAAAATGTTAATCGGCGGGTACAATCGGTTTTGCCATTTTTCATAGCTTGGAGTACTCTGAGGGGCTTAACTCAACTTTATTCTATTATCCCTGCATTTCTAGATAAATCAAACTGTTCTGATTTTTAAGCTTAGTATTTTCACAAATTTCAAGAGACTAATAAATAGCACAAATGTATTATGACAATACCATTTCATTTATGAAACAGGCTGAATATGGCCTAGAGACGTCAACAGCAGTCTTTATATCATATAGCCAACATCCAGTGATTTTAAATAAAAGAATAACAAAAATGAATGAATCTCATGTACCAAAAACACTTGTTTGAGGTGCTCCAAAGCAGTTTGTATCACTTACATCATTTCTGATACCCTATATAGTAACCAGATTGGATAGTGGGAAATAGATGCATGCTGCATATTTTCTAATTTTCTGGGAGCTGCACACTGAAGAGCTGACATTTAATAAAAATGCATTGGCATTGCATTATGTGATATTATTTCAAACAATATAGGGTTTTTATAGCATTGTGTACTGTTATGAATATTTACTGGAATTCCTAGCCCTGCTCCTGTAGTACCTCTGTGAATGGTTTACATTCCATATTTCTGTCAGTTAAGGCTGGTGAAAACATCATGAAAATTCCATAATTTTGAGCTAAACAAGTTAACACAATGATGGACTGACTCATCTCTACCATTTGAATAGCCCTTTTACTTTTCAGTTATGGATTTATTTCAAGGACTAAGTGTACACACCATTTAGGATTTCAACCTACAGCTTAATGGTTATTTTTAACTAATCAATAAAAAATGTAACCCCTTCAAAAGCGATCATTTGCTACAACACAAAAAATTCAAGTTGTAGCAGTCTGACAACTTGACCAACTAAAACAGGGGTGTCAAACTCCAGTCCTGGAGGGCCGCAGTGGTTTTTGGTGTGTTATAGCACTTGATTAATTAAAATCACTGGTTGGCTAAAGAATCCACACACCTGGTTTCCAAGGCCTAAAATGGCTGCCTTCGAAAGGAAAGAACAAAAACCAACAAAGACTGCGGCCCTCCAGGACTGTATTTTGACACCTCTGAACTAAAAGATTGTTGAAGCTCATTGTAAAACAAATATTTATGTCTTTCACAGTGTGATATTATGAGGGTAAATCATTGTTCCAATTAAATCATGGACAGATTAAAACTGAAAATTTAAAGCTGGTCACAGTTCTTTATATATCAGGAATTGCAATTAAGGTTGGAACAAAAACCTGCATACCAAGGATTACTGCAGGACTAAGGCTGGAAACTATGATATTGGACCATATTCTGTGGGTACCAGAGGAGGGAATTAGTGGGGAAGGTAAAAAATTAATGCACAAAGTATGAACTCCCCAGTAAGATTAGACCTTTTTAAAAACAGTATTTTGGCTGCTTGTGGCTCATCCTTTTAAGACACTGTTCTCGTGTGCCCCATGGTCTGGTCCTAAATCCAGCCCAAGTGTGCCGACTGCAGACTTGTGGGGTGATACATGATGGTGCCCAGGGAGGGAGGGTTTCACTAGGAGGGGATATCTCATCACTTTCTGTCAACATCTACTGGTCAATCAGGTACTCACAATCTGCCAAAACAAATGTGCATGTGAATTGTCTTTCTCCAACTCGTGCATGTACAAGCTCAACTTATGGTCTGCGGTGTGAGACAAAATGGCATCTAATATTGGTGTCAGAGTGAAGTTCTACAGAAACAAGAAAATCCCTCTCCAAACAAGGAGGATATGTTGATGTTGAACTTTTTACCTCACTCTGAGACAAATAAGAAAATCAGCTATTTAAAATGCATACTGTTTTCAATGAAGCTCTCCAAAGTACTGCACTTGAAACAGTTCCTACATCTATCAAATAGTGAAAGTTATGTTTGTTTAATTGCGTACAGGCATTACTAAATACAAGAAAGGGTTTCATCCCTGGGAAACCGTGACAATATGATCCTGGACCACAGTGAGTTTGTGGAGCCACACTATGGAGACCATATTCTGGTCATACTGTTGGAGCTTTGATATGACACAGCTCTCAGAATCCTTACCAGTGACCACCTGTTTGGGATGTGCATTACATCATTCTCGAAGCCTGGTTTGGGATTTGCGTTACATCGTTCTCGCAGCCTGGTTTGGGATGTGCGTTAAATCGTTCTCGAAGCCTGGTTTGGACAGCCATGTTATTTAGTAATCTCATGGTGCCACACCTTCTTCTGTCTTGGATTTTTAAGTTGTACATTGTGCTGGTCAACCAGAAACCTGTCGGTCAGGTGTAATTTGGTCAAACACAATTGTGTTTGTGGCAGGTAGGTGTGAGTTAAACAAATGGAAGATTGTTTAATGACAGAATTAATTCCCTGGGTAGCTTGCCAATAATAAAATAGTCAACGTAATTTACATTGCTTGTGACTATTGAATTTTACAGCCTGGACTTGAGCTGTTTTATTTTGTTTTCTGCCTGTCATCAAATAAGACAAACACTCCCTCATTGTTAATTCACAGGATATTGTGCTTATTTGTGGGATAGAGGAAAACGACAGATGAAATTTTCTGATATCTAACTGACAATATTTGATCATTGTGAAATACATTTTAAAATGTGTGTTTGAGTTGGGTGTGGGTTGTGCAAAACACAAAGCTGACCTGCAAATCTCTAGTAGGCTGTCCAAAGAGGCTAATTTGAGATGCCAGACATGCACTTATGGTCCCTTTCAGGCAATTTTCCTATTGAGACAAGCACTCCTGACAGAATCTTTCATAATTCTCAGAAAGGATGAAATTCATAGTTCCCTTTGCTGTGGGGTTAACACCTTGAAATTTCAGGGGTAAAAACAATGCATTTCTGCTTTTTCATAATGAAACCAAACTCCCCCCGCACCCACCTAATGTTTATTCTTTTCAAGCTAATTTTGCACCTCAGGCCTTTCATCATAATTTAACCAGAATGTAACTTGACACTCCCTAAAGCACCAGCCTGTTGAGGTGACCATGCCTAAATAGTATGGGTCTTGGAAATAAGAAGTAGCTGACAAACCCAACACTTTATGTGTCTTTATTTTGTGTTGGCTGAATGACTTTTAATGGATTTAATGTAGAATTGAGCGAAAGACCAGCTCCAGAGTGTGATTTAAAAATGTACATGAACATATAGTTGTGTAATATACACATCATTGACAAATAACAAAAATACAAAAACTGTACACGTGAATTAGCTTTGCAAAGCTAATTCATGTTGATTACGCAGGCATATTTTGATTTTATGTTCCTCCAACTGTACAGGCAACATGGGGCTGATATCGCAGAGAGGTCACTTGCTGCCACTTCCTATTGAGTCTGTGAAGGAGGAACAGACTGAGTTTCAACTGAGGAAATACATCAGTTCTGTACACTTGATGCCGTTCTGTCTAACAAATAAAACTAAACATATGAGTCCTGAATCTGGCGTGCTACCTGGTTTCAAAGTTTCCATTAGCTTTCTCCAAACATAAACTTGGTCAGATGCACCAGTATAAAATCACTGTCCTTACCACGTTATTTTCTTCACTGCTCAGTCCAGGTTTTATATGTTCATTACACCATGCTATGCACTGTTGTTCACTCCCAATTGTTGCAATCAGTGTATGGAGGGCAGTACTATCATAAATATGTAAAATCCATAAAGTAAAGATTTTTTGAGACTGGGTCATGGAGTCATAGATTTAACTCTGTAGTCATTTTGAGGTTATTGGATATTTGCAAAAACCAACATAAATGTTGATTATTTCTTGTCAGTAAGAAACTTGCAACAACATTTTCTTTCCTGAATCCATCATAATTTTTGAAACCGTTGCATGTGATACATTAAATCATTTGGATGTTTCTGTGACAGGCATGCCTGAAATTTGGGAAATTACCAATTATTTGCTGTGGAATTAGTTCAATCTCATGTATTTAGAAACAAAAGAGTCTGACTTTAAAATGTCTTTTAAAGCAGAAGCATCTTCAAATTTAGTAATGCCATTGTGGTTACACATTGATATTCATACATTTTGCTGTCATGTTACTGCAGAGGTCACCATGACCTAACTTGGGTATCAGATTAAAAATTAACAGAATGCCTTTCATGTGGACATGAAAGGTTTTTAATATACATACCAGTCCACATGGCAACAGAAACCCCCCAAAGATGGCATTGTTCCAGTTTTTTGGACAGTGGGCATATGTTTGACAAGGTGGACCGGTTGGATGTTGAATCAGATATTAATATGTATTATCAAATGTGTTTTCAACATGTGTAGAAACATTTACTTTAACCAAGGTGACAGAAGTCTGAAGATCATTGAATGTTTCCCTGGGGCTTGTGGGGCAAATACCAGCAGATATATTGTTTTATTTTGCTCCCAAATGATCAAAATCAATAAGGGACCCAAAATATTTGTCACTGGGGACTATCAGGTAAGAACAACTTTTTTTGCTCTGGAAGTTTTCAAAAATGTCTTTAATTTGAAGTATGATATGCCTTTGAAGCTTCTATGCTGACAGTTTAACTCTAATGGTAAGGGAAGTTCAAAGATTTGGACCAAAGTATGAAAACCTCCCTGACCCCATTTATCCCTTTAACTGGAGTCAGTTTTTCTCACAAGATTGCATATTTCATTGTTCGGCACACCAAAGAAATAATTTAACTGATGTTTGTCTTGTTTTTTTTTTTTTGCCTGTATACAATTGCTATCCATTACAAATATCTAATCAAATTCCATGGAGGAAAATGTGCACATATTCAGAATGGGGGAAAATACTTTTTCACAAGACTGTGAATACACATGCCTTCATGTACACAGAATAGTGGGCTTCATGTGTATGTGAGTATAAGTATCCATGTGTAGGTGGGTATGTGCTGACACAAAGGAGCAATAGATGCAATCACAAGGGCATGCCCATTTGTGTAAAGAACTCTATTCACTGTACCATTTCTGCTGACTCTCCAGCATCTTCTGGAGGGGGAGATAATTAAAACACAATTCTTTGTCCCTGTAGAGGGGTCTCATGTTGATGGATTAGCAGTGTGGACAATGCTGCATCACTCAGGTCAGGCTTCACTGGATCACTGGAGGGTAGTGTGAATTGTGGAAATTCTTCTATAGATGGCATTTACAGGAAGTTCAGAGGAATGTGAGAAATGCATGGGGAGACGTTGCTAATGAGCTGTCCTGGTTTGATAGTTGACTGACCTCTAAAATTCATACTTTCAGTAATCTTTTTAACCATTCTTTTAGTGGTTTCTTTACTAGATTTTTTTACCTGTTGATAACTATCACATGTTTTAATGATTCTGATGATACATGGATTTTAATCATGTTTTCACTGACATGGTTGTTACTTCATTGGTTTTATGCCAATCCTGATACAACCATGCTGTTTTGTGTTAATCAATTAGTCTAGTTACCGTTTGATCAGATGTGTAACCTGCCTACACAATGACTGGGGCTCACAGCTAAGTTATTGGGATTATGGTGGGATAATGGTTCAAAATGCAGGGAATTTATGAGAGACAATATTCAATGAGGTTGCATCAGAGAATGACTGGCCTGTGTATTGACTCAAGATTGCAAACTGAATCACAGGTGAAAGCCAGAATCCCCTTTAGGGTCACCACAGGCTACAAGTACCATGAAAAACTATATGTCTAGTTAATATATGCTAAAGAAATGTTAAACAAAGGTCATAATGATCCCAGGTGGTTGTTGCAATGCCTTCTGCTATGGTGTTAGAGTGGACTGAAGCTACTTATTCAGAAACCACCCAGATCCTGTATGGCCTGCACTGGAATAAGATTTGTTTGAATAGAAGACATTGTGTCTGTTGTGCTGACTGAATTCCACTTGATTTTCCCAGCACTAGTATCTAAAATCTAGGACTGAAGGTGGTTACTTTCTTGGTCAGAAGAACTTTGAATCCTTACCAGAAGACTTAAAATACTGAGCTGCACCGCACCTGCATCCGGTATTTCACATACATTTCTACAATGCCATGCAGCTGCTCCATGGTCTTGGTTCCTTCCTGCAGAGATGTGGAAATTACTTATGTCAGTGTTGTGGGAAAGTTCTGCTGCATCTACCATTAACCACATGAAGAGGACTCTGGAGTTGTGAGAATGCCCCACTATGCCAGCCACTCAGTGCCCAATCCATAGCAGAGTATGTGAGGGGTTTGGAGTGGGAGCAGAGCAGCAAACTCTTGCCTGGAGCGAGGAACGGCTTTTTAAAAAAGTCAGAGCATTTGTGTTGTCTCTCACTTTATGCTCACTCCAATATTGCTCCATTCCACAAGCATAACAGGTGTTAATGGCCCATAATGCAAATGAACGAGTAAACCATAGTGAATATAACTTCAACCACCGCCAGTAATTTTGTATGTATATATACATACATATATATGTATACATATATATATATATATATATATAAGTAATTGTGTGTGTATGTGTGTTTGTGTGCATGTGTGTATGTATTCAGTCTTAGTGAAAAACACATTTAAAATGGATCGAGAAAGTTATTCAAACAACCTTACAGCATATGCTCTTTATTTTTGTCAGTATAATTATGTGTAATAGCCAATGTTCTCATTTTATGTCTCAGTTCTGTTGTTTATAAATCATGTCTTTTTGTTTATAAATCCTTTAATGCATTTCATTCATGGTACAATGCCCAGCATGGGTCAAAGTAGGCTAAACAATATTATTGTTCCCTTGGTATAATAACTGAATTTCAATAGGCTTTGTGTTACTTAAAATTCTATAAAGCAGAAACTTTTGTTAAGGTATTGACTCGTATTTCTTCTTAAAAGACCAGATGTGCAAAATACATTAAATATATTGTAAGAATGAAAAGGACTAAGGTTGCTGCGGAGTGAAAATGGAATTGGTTTTCTCTCGTGTGAGTGGGGACAGAGAGAGGGTGGGTAAACACAAAATCCGGAGAGGAGTAGGAGCGGAGTGATGACAGAAAGCTTTGAGTGGAAAGCGGAAATTGCTGCTCACATATTCTGATCTACATTGCCTGGTCCAGCTAAAACAAGAAAAATAAAACTCATTTAATTGAGTTGACACATTAACGGAGTCCATGTTATGGTCTTTGTTGTATACCTCCACAGCTACTTTCTTGGTGGAGTAAGTGCCTTGGTCATATATTACTTCTATACAACCTGAATCCAGTATTGTGTTGCACTGTATTGACACATCCAGATGAGTTAAGGTCTGGAAGTTGCTCATTTCTACACAGAGCTGTTTTTTTACCATTCCATTCAATTGCTTGAAGACAACAAATATTTTTTCATGATAAAACAAAATGAGATCATTTTGAACAGCATTTTATTTTAGAGGAGATTCATTTTTGAGTACAACTCCATTTAAAAATGTTGCATTTCAGGGTCATTCAGTCATCTTCTTCATTACATTTAAATCATATTTATTTCCCATCCTATCACTGTGGTTCACCTTGTGCCAAACTTATCATGCTACCTAAATACACATTATAATTGCCCTGCTGTCTTGGTTTAGAATATCAGCAGGCATTTCAGATCCCTACCATCATAAATTATTCAGTTATTACTTTCTGTATTGTGGAAAAGTGCTTTCACAATATACACTGCAGTGCATTTTGATATGATTCATCTTCAGCCTCATTTCTATTACTCTTTTGCCTAAAATTAAGTTTTGACATCGGAAAGGAGCAAGTTAATTTCTGATGCTCCAAGAACCTAATGCACCTTCTGCTGTTGACTTGTTTGTTTGTTTGTTTTTAAATGACGGCTCTAAATCATTTTTTTTTTTGGGTCTTTAATAATCAAATAAGCAGCATTCCAATTTTAAGATGTCCTTTATAGTGCACACAGGGTTGTGGGAAATGCTGAAAAATAAAAATGCATTTATTATGAGAACACAATAATACAAATGGCAAAGGAATAGAAATTATAAACCATGGGGTGAGGGAAACTGACAATCTCTATGCTGCTTAACATGAAATGATCAGTGGCTGAAGTCAGGAATAGTTTGTGACCAAAGAACATTTGATGGAGGGTGACCTATTCTCTCACTTACTGCTGCTGCAGAATTATAATTGCTTCAGTACCATCCATTATTTGTCAGAGCTAGGTTGAAAGAAGGTACATGTTATGGACTTACTGGAAGTCATTTCATGTTTTAATAGTTAGATTTAATTATGGTTTAACTGAACTGTCACTGTCTTTTCACTACTGACGTAAACTGACAGAAAATTTTGAAATGTTTCATATCTGCTGTGGGAGTTGTTTTGCACATTTTCGTTCTCTTTCCCCTTCGGAAAATTGTTTCATATGTAGTTGCAGTGACAGAAAGCAAATTAAGCTACAGTATATCATTCACTTGAGTGATGATAAATGAATATGTAACCTAATATAAAATAATTATAAAAATTATAAAAAATAGCTTGATACAGTTTTGGAACATTGCTTCAGCTATCTAGGCACCTGTCTAGGTCATACAGAGGGAAAATAACTTGAGCCGGACTTTAATTGAGTACATTCTTACATTGTAACAGATCTGATAAATATTTATCTAAACATAAATATATCTGAATTACCAAACCCTATATCCTGTGATTGATAATACATGTAAAACACGTAACACTGCACATGATTGTGTGTGCATGAGGTTGCTGGTGACATCTGTGAGGGTGGAGTGAGTAGGGTTTTTATTTCAATGGCAATGTGAATTCACATTCATTGCTGCAGGGGCTATCCATGTGCACGCCTTACCTACTGTATCTTTAGTTCATTGTAATTTAAATGTCAGAATTCATGCCTCAGTTAAGACTTGATCTCTTTACCTATGCATGGCTTGAGTCCAGAACACTGCCCTGGAAGGTCCTTTTTAATTGACGGTTTGTTTGTAGGGCATTGGTGTTAACCTATGATGAACCTAAGCAGATGGGCAGGTTAATTGGCTAAACATGCTGTTCTTTTGTTGCTCCTGGTTTCCTTGTACCTTCTGTTTTAAGGAATTGAGAACACATTGTACAATATTGCAAGAGAAATGTAATTGTCAGTCTGAAGTCAGTGGAACAGGATAAAAATCTACATTTTTCCAGCAAGTGAAAAGTATATTGTGGAATCTTTAGATCGTAATCCTATAAACCCTTCAGTGGGAGCACAGATTAAGTTGTTCAACCATAACCTGCAGTCACAACATCACTTAAATATAAATGAATTCTTCAGTTATGAAGAGGAATTTAAGTATACCTAACAATATGTGGAGAAGATGAAGGTGGAATATCACCTGCGCACACATCTTTAAAATTGGGTTTATTAACATTATTACATCTCTAATGTACAAATATGTCCAAAGTAAAATGGCGCAGGCATCACAAATTTGATTCATGTTCTATCAAAATCAGCAATTTAAATAAAGCAATTTAAAATCTAGCATTATGGCCCATAACTTTGGATGTTTGGTGGTGCATGTTGTAACATCTGAGCCCATAAAAAGGAGAGTAATTAGCTAATTATACACACTTTATTATCCATTATAGCCCTGAAATAAAAATATAAAACAAAGACCCAATTTTTGCAAGGTAGTATTTACAGGGTACCAATAAAGTAGAAAAGCTGTGTAGAATTGACTTTTCCAGCCACTTGACTATGCCTGATTACTTTCCGTAGATTGGATACACACAAACTGCATGACATTAAGCCTACTAGTGGCAGCTGTACAGTTTAGCATTCCCTACTTCCCAGAACTAAAAAAACAACACTTTTAGAAAAAAACAACCAATTGCTCACAATACTGAAAATAGGCTGCATTTAAGCAAGATTTTAGTGTGTAATGGAAAAGGTTTCAACCAAGAAAAAACGAAAAAACGAAAAAAACAATACAATGACGAACTTCCAATGGTTACATGTGTATAATTTTAGATTAGCGGATGAATAAAAGTTTCGATATGGCCAGCCCTATTCCATTTAATGATAGTCATTATCTTGTCAAATTAAACAGTTAATGGGCCTGAGGCAGCCAATGTCAATTTTAAAACCCAAGGGGAAGAACGTAGTACATGCTTCCTTATCAAATAATGGTCCTTTGGCTCATATATGGGTCTACCATTCTGTCTGGGATTGAGATGTCATTGGGGTATTGTGGCAATTTTGGTTTAATACCATTATGTTCTACAATAACTTTGCTGTCTGAGCTCTTGCTACACTTTCACTATGTTAAGTACAGTTTATCTCATTTTAATTACAACTTTCTCAGGTCTTAGACCAGGAATTCAGTCCATGAGGTTTTTACAATGGTGCTATATTTTCAGTTGCAACACAAAGCTAACTAGTAATGAATTTTGATTATACATACAATATTGACTTTCAACCTTTAAGATCACAATTATGAATATTAAAATATAGGATAGTGTGGATGATGAGAGGTAGTGGAGTGTTTGTCGACTGTCTTGCAGCTTTTAGTGTACATGCATTTTATGTATAAAATTGTAAATCATTTTTTTATGAATGCTGTTTTTTAACAGAATTTGACTTTTTTTTTTTTTTTTTTTTTTACAAAATCCAATGCTTTTGCTACCCAATGGAGTAATGTGCAAGGTTTTCAGCAATTATATTTTACATTATGGATATTTACCAGGCTTTCTTAGAATTAATATTTACATCCTAGAGAGAACAAAAGACCCAAGGAGCAGAGGTGAGAACAAAACTGGTACCTTGCAGAATAATCTGTTGAGAAAATGAGTATTAACATAGAAAATGGTAATAACCAACCAAAACATATAACAAAAGTCATACCATACCTTACCAGCATACCATCAAGGCCTGATGTTCCTTTTTAAGCATTTTGGGTCTCTGTCTTTAGCACCCCAATAGGCTGACACTAATGTTTTATATTTCTTATGAGCCATGAGAGGTTGCCAGTGGAAGGCAGTGATCAGGGGCGTGGCATGGGTGTGTCTGGGGAGGGTGTAGATCAGAGAAGCTGCGGCACTTTTGACAACTTCGCAGGTGTCTGAAAACACAAGCCAGAAGACCAGCAAGGACAGAGTTGCAGGCAGGAGAGTACTGTCACTTGGACTTAGATCTGGGTAGAGCCAATAAATGAACATTCTGAAATTTTATCCACCAGGCTGCTCATCCCTACCATTTAATCTACAGGTAATACATTTAATAGTGTTCAATAGTTATCAAATTAATTCAAACTAATTTTACATGTTGTGTAAGCTATGTGTTTTTGTAATTATCATTACGTAATTACATTAATTCCAAAAACCACTATATTCAGATAATAGTTTTTTGCATTAAATTCATACCTCCCTGACAGCTGTTACCTTCAGTTCCATTGCCATATTGAAAGCTTTCCTCCAGCATCTCCAATCTGTGAAAAGGCAGGTAGCTTGCACTGTTCTCCTTGACATTACGTTTGGCCAGTTATGGTTTAGAATTGCTTTGTGCTGTGGCCTGAGATGTCCTAGCATGTTTTACTTACAAAAAAAAAATCGATCTATCCATCTACTATTCATCTATTGTATGATTCAATCACTATAGAGCTTCATAAACTGAATGCCCACCAGAGCAACACATTACCCTAACAATCTGCACATGAAATCTACAATTATAGTTATATTTTACAAGGGGAATTAGGTATGAAAGTAGCTAAAGTAGCAGTGTTTGATTAATGTGTTTGTTATATTGTAAAATTATGTTTATATATGTGGCTAAAGGCTATGAAATGGGAGCAGGAGTATTAATAATGTAAATGAACAGTGATTTTGTAGCAACTCTAACCTTTCATCAATTTACCCAGCTGACCTACAAGACAGTATCCATATTACTGTAATAGGGCATTAGGTTTCATTTGGTTCATTGGGAAAACCCACCAGCACCTTATCCAGCAGTATTTTAGTTTTCCCATGGAGTCTCCCACAGAAGAACTGACTGAGCACATGGCTGCTCAGTTTCACAATTTGAACTGCAGAATGGGGTAATATGATTAAACATGCTCTTTATTGTTACTGCAGAAAGTTAAACATGTCATTTGTGGACTTCTACCAGTTGTCACTTAATGCATATTATAAGAAAAGAGCTTCATTTTAGAATGCAGAAGTGTTTATAAAATCTTAGGCGGGTCTCTGGGGAAATTTTCCTTTTCCTACTGCATACTTTTTTCATATCAATTTATTACTAGAAGTATAGAATATATTTGAATTTTTAATATTGCTACTAATATGAACTAGTAATACTTCACCACCATTTTCTTTTCTGAAAGTAATATGTAGAACTCATTTCCAGTTCATTAATGGATACACACTGATGAAGGATTTCAATTATATTTTTGGATATACCGTTGGCAGTGTCTTTCTGTCAGAGCGCCAAACAGATATCTAGACCAAGTAATCCTGCTCAGAAAGTCCTTGCAATCCCTTTGTCAATGATATGCTTTAAATCCTTGCTTTTTGTTTTGTTTGTTTTGTTTTCTCTGTGGATGAGCAGTATCTTTACAATACTGTCTGACCACTGTTATGCCTGTGTTTCACTGTCACAGGTGTTTCTAACCTCTGAGACTTAGAAAAAAAACTATTTATAGATGTGGAAGAAAATTTATTAGTCTGCTCGGAACTCTACAAACAAAGAAGAAATGTCCCAAAATAACTGCATAAAGTACAATTTTAGGCATAACCAACCATTAGCATTACAAAGCATTGGATGGTGGCATTTGAAAGGGATTGTCGCAACCACAGGAAACCATCCAAGTCTTTGGGGAAATTATTTATCTTCCTTTTCACAGACTACTGAAAAGGAAATGGAAGTTAACGAAACAAAAACAATGCAACATAATTTATAAAGGAATGAATGTGCAGGTATTCATTTATCACAAGTATACAAGCTCTTTTTTTGGGCCATAAAGTTGGCACTTTTGATATTCATGTTTGCATGGGAGGAGTTTGGGACATAAATAAAAGTATTCATGTTTGGCATTTTGTCACACATCCTTTGTGTGCAGTAACTGCTTGAAGCCTATAACCCATAGACATCACCAGGTACTGAATGTCATCTCTGGTGAGATGTCATCCTGGCCTGTGCTGCAGCCATCTTCAGCTTGAACACTGGATAACCCACTTACCCAGTGAAGAATCTTCTCAACATTTTTGCCTTTGAAAAATTCACTTCTTTCCTTAGCAGTACATTTGGGATAGTGTGTGTGTGTGTGTGTGTGTGTGTGTCCAGATGTAAGCCCAACCACTACTATGGACACTGCATAGATTAGGGCTGCTCCTTAGACATTGATGGAGAAGCAACAAGCCACAGAAGAGTGGGTTACACAACAACAGCAGCAGAGGTTGTGGCAGCTGCAGCAGGAGGTGCGGCAGGGCCATGAGGAGTGACAACAGCTGCTGGAAGGTTAGCTGCCACTTGTGTTCCTGTAAAAGCTCATGCTGAGCCGAATGAGACATGACCCCTCAGGCTGATCATCGGTGCACCAGTCACATGGCAGAATGCACCCTCCGTATCATTGCCAACTGCATTAGAATAATCAGAGGGGCATTCCCCATTCCCCCCTCATAAGACAACTATTTATGGTTGACAGAGCTGTAAAATGCTACCCTTCAAAGAGTATGAAGATGTGGAGCATTGTCTTACCACATTTACATTTACTGCTACTTACTGTTTATAGTTACAGGAAGAGTGGGACATTTCTCAGGCGAAAGGCACTGTCTACATATATTGCTATGATCATGGAAGAGATGCAAGCTTGTAGCAAAGTAAAGGAAAAAGTAAATGCAAAATTTGAGATCAACACTGCAAATAAACTCTGCACAGCAATGCAATTATCAGCATTAGTGGTTTCAAAGAACAGGTATACTACTAGGGAAGGAGGTGCACCTCACCATTTCACCAGCTAAACACAAGGCTGTTACATACATGGAGATGAGCAACAGTACCCCACAGTCTCATTTACCCTTAAAATCAAAAGTTGGACTTACCTTTTTTATTAAAGGGGAAAATAATTGCTTATGATAAGCCAAATTACAGTCAAAAGGCATGACTTCAGTTGGTCTGCCTTTGTACACTCAGGTGCTGCACCGAAAAGGTGTACAGGTGAACCATTTAGGTCAACATGAGGCTGTGTTCAAGACCGTTTAACAGTTCTACCAGCCATGTTTGTATAGTGGTAACATTACATCTTGTAAGGCTTAGCCAGAGAGCCAACTTAAAAAACCAAGAAAAACAAAACATGTTTTTTTCATTTGTCAGGATCCCAACAGTAAATGTACAATTCATCAGAATTTCAGAGGGTGTAGAGGTAGCTTTAGAGAGAAGCAACACAAGGAACCATTGCATGTTAGTGTGTTGTGATAATGACATTTTCTATCCAGAGGCATTTTCCCTTAAAGACAGTACCAGGCAGGTAGTGCAGGTTTTACTGCATCTCTTTTCCAATGTAGAAATCATCACAGCCTACGGCACAAACTTCACATCCAGATTCACGAGACTTTTGGGTATCAAGGGCATTAAAACCACTCATACAACCGGCAGGCTGGTGGTATAGTGGAGTGGTTAAATAAAACCCTCAGGGTCATGCTTCACGTGGTTTTCAGGGACTCGGGGGGTGGGCCTGGATCAGTGGTTCCCATACCTACTATTCATACTAGCTATTCTCCCACCATAAGCTTCCTCAGGTCTCGACAGGTTCATCTTCTTTTGAGCTGTTATTAAGTCAATAAGTCAGTAGTCCGTTTGACATATATGAAGAAACCTGGGAGGGGAGATGCCACAGCAGCAGACAAACATTCACAGCTAGTTGACAGGATTAATCCAGGACAATTTAGCCAAGGCCTAGTCTCAGAATCTTCTGTCAGTCAAACCAAGCATGTATCTAAAACCACCAGTGACAATGAACAAGTAAGTACATGTATACATACCTCCTGTTACTGTCAATTGGTGATACAATTATTTACAATTAATCCATTTATTATAATTAATGAAATTAAAATCAATAAATGTCCTTGCTTTCCATCAAATATTACTTGCTGAGTGAATTCAACACATATTTCATGTATAATGAAAATGTGTTCACCCTACACTGCTGCGCATCTGAGCCAAACACAAATGGTGTGACTGTTGGAGGCTGATAAGGATGGTTTCCTGTGGGTGCACTGTAGCTGCTGCACATGGCTTTTGTAGAAAACCATGGTTACATGGCCTGCAATCCTTGCATTTCCTTTGAGAGTGCCAGTGGGTAGGTAAGACAGCAAAACCGATAAATCTGACATGCTAATTTTATCTTCACTTCTTTAACAAGTGATGAGAAGGACCAGAAAAAAACCCATCAGTCTGTACCATTCCCCAGAAGATTAAAATTAAGTGGAGGTAAAGTGGACTGACATGAAAATCTTGAATTAACTAAAATAAAAGAAATAAAAGCACAGTTGTCTAGTCATGGTAAGTGCATATGTACAATCTCGGGGGGGGGGGGGGGGGGGGGGCGTTGTAACCCATAATATTTATGATTTAAGTTAAATTTCTACAGCCTTTACATGCTACTGATTTTGCATGTAAAGTCACATCACAGGGCTCAGCTGCACTGGTTAGCTTTTCTTCACTAATAGACTGCTTGCCATTTCAAACTGAATTACCTTACTGAAATATTGTTTCCATGGCTACACATTTGTAGCTTCTCTGTCAAAGCTGGATAGTGAGTGCCAATTTTGCAAATGTAATTGTTTTTTATTATGTTTATTAGTTAGTCATGGTTATAGGTGCGCCACACCCACTGAAAGACATAATAGAGGATTTCAAAAAAGACTTGGTGTAAGAAACCTATGGTACTGTACCATGCCTTTAGTGTCTTGTCAACAACAGAGTGCACCACCAGTGTAATGGTCCCTTGATGAGTATTATAGTCCACAAGCAATAACAGAGAAGAATCGTTTCTGCATTAACTACACTTTATTGTGTGCCAACTCGAAATTATCACTCTGGCCATCAAAGTTCTTATGATGTTTGATTATCGACAGTATATGTGCATCTGATTGCATCTGTGTCGTGTTTTATTGTGTGCTTGATACCGCCTTTGACAATTTGAAGTGTAAGGGACTCTCCTTTTCATTGTAAATGTGAATCACTAGCAATGCCATGGGTCAATCTCTTTTTGAAAAGAGATTCTATTACAATCAATGGTATATGAACTCTCCTTGTTAACCATGTCCATCCCTGGCATATGTGCCAAGACCTGACAGCACACACATGCACATGCACACAAACGCATGCATCATTAATAATATCACTGTATTTCTTATAAAAATTACAATGTTCTACATTTCGTGAGAAAACGTATCAAGTAAAACTGAGATGTATAAAAATGCCACAAACAAAAATATAAATCCTGTTTAACTCCCTTTCCAATAGTGAGCATTGGCAATGCATTCAAATCCACTGGTGTAATTTAATTCAGCTGTCAGTTCTTGAAAATGCAAGGGCAAAATAAGAAGGAGGAAATGATTGCTTTGTTCTTTCCCGGTGCTCACAGGAGGATTTGGGCTTTCACAAGCTCTTTGGCGGATTGTGTAGAATGGATAGGATGAGCAACAGCTGTGGCTACACAGCATGAAATGAAACAAAGTAAAGCGGTATACTTTCAGCAGCCCGCACAATGCACCTCCTCATAATTTACTGAAATATAATCAAGCGACAAGTTGCTGATTTTAGAGGTTACTTGTTTCAGGTTGGAATTATACAGCAGATCTTAACTCCCATATCCCTGATGTGTCTGATGTGAGACATAAAATCACCTTTTTGTGACGGATTTTGTAGTGAATCCTCTTTGCTCATGGTATGCAGGTTTGAGCAGTTCTGTCATTCCTTTGTTCATTAAGGCCTAGCTACATTGGAAAAAGGTGAAACATCTATTGAAGGATAAAGGAAAGAAGCAGAACTTGGTTTCAGAATTATCCAGACATAGCCTCAATACATTGAGGACCCCTTGTGTTTTGATTATCAATAGAATGGTAGTTGAGTTCTTGCTCAAATTTGGAATTCATCTCCTTTTTGTGAGTCAAGTCTCCCACCCAGTGTTGCACATGTTAGGATTGTAGTGCCATGCTTGGGCATTACATATTTTAACTTTTCAGTTAAGGTGTTTACGGAGCAACAATGTGGCTATGCAGATATTTTAGGAATAGTAAATGGATTCTTAATTCTTTCACACACAGCAGAATACCATGGAAACAGAATGGACAGAATACTGAAAAAGTATTTGAGATTTATCTTCTGTCACAGTAGAGGGTTTCTTTTGACACATTCTACAGATTCTTAAGAAATTTCATATTTACAACAAGAACAAAAGTCACACACATAAAAATGCAAGCAAATCCATTGGAGGAGAAACTTTCTGCCCGATTGTCTTTATGGTGACAGTCTAATGCTATAAGTGTTTGCTTATATTTTCATTCTTCATGTCTTAAAAATAAACGCATACATAAAGCAAAACTAGTCATACTGACTATACTTTGTGTGAAAGCTACAGCATCTCCCTGCAGTGATATTCACAGAAACTATTTAAGTACAAAGCAATGAAGCTATGACCAAACAAACAAATCCAAAAGCACAACTATAAAAGTCAGACTATTCCATTCAAGGTATTGCCATTTTTAAAAAACATAGTAAATAGTCTGCATACAAAAAGTGTTCAACCAAATGATTTTCAACTGGGTTCCAGTCTACCTAGCTCATGGTTCTCTGTATTCAGTCATAAACACTGCTGCTTTTAGTGCTCTGTCCATTCAGATAGACCTCAAATATCAATCTCAGTGTCCCTGGAGAATTAATCTTAGTATTAGGTCTTTGACAATTCATGCTGATGAGGGCATTACATAAAGTAAAAGGTGTCTAGAAACATGTTTTCCCAGTGAGTCCAGTATCAGTAAAATGAAAAAGATTGAAGCATTGGGAAAATACACCCAATTTATCTTACTGCAGTACACCCAAGCTTCTCTAATAATGCAATGCTGACCTCTAGTGAAAACTCAACAAAAATGCACTTCCTTGATACTTTCAAATACCCACCCTATTCATAAAATTATGGCAATCTGAATGCATCAGAAATAACACCACTGCAGATTCTTAGAAATGTATGCCTCCATAGGTTTATGCAAACAGTAGTGCTGTATCAACATCAATAGTTAATCTAATTCTAGAAAAGTATAAACAAACAGCTTTGTGTATTTAAATTATTCAAATCTCAATCAGGTCAAACTTTTCAAAAATGCAATATTTTTACAATGTGACGATGGTGAATAATGCATTGTTCTGGTACACTGCTTGGTGCTGTTTGTGTCTCAGTAACTTGAGGTGTTCACATGTGCCATCAAGTTTCAGCACTGAGCAAAGTGTGACCTAACTCAGTTTTTAATAGCACTACATTCTAATTCACACAACATTCAACATTTTAGCTTCTATACTCTAATTGCTTTTAATTTATTATCATTATTACCTTAGCACAGGTTGATGTACTTCGATACCACGAATGTGCCATGGGAAATTACAAACAGATACAAAAGGAGCATTTAAACATCAGCTCATTTATTATTGACCCAAAAATCTTGCTTCTATAAAAATACATTTTAATACATAAATATAATCAAAACATTACTAAATGGGTTAAAATAAATTATATATTCATTATAAATGTGACCCTTTGAACTACCATGTTTTGTGCCGTTATGGACTCTACCCCAATTGTAAGAGGTCACTCTATACATTTAATAGCTACACATTCCATGTTGTTCAGAACTTGAAAATATTGTCATAAAAAGTTAGCAAGCTAAGATTTATGAATATTTTGAATCTCATTACATGCATTTGCATGAGAGTCTGGCTTCATTCAAAATATTTACAAAAGTTGCATGAAATCTGTATAACTTTTTTACAAAAATCTTTATTCATGGACTACCCCCCTGGCCCCTTTGCTCTACAAGCAAATATTTTTTTTTTCTTGTTGGAAAAATTGTATTTTTTAAAATGTAAACACAAAACTAAAAGTCTCAGGAGAAATCACTCTTACTGTATGTGATGAGCTGAACCACCCCCACAGGAAAAGTCTGCTGCTGTATAATAGAAAAAAGTAGAAAGGGAAGTTTCATGTTCAAATATGCTCAGAGAGCATGCAATGGATATTGGCCACCATTGAGTAGTTTTCTGTGTGCTCTAGTATGATAAGTCCAGTGACCAGGAAAAAAGCACCAAGGCAAGTCTGCAGCCCCAGCACACTGTTGTGCGTGCGACTCGCAGACCAGACTTTCCATCGCACAAGGGAAACAACCCTCTCTAGAGGACCCCTGTTCTCAAAAACCTCCTGTGCCACCAAGGTCAAAGAAATTTCACTCAGTGTGGTACACTATCACCTCTCTGTGGCATGGGATCCCTTGTGGGATTAGCACAGACTGCTAGCAACCAGGTCTTGTCTGAAGGCTGAGTTGCTGAGTTGCAGCGCTCAAGTTCAAGAGGACCGAGAGACACATGTAATGAACTGCTCATACTTTTGTATTCAGTTGGAATGCTAACAGCAGTGTGTCTGAGTTATTGTGCAGAAAGTTGAGCTATCACAATGACAGAGACTAGCTTATTCTCCTAAAATGTGATGTATTGTGAGAGAGTCAAAGGCTGTCTCTGAATTTCATCCAGAAGTCCCATATGTGGGACATACACAGTCCCACAAAAAAATCGCAGATCTAGGGGGTGGGATGTTAGTTGATTTCTGAAGGAATGACCATACTATTTATCAGTCTCAACAGGATTTAACAATTTTTCTGCAACTGTTTAGCTGATTACATATTTTACCTCAAAATAGATTGTGTATTAATGTGTTATACAACCATGTATTTCTGCATTTATGCAAAACTGAGATTATTTGTTTTTAGCCTGAAGCCAAAGATGACTATGCCAAATTATTTAGCAGTTTACCAAAGGCAAAATATGTAGAAAAAGCTTGTAAAAGGACAATAGACATTTGTTTTTAACATTTTTAACATTTACAATCAACATTGACTTACTTTATTTTTCTCAACTGCTAGCACTGCCATCATTGAAGGGTGCCCAGGAAATGGGGGTTATGTGCATTCCAGAGATCACCCTGGCATTAACTGCTTTCTTGTTGATGGTTGATTCTCTCTGTAATTCAGTGTTTCGTTGCAAGGAGTACAACACAATTTACCTCCACTTACATGTAGCCTGGTATGTATCATGTCTATATAGCTTTGCTCTATCTTTGTTGCAGTTGGTGAGAGAAACAATGTTCATTCAGTCTCATGTTGATATTTCCACAGTTAGTCCATGGAGGTTTGCAAATTTAATAAATACAGATACCTTTGCATTCATGAGGGAAATTTTCTGTCTTCATTGACATTTAATAATATTGCATATGTTATCTGCACCAGTGTTTTTTGTTTTTCCATCAGTGCTTATGGTGTGCATGTCTCTCTCTCATCATGCAGTCCACTGTGCAAGGGAGAGCAAAATTACACTTATCACACCTGTGGGTGAGGAGGGGGGGGGGTCTCTTTAAATAGAGTGTGACATGCTACATTCATTTCAATCTCCAATTAATTCATGCTAATAGCCATGCAGCCTCGCTTAGCTTTTTTTTTTTTTTTTTTTTTTTTTTTCCCTATTGTAACGCTGGTCTTATGGGGATTGAACCAGCAGATAAAATGATGCATTCAGCCAGTATTAAATGTAATTCTTGACCAGATGTAAAATGAGACAGCAACATCTGATCTGCGCTCTGTTTACAAATTGTATTTCTAGGGGCAGGCACCAGATTTTAGTTTGCTGTTAACCACAATTATACATAACCTTGGTGATATTACAAAAACCCTGAGGGGGATTTCAGAAAAATGATTTGATGAACCTACAAGATGTGACACACTTTGATTTTTTCAGTTCCAGAACAGCTGATTGTAATTAGTTTAATGAACTCTGAGTAGGATAAATCTGACTGAAGCGCACTCTGCAGGGGCCTCTTTTATAAACTGTGCGTACGCACAAAAAAACTCTCCAAAACGAGCATACGCCGATTTTCACACACAGTTTGGGATTTATGAAACTTGTACTTGAGGAGAGAATGTGCGTACCGGTACGATACATTTGACCCATGTGTACGCACTTTTAGGGCACATATTTGCTCTAAACGTTCTGACTTTTTTTCCGATGATGATGACTGGCTTGCGAGTCAGGCTCACTTAACATGAGCTGTGCTCTTGGAACACTGTGCTGGACTGGTGCTGGCGCTGAAGCACCCTACACGGAGCAATTAGCCAATACCTGCTCATCTGCAAGTCCTGTCAACTCTGGGGTTCTTTGGCCACAGGGAGTTTCCAGTGGGAAATAGCAGAATGGTTGAGTATATTCCAGCCCTCATTCAGTCGTGTCATACCAAGAGTGTTGGATGGCATTATTCCTCTGAGTTCGAGGTACAAAAGTTTCCCCCATCCAGCAGGCAAACATCATAGATTTGCAACACAAAAATGACATTGAAACAAATGTGGTTGCCCGATGGCCAGGGATTTAGGATAAAGCTTTGATTTTGCATCCCAAGAAGTTTCTTTTTTCCCTATTCACTGCCATTGTTGTATTTAAAATGTATTGCTCTGCCCTGCACATTATTTATAGATCTTGCTTAATTGATTTCAACTGACACCATATATGCTTAATATGGGCATTTCAGGTTGTGGTTTGTGGGTTCACGCACACACAGTTGTATGATTATTTGTGATTTATAGAACACATGCTTGTGTTCTATAAATCAAATGCTTGTGTTGTGTAAGCAAGTTTTATAAATCAGATTTTTTTTGCTTATGCAAATTCATAGGTTTTGACGTATGTAACTATTTAAGTACAAAAGTACACATAGTTTTATGAAAGAGGCCCCAGGAACATAAAAATGGAGTGCAGATAATATGATTTCCTATGTTAGCAAGTGGAGAAAAAGAGCAGAACTTCATATTTCACTACAGTGGAGCTGGAAATATTAATGACCGGGTGTATGGACAAGGAAAATAGTTTTCCTGGAAAGAAGTAACGCTGTAGCAGCAGCGAAAGAGCATGAGTTGGCATGAGAAAAACTTGTAGACAGAGTCAATGTGTAACTTTTATAACACAATGAAGTTTATAAAGAGTAGTAAACTCTTTCAACATGCACTTGACTTGGATTTTCTACACCCAGGTCTACACTGATGGCACATTAGTGGTATTTCATTTATACCAAATAATTCAATCTTTCATTTATAACAAAGAATTCAAGCAGCATACCAATAAGTTAAAATTAAAACACATATAAGTAACAAATAACATACATACATACAAGATGAGTTCTCACAATGTCCTTAAGCAGTCCTTAAGTGCTAGCTAATGCAAAAACTACAGTAGATAATTAACAGCAACTTTGTCCAGAGAAAGAAATTTAGTAAACTAAAATTAAGTGGCTAACATCCAAAACTAAATTGGAATTAACAAGTGTCCTGATAAATGTTCAAAGAAATGTCCCAAAACATGTCCAGAGAAAAGTCCCACATAATGTCGGGAGAAATGTCCAAAGTGACGAAGTGGACGATCCATTTTATGGTTGGGTATCTTTTTAAAATCATTGCTCAGCGACGATCACAGAATCTTCTGATGCTGCATCCTCTAATTTGGTGTCAACAGCAGCAGAAGACAGGACAAGCAATACAAAAGCAAACAGGGGTCACCAGGGAGACATAACAAATATAAAACACAAAAATGCAGCTCAAACTAGTTAGATATATTTTGCCTATAGCCACTTCATTGTTTTAATCGAAGCCTCGTGTTCAGCCTATTTTATTTGAACTTCACTCAAGCCATCAAGAAGAAGGATGAGGCCTGAAAGACGGGTGACCACAGAAGCATGGAGGCCAAGGAGATGGTCATGAGTCAAAACAGTGAGCTACTGAAGGCATCCCTGGTGGGACCTGATCAGAGCCGACTACCTCCCAGGACACAAGGGTTGTTTTATCATTTATCCTTTACCTGAGCCCTCACCACAGCCAATCTCACATTTTCATCAGATTTGGGTTAACAAACTCAGGGGAGTTACTAAATACCCCTAGGTCATATTAGAACAATACTTAATCACACAACACAGAAAAAACAGCTAACCCATGGGTAAAATTTTTAAAAATTACATAGCGTATGTGCAAATGAAAAAAAAAAAAATTGCACACAGCACCAATACATCACACATAACCAGTCAATGAAAAGAAAATGTCAATTGGCCATAAAAAAATCTTTGGCACACTTCCTGGTGATGTTGGAACTCTGTGGTTAGTATACTCTTAACATATGATAATGTTCTGCAGAGAGTTTGTGGAGAAAATGAAAGGTTCCCACACTGAAACCATTTCTCAAGCACAGTCTGTCCAGTCAAAATTACCCATTCAAATTAAAATTCACAAATTCATCTGCACACTCGCATACCGTTTCTCAAACCTTCTCTGTCTGTCCTCACATTCGTTAGTTCCAGCTAACCAAAGTCTGTAGCTTTCCAAAAACTAAAGCTAGACATCAGTTTCAAAACAATGTAAAAATCAATCATGTAAAAGGTCAAATGAAAAAAGGAAACATATAACCAATTGCATGACAGAAAATACATATACCCATGCTATAAAGGAGGAAAAACAGTTTTTTTCAATGGCTCATTTAAGTAGCCAGATCAACAGTTTAGACATTCAACAAGCTGAAATGAATGCTTACATGGACATAGATGTGACAGGATGGAGACAATGGAGGAGGGTTTTTCTCCCCCATCACAGCATCTCCCAATGTTGCTATAATATGGTGACTGCATGATGTATAGCCTCACTACATGTACTCACATATTAGAATAATATGTGATAATAAATAATAAAGGCAAATTAATAAAATTACACTTCACAGAACCATATCATGTCAGATGTCATTGTCATGTCCTTCTCTGTGTACTTACAGTTCCTCAGAGGGCAGTGTTATGTCATTTACCTTTGACAAGAGTTTGCATTAGCAGCCCCTGTACATACCACTAAATCATGGCCGAGGGTAATAAGATAACTACACTGCACTGCTCATGCAGTAGACCTTCATGAATACTGTATTGGTACATTTAGCAGTGCAGTTCTGCCATTTTCTCAATAAACAAGTGATTTAATCCAATGTAGTTGTGTCACATAGGGAATGGGTTCTGGCGTATAAATGCTTGTCTTAAAGCAGTTAAATCTTTTAAATCTTTGGAAACTGTGAGATCACATTGATGCTACATTATTGCAGTGGCTTCATGGGTTTTATCCACAGCAACCTAATCATTTATTTTAACCAACAAGTATTGGAGTCTGGCACTTATTTGATAAAATAGGATGTGCATCTTGGCTAATCAAAGAGACTGGCATTAACTGGATATTTTACAGTGTGTATGTATTTGAGTCCAAACATCTTAACTGACTTATTTCTATGAAAATATCCTACATCAGGATCTGAATACAGCATTGTGTTGTTGTGCTGCGTTACAATGAACAATGAAACTGATCAACAATGAATGACAAGGATATATTGGTCTCCCTATTTGCTGATACAATCACCTTTTGTTGTATTATTATGGTGTTCTGTCTATTCTGTGAAATATGCAATGCATTCAATTCTGGTAAAAGGTCATTTTGAAATATTCTATACAGTGATAGGTGGGAGAGTGGGAAATATAATTCATTAATTTAACCACAGAAATAATGGAAAACACACATTTCCCCTCCTCATCAAACTTTTCATCAAATGATATTGTGTTCTCAGATGTAAAATTGCTGTAGCATATTCATATTGATGTTCAAATGAAATTAAAATCTGATTAAATGTTTCAAAATTTTGTTTTACAAAAGACTGTCAAGAAACAAACCTAAATCAATACTTGATAAATAGCTCAAAATAATCAGCTTTGCTGGAGTGGAAGTTGCACATTTGATCTTCAAAACTATTCCGGGAAATAAATGCAGAGATAATTTTAAGGAGGAATTTGGAAATGTGTACTTTCAATGTAAAAGCTTAATAAAATGGAAAATGAAGCATAGTACAATCATCCTAAAGTATTAATCAAATGTAAGAATACTTTTTCAATAGAGTGGAGTTGTACAAATATCTGCTCAGATTTTAAATTGGTTTGCTTGTGACTGGGGGGAAGCATACAGCCAATATATCATCATTTCCACAAGATGGCGGTATAGCTTTTTTTTTGTGCAACAGCCATTATTTTTTTTGGAAAACTACTGTTTTATATCTTATGTATTTGGTCACAGATTAGTTAAAAAAACAGTGGCTTGCAATGGGGCAGTGCATGTTCATGAAATCGCATGGCCTTCAAGGCTAGACGTGAGTGTTCAAACGCTTCACCACATAGTTTTACACAGCCTGTCGGGAAGACATTTTAGTGCTGTAAAAGATCATTCTAATCAGGACAGGCTCATAGCACTGGCTGTGATCAGTGTGACACACAGTTATGTAATTTGCTGTTGAGTGTTTACAAGCAAGAATACAAAATATAAGAGTTTAATAAGCCAGACTAGAGGGTGAAGGAACTTCATCTTTGTTACTTAGCATATCCTTCACTCCCTTGGTTCTGTGGGATCAGAGACCTGGGTTGGGTCACATAAATCCTTTCCAGAATGTCAATGGCAATAATACCAGTGGTGCTTTCAGTGCTCCACTGTTTTTCCATGGAATAAAGTACATTCACCTGTGTAAATGTAAACAAGTATGGAATGATACCCTCGGTCTTCCTTGTCTTTACAATTGTACAGAGCAGCACAAAAACACAAAACACCAAATACTCCACTTTGTAAGTGCTGTATTTATTACATTTATTTTTTTAATATACTGTATATATGTTTTCAAAATTTCTAAATTTGGTTGATGACCATGTTGCCAGTTCTAAACACTTATCAAGTTGCTTATCAACTATTATTCGTCATTTGACAAGTAGATGGAAATGTTCCCTTTCCTTAATTTTTCCATGTAGAGTGGGTGACAGTGGGATGAAGAAAAGCAATTCTTTTCTTTGAAATCATGAGAAGATTTGTATATGAAGAAGTTGCATAAGTATTTTAGCCTCTATATAATTTCTCCACATGTGATTCCCACTTGATTTAAGAATTAATGTGATTGTGTTTCACCAAAAACCTAGACACAGTTTCAGTTTTATCTGTTGGCATTTCTTTTTAGGGGATTTTGTAACATTAGAAGACATAATTTTTCTGAAAATGTTATCTCAGGACAGAAGATATATGACATAACTATTCCATAGAAAGTAGATTTCATATTGCAGGTATAAAACACAGAGTTATGGAAAGAGAAATGATTCATTAGGATGAATTTTTGTCATGCCTTTTGGACTTCAGCTTCAACATATATATTAAAAGTATATGGTATTACATTGACTGTGTATGGTGTTCTATGGTCTGTTGCATGTAAAACTGAGAGAAGAGCAAAGAGGCATTGAGCAATTTATTCATGAAAGAAAATGCAGGTTTTTGAATTATTTAAACTACTGCATTGCTTTGAGGATTACATCCTTAAATGGTTGATGGATAACTGTTAATTTTTAGTTATCCCCCAAGCAATGTCCTCCTTGCTTTCATTAAATATTTGTCACCATTTCTCAGGGTAACTTAGGAGAGTGGGATATTTAAGAGATTTTTGGACCTGCATACCCCTTAGTAATGTCATATTGTAAATGAGAAACAGGGAGTGTGCCAGGGGAAGGGACTTAATGCATTAAAAACACATTCTTTTCAGTCTGTATAAGTGACTCTGGGGTATACCTTTCTTTAATTTACCCTGAGAAAAAAAACACAGTGGCCTGGCAACATGTCCACATTTTAACAAAGGAAGTTAATGCCCTGGTATTGATTGATTGATTGATTGATTGATTTTTTATAGGATTACTTTCAGCAAAGCCTCCCATATATTAGCAAATGTCTATAGTATTGTATTTAGATGTGTTAAGCCTTAAGATTTTAAGAAATTAATTTAGATTCAAATTCAATACTTTCTTTTACAGAATTAAATAAAAATATACTTGTAATTGGAAATTAGAAATGGAAAATATCTGGTTGTGTTAATATTACTCCATTATTATTATTATTATATTCATTTTTTGTGAGTCATTACTTGTAACAAATATGTATTCATGTGTAAGTACCAAATTGGTTTGAAGTTACACAGACAAATGCAGAAAAACAAAATGTGACGGGGACAAGGTGATTGTTTTCACAGATATAATGGCAAATTATCTGTCTAATCTTGAAAACCATGAACAATTGAACAATTATGAACAATTAACAGCTTGTTAAGATTCTGGGGTTGCAGTTGTGGTTGGAATAAAAATCAGCATACACAGTGGGTCCCCAAGACTGACGTTGGGAACCACTGCTCTAAGGAAATACACAACCCTGAGCCCGAATCAGTCCCTCATGACACGGTAACTAGGGACAGGCACAGGGCTGAACACAGAAATTGCGTTCCGATGAGCTTCAGATTTGTCATTGTAGGGGCCAGAGACCAGGGCTGTCCGGGGCCTGGCAGCGTGTTAAAGGCCCCTCTGATGGAAGCTTTGTGCCAGCCAGGCCTGGGGGGTGGGGAGTACCTGTCAGAGCTGGGGACAGAGTGAGGATTGTCACACTGTCCCAGGCCAGCTGGGGACGGACAGAAGGGGCTCAGTGGGGAGGAGGAAGCTGCCCCTGCAGGCAGTGGGAAGGAGGCAGAGACAATGATCTGCTCAGTGTGGCAGAGATGGGCAGACACAGCTTACAAGGTCACCACAGCAGCCTACGCCATCGCTTCCTCTGTGTAAAGGGGAGCTGGAGCATAAAGGAAGAATGATTTGTCAGATCACAAATTTAGGTGGCTTAGTGCTATTACCTGTTTATATGTCTACAGCATTTAATCAGAATACTCTCATTTTGGACTTGCGCAGCACTCTTTCTTTATTCTTACCGGTGGATGGAAAAGTAACATACTGCCACCAACAGGAGTGTATATAAAAACTGACTGTTACACAGTGCTTCCTGTCCTCTTCACGTATCAAAGGCAAGGCTCCATGTACTGTTTGCTTATGATAGTGTTATTTTTGTAAATAGAAGTGCCACAGCAACAAACAACCTTTCAAGGTTATGAAATATGGGCCAACCTGTTGGGGGATATTTCTGTGCAGTTTCAGCAACAGGAAGCGACACTGGGCAATGGGAAATGATGGGCAATTTGCAATATTCACTCAAAATGTATATGTTAAACGAAGTTGATATATTTTTTTTTTCTCCTCAACTTTGTCACTCCTCTTCTATAACTCATTAATCTCAGATAAGGTGCATTATTTAAAATATTGAATGAAAGAAATCTGTGTTGCCTTCAATTCTTGCAGCCAATGTCCAAGAATTACCATGAACCTGGTCAGGGACTGCACATGGTTTTGTAGGAAAGCACATAAAACACACTCACTCCATATTCTCTCAAGCCAAATATGAAAATGAAGCATGTACATATCCAGCAAGTTGAACCAACAAGTAAATAAATATAAAGACATGTAAAGACATTAAGTTGCCCAACTACAGTACTTACAATGGGTTAGCTAGCTAACTAATACAGTTAACACTGCAATAGCTCAAATTTTCGTCATTTGAAAATGTTATACTGAGCACAGACTGTTTGTTCATGTAGTGCTGTGTAACACTGAAGTCAGAGAACAAGTTGGAGCTCTGTGATTAGTTCATTATTCTAACTACATGTTTTATTTTCTGTCTCCTATTGAGCTGGTTAACGTATAGGTTAACCCCTGGTTCAACCGCATTTAACCACGTTTAAACTTAATTTCACTTACAGCTGTCAATATTACGCATTTCCACTAGAGTGGTTTATATGAGGTCATTTTATTCAGCATTCAAATTTTACTACAATTAGCAAATTATTAGGCTGCATGTAAATGTGTCCACTTCTGTTCACTGTCAGAATCTGTTACTAGGCATAAACTGGATGCCCAGTTTGGTTTAGAGGTTAGCCTTGTTAGTGTGGGCATGGTAATTTTTCAGATATACATTACCCATACACACTTTTTACAGACAATCACATCATGTTCAATACCTCCTGAAGTGCAACTCAAAGCATGTTTGAGAATTGTTTACATGTGGGTGCTGTTAAGTGTTCTTTTTTATTATTGTCCTTTTAAGCTATCATGGGTGTGAACAAATTGAATAACACTGAATAACACAAATAAGAATCCATGTTATAAGTCCATCCATTATTCACACTCACTTCATAAAATCTAGGGTTGTAAGGGGCTGGAACTTCCCCTAGCATGTGCTGGGAAAAGTGCAGGGGGGCACACTGGACCGGTTACCAGTCAACTGCAGGGCTAGATAAATAGTTATCCTCCCACTCACCCACCCACCGGCACTCACACACACACTGGAATTTGGAAAGTCCAGTACACCTAACCAGCGTGTCTTTGGACCGTGGGAGGAAACCAGAGATCTCAGAGAACACCCACACAAGCTGTGAGGTCACAGTGCTAACTACTGTACTTGTTTTGAACATAATTATTTTAACTCATTTTCAAATAAAAAAAAGTGACTGTGCAACTCAGCAACTCATCAGGTATGATTCACCTTCCTGAGATGTTATATTAATAAGACAAATGATTAATTATGCCATTAATTCAAGAGTTGTCTGGGGCAGGTCTAAGCAGTGTTGAAAGTAGAAAGACCATAAATCCATTATCACAGTACAATCTTGTTGCAGAGTAATGACATTCAAAACTCTTAGGGCACTGTACTTCTGTAATGAGTGACTGTTTGATAAATAGAGGTGAGATTAACAGTAATGCAATCATCATACAATCAAAGAAAATGTTTTAAACTGAACATTTGGTGCATGAAGTTCTCAGAGCTATTATGATTCTGATTGCACAGCTGGGATAAACAAATCCTTCTGGTACGCTCTGAGATCTGCATTAAGTGTTTCTTTTTTTTCCCATCCAGCACCGCTACTTTTATTTCAAGGGTTCCAGGCACTGCAGGAGTTGTGTTTGTTAGTATTTTTCCTTTTTTTCTGCCAAATGACCTGACATAACTTTTAGCTGGTATGTCTAAGACTAACCAAAACTGGAACACAATGACTATGGATTAGAATTTGCACCTACAAACTGTCAATATATTTAGTGGTTTCATTTGTGATTGAACCTTGATTGTTGCTTACAGCTGTATTTTATTCTTTATATGCTTTATATTCAGTTATTGCTGTCAATATGAACTTCTCAGCAAAGTTGACATAGTGTGAAATGCATGGGCAAGACATGCAAATTTCCCTCTGGAAGAATGAATACCTGCATAAGTAGATTCAATGCTTTGCATTTCCAGTAGGCAATAGGTCATACAATATGACCAGTATTTCAGTACTGTTCCCCTTACATTACAGCTCAGGTCAGTCAAACGCAGACAATACTTAGTGTGTTCAATATACATTGTAGTGAATATTCATTTATAGATGTATTAACCACTGTATGTTTTGAAATGTATGGTTGCTTCCACTGGTATTATGGTGGGAAGCATGGTGGGCTGCTCCCCATCTGTGTCAGACACACAGAGATTAATCCCCTGCTACTGCTCAAATTGTTTGAGGCCATTATAGTAGATTATTGATTATTGTACAGTTCTGTAGTCTTCATTTTGTATAATATGTTCCTGTCATGCATTCACCTCAATCAAACTGAGGCCTGAGCTACAATCTGCTATGAGGATGGACTGCTAATGATATCTATCCCACAGTAAATCTGAACCACAAAACCAGCCCAGTAATCATATCATCAGTATTCCCATGGATGGCATCTCTATGTAACTTTTTATTTATTTATTTTTTTTCAAAGTTAATGATTTGATTTAAATTTGGAACAACGAGAACAATTAATTTTAATATGCAGTCCGTCTGTATTGAAGAATGTCTGTCCTTGTTACTGTGGCTGCAGCTCTGTAGTTTTCATGGCAGGGGGGGCTATTTTATTCTTCTTATCAACAAGCACCTGCACTTCTTACATTATGGGAGTCCATCTGTAGGTCTGATGTAAGTGTCAAGGAGTAAACCAAAAGTTTCCACACAGCTTGTATAAGTTGATGTGGGCATGAGTGTTGCAGCCATGGAGGACGCGGGGGACAAGTCCCCCGCACATTTTCTGGATCATCATCTAACCCAACCCACACCCATACAGCTGTCTTGCTAATGCTCTGTCTGCATCAGGATTCAAACCTGCAGCACCAAGTTGACAAGTCAGACACGCAAACCACTGAGCTAAAATTAGTTGTGGTAGTGACATTACTGCCCCACTATTATTGAGGTCCATGAGCCTCAATTCCTCTTAAATATCCTGTTTTCACATTTTAAACACACACTTCTGCTTTCTCATTTTGCAAAACTGTGGTCTACCAACACATATTTACATACACAATAGGCCTATATGAGAATAATAGGCCAGCTGCGCTGGGCAGTCAACGGATTAATTAGAGCAATGTCTAATGTCTAATGATAATGTAGCAGCATGTGCAATTCCTTCTTTGTGCATTTTATAACATGTAGGCTTTGGCTAGTTATAGCATTAATGTTTGTGCGTATCAAGTATGCAAATAGTCAGCGAACAGTGAGCCACTCACAGCTTCGTCCCCCCACATTAAGAATAATTGATACGCCCCTGGATGTGGGTAACCTGGAAAGAGACATGGATACTCAGGGATGCTGTAACTATGGAGACAAGTACGCTCTCCTGTTCTGCTATGTTTTGTCTGCCCTTATAACCTCTGATCTGCCCTGTTTTATCTGCCGCTGTAATCTACCTGACTTGGGAATTTCTATAATGCTATAAACCTGGGGCAGTTTTTTTAAAGCCATAAAAACAAATTTATGGTTTTTAAATAATATTTTCTTAGTCATCAAAATTGTTCATTATTATTTTATCATTACATCACCCAAAACATTTAGCCTGGTCATGTTGGAAGTCCATCTCCCTCCAGGTAGTCCCTGGTCCTTAATTGCATGATTTTACATCTAAATTGATTGCGGCCAGGAAGAGTGCATCAGTATGGGGTGATAAAGTATCCAGGACTATTACTTTGTACATACTTTATTTAAGTTAACAGATGTTATATAGAATTTGGGAGTTACAGAATCATGTGCATCCATGACAACTGCAGTCCCTATAGATTCTCTGGAAAAAAGATCGCCCTGGCATCTGCCATGTCCAATATCATAGCGCACACACAACTAAATGGAACAGTCACAAAATCTGTTCCATGAGGAGTTAGGTGCCTTAGACATGATCAATCAGTGTCTACTCAAATAACTCATCTTCTGAGCTTGTATCACCCATTTTTCTTTGGTGCACATACACTTAATAAGGTGCATTCTATTTGGACAAAGGCCAAGCTGCCATCTCCTGCTGCCTGGCTGTGTGGACTGAGTGCACAGTTAGATTTTTGCATGCTGTGGTGATCATGAAGGTGCTGACATTTCAGTGGGTTCATTTCCTATGATGGTGTTCTGAAGTCATCCTTGGGTTTCTGTACAATAAACATACATTTTTAGTTATCATACCTGGCTGCAGCTGATAAATCATTTTTACAGTATCACTCTAAGTATAACTGCACAGAAATCAGATCTTACTTACTCGCATATTTACAAGACATCAGATCTTAAACCTGTGATTATGTACCACTTTGTGTTCCAATACACTACCAGTGATGCCCTGGAAAAAGCATCTAGAACAGGCTGACTTTTTGCCTAAAATGTAAATTCTATGAAAATCATCACTTGATGGCAGTCATGCACTCATATTAACATTTCACTACGCATGTGGTTGACATTTGGTTAGTGTTCCCCCCAAACTGATGGTAAGAGTGCATTGTCCTAATGACCACCAAGACTTTACTACCATAACCATGACATTCTTTTCTCTAACACTCCCAACCTAAAGCAGACATCATATATTATTGATGAAGCCTAAGAAAGTCGTGCAAATTAACTTGGATAAAAGAATTCTAATTAACTTATTAAATACAGCAACTAAGGGAGGACAGGTTAATCAAGCCAGGCAGCCCTCTGTCTATTAACCTCAAGCAGATATGAGCTATGAGATGTTAGAGCACATAAAGCAAAATTATGCTTGCAGTAGCTGATGGGGTTCATTTGTTATACCTCTAAAATGGGTTTGCTCAAATGTTTGCACTTTATGCATTGCATTTTATGAAACAGTATATGCCCCCATTGCTTGTCCCAGCTGATCGAAAGCGATAACACATGCTCGCATCCCATTTTCCCACTGCTGTGCGAAGGTCTGATGGTTGTGTGCCTCAGTCTCTCTCCTGGACCTAAAGAGCAAGTCAATCGGTAATCGTAGTGCTCTGCTGTACGAGAGGAAGAATGGAGAGTATCCAGTCACTTAGTGCCTCTTGCAATTGTAAGCGTGCACAATATGAGGCAGATGATCTTTCCATTCAACCTTATTCTGCTCCTGTAGGGTGTGTATGATAAGGAGTAGTTTGTGAATGAGCAATTCCTGCCAGTTGTTGTAGTCTTTGGAACAGACTATTCTTGATCTCACATCCTTTGATCATGATGAAGCTTCTCCGGGTACCTAAAACGAGGGATAAAATTCTGAAAAAACCTTTTCGGCTGCTGTCTTCCCTGATTTGTTTCTCGTTGGATACGCCTGGGCAAAGCACATGAAGTGGTTGTCAAGGACGAGGATATACTCATATCCTCCTTTGCTTGCATCCAGGTGTAGATATTCAATAGAGACTAACTCAAATGGTGCACTGGTTGTGATTGATCCCTTGGGAGCTCTCTGCAGGACATTGGGACATTTTAGTTTGATGCAAATACATCTCTTTGTCATGTAGTCCTTGATGTCTTGCTGCATGTAGGGCCAATGAAACCTTTCACGGGTGAGATGGATCACCTTATCAGCACCTACATTCCCTATGACATTGTGCCAACTCTTTAACACCACGGGTTTCAGCTGTTCAGGGAGGTCCAGTTGTCTGTGTTGCTCCATTTTCCGGTAGAGTATTCTATTATCCGCCTCCAGCTTGTTCCACTCATACAGTAGTCATCTTGTTTGTCTCCTCATGGCTCTTTTCTCTTTTTCATTAGCAGTCCATAAATTGAGTTTCAAGGACACAGCTTCTTTGATTGCTGGATCGTCCTGTTGCTCAGCTCTGATGTTTTCGGGGATGACACTAGAAACACTATCTGTCAGCACAGCATTTTCACCTTCACAGTTGAGTTACAATGCAGCCACCCAGGTAACATTGATGTCTTGGACTGCTTTGCTTCTTTGCTACACTGAAGACACCACCTCCAGTGACACTGTCTCCGTATGCTCACCCATGCAATGTTGAAGGTTCACTGGGTACAAGGACAACATATCGGCATCTGCATTCATTTTCCCTGGTCTATACTTGATGTCAAAGTGGAAGTCTGCTAACTCCTCAACCATTCCTGTGTCCAGCAGCATTTAACCTCAAGTATTCAAGATATAGGTCAAAGGATTATTATCTGTATAGACCATGAAGATTGAAATTTGTCACAAATTTGTTGCTCAGCTCCTGGAACAATTCAGTACTGCTTTTATCTCTAAGGTGTGCCCTGAGAAAACACTTCAGCTCAACTACAGTCAGGCTATCTTTGGTAATGAGCATGGCTTCAAACATACCAGGCTTAAGCACTGTTTTAATGGTCTCACCCTCTGTGAACCATTCGGCTATCCCTTCATCAATTTGTTTACACAAATTGTTAAAACTCGAATCTGAGTCTGAATCAGAAATTTGACCACCATGAATCTTATATTCTCTACACGGCAGCAATGCTTCGACATCTGTCAATTTTACCAAATTGAATCCACTGAATCAGTGACCTCTATTTCAGATGCTTGATCATGTCCATCAGCTGTCTGAAGTGATTGCAGTTCATTAATGAGGGCACAAAAGACAAGCCGGCAAGCCATCCCTTAGTCCTCAAGACTCCTCCGTTGTTTACTTCTCAAAAACTCAACAATGAATTCAATGACCATGTCGGTCAATTCCATGCCTGGCAAATCTTCTTACACCTCATCATGGCATGATACTGCAAGCTGGTAGAGTAGGTCTGTTTTGGCAGAGCTGGTCAGTTGATGAAGCAGTTGCTGGATGTCCCATCGCAGTTCTTGCAGAGTGACCAGATACCTGTTATGTCGCTTAGTTCATCGGTTCAGGAAACAGGAAATCAGGATCCTGCAGTTCTTGGGTGAGCAGCAGTGGTTCAACAGTAGGCGCTAATTCTGGACAAGCCCCCAAAATTTTTTGCCTCCCTAACTTGGCAGTCAGGGGGCAGAAGTTCTGAGTCCTGCCTGTACTGTGCTGTGATAAAGAATACAGGAGACACACATGTTGAGCCAATATCAACTTCACAACGGGAGGATTTATTCTTCTTCTGTGTGTGCTAGAAATACTATTCTATACCACCCAAGTGTAAAGCACCATCTAGCGGCCTGGATGTGAAATAGCCATGTCGTGACTTAAAATTTAATAAAATTACATGAGTGATAAAATCACTGAAATTAAATGAAAATCTATAATAAAAAGATTACAGGTGATGCCTGTTTTTCTCTTGAGTTAATCTGTTTTACTTATTCTTCTCTTGACTTATTTCTGCATTTAGCTGTCTGCATGTGGTTAAGATTACCTGCATCAGAGGGCTAGGGCAAGTAAAGTTCTCTCCACTTTCCCCATGTATCTCTCTTTATAATTAGGTATATAGATATATGAGATTTGTTCACAGACACAATAGTTTATATACTGTTGATTTTGGAAGATTTACAAAAGAACTACAAGCAGATTAATTTGTCCAGAAAATTTGTAAAGTGTTGACAATTATATGAAGCTATATAAAATGTCAGGGTGCAATCTCATTTTTCCAGTAATGCTCTTATCCAGAGTTTAAAGTATACTGTAGATTATTAGTTAGAAACTATTTAATGATACCGAACAATATTCATCCCACCACACAGGCAGGTAGGAATGCATCAATATTAACTGTTGGAAAATACAATGTAAAATTGTTGGACGATATAAGCCCTCATGAAGGTGCAAAAAGTTTCTCTCTGTGCGTTATTGATGTTGTGAGTTCTCAGCAACTCTTAATTACCTAGAGGAGCAAAAAAGTGTTTGAAAACATTTTGCACAGTTCCTTTATACAGCTACACAAAATTAATTTGCAGAGTTGCTGTGGAAACTGCACTGTAGCTGACACAGCAATTGAGAGTTTAAAAGGAGAAGAAATGATGTTTGACGTGTGAGATTGTGTAAATTTGTCTCATTGATGTGCAATACAGTAAAGGCGCCTGGGGAGATGGAACAGAGATAAGAAAATATCAAATTCAGAGACTACACCATGAGCAGGCCTTATACAATCCAATTGATAATCAGCCCTTGGAAAAAAATGTCTTATCTTGGTCTCTCTTCTTCTGGGTTAGTTTGGCAGTGCTACCTGACAACTAAGGTCCTACTTTGTAGCGGTATGGCATACAAAGATTAAATACTGAATATTGAAATGTCCATACTCAAAGATGTCCATGGTGTAAGCAAGTGATTACTGATATGTTTTCCTAGTGTCATTGGGGTGATTGTGAAGATGAATACCAAATGTGTTTTTACAGCATAACTCATATTCAGTTATTGTGAGCAGTAACTTGTTTTAAGGGGTTGTGAGAGTAGACAGTCTACAAAGTAAGGAGTTTCAATATGCCATTACTGTCACAGCCCATATGCACATTATAATAAATTGGCTCTGCAAATACATTTTCCTAGCAAATTTTGACATTGTAAAATGGCACATTTTGAATGTAGCATAAGGTTGTGACATTTAAGAAGAGGGCAAAACAATACAGAACCTATAATTCTGTAAATCTTAGACATAGCCACTGGTCTTTGAAACACACAACTTGGAACTGAAAAAAATTGAACTTTTCAGCAGAAGATATCTATGAAAAATAAAAATTCCCCTAAGCCAGACAGCTCCCAACCAAGAGAACAACAACAAAAAAATGCCAGATATGGGTTTGCTTTAACAACACAATGGGATCATCAGCAATTTTGGTGGCATCTGCAACAAATTGATCAGTTATGATGAAGAGAACACAAATATACAACAAAAATTATGGTCTGATAGAAAAAACTTGAAGAGAAAATTACAGGACCAGATAACATATAGCAGACAAGATGGATGCAGAATTTGTACAACACAGGACAGAAAGAATGGTAGGCAGCCTTCTGGTGGCTCATGGAATCAAAACAAATTTTTGTGATACATCTGTGGAACCTATATCTGGGTTCTCAAGGTCCTGCCTCATCATTACTGTCTTTGGCCAGAGGTCCACACTGGTGAAGCAACAAATGCCACACAACCAAACTGGAAAAGAACTGAGGTTAATTACACCATTAAAACCCTACGTCTTATTGTCTTATGAGCTTTCAGAAACTTCCAAGGTTTGATAATGCACTGATTGCGTCCCTCTGACAGCATGGGCAATATGTAATGGATGTTGCATCTGCAGTATGAAAAGAAGCGAGGGCTAGTCAATTTTACACAAATCTGAAGAGTCTCCTGTATGGTTTCCACCTATTTGGCCTATGGAACCCAGTATAAGTCATTCTAAGAGTTTAGATATTCTGTGTTTGTTGCAATCTACTAATCAGAATCTAATAATCAGAACAATTAATTAATTAAATGGATGTACAGGGGGTCCTCGACTATCGAATGAGTTCCGTTCCTATGACTTGTCGTAAGCTGATTTTCGACGTAAGTTGGAATTTATACCTAAATTATACCTAAGGTAACACCTTAAGTCACTCACTCTGTACACACAACACATGAAGGACATATAAAATACAGTAATTAAATGAAACAGTGATAAAAAGAGAGAACAATTTCTTATCTTTATTTCTGTGGTCGTATGTACAAACCAAACAGCGTAGGTCGAAACTAGGTATTTTAAGTAATTTATGGGAGTGCGTCGTAACCACGAAACGTCGTAACTCGAGACCGTCATAACCTGAGGACCCCCTGTATTTACTTTTTGTTATTGACACTCTATTCTGTCCTGTCTCTGTTTGTTCGAGTGAACAGCTCTTCTGACTATGACCTCATCCAATTAATATGTTTATTGGCTCTAATATTTCAGACTACTCAAGGAGCCCATCAGGGGCAATTGTTACATATTGAATCTGGAGTGTGAAAATGGCTAATTTTCTCATGTATCCTCTTAATAAGGTATGCATATGACATGGATTACATTCACACAGTGTTATCTTTCATTTAAGTGAGATGCTGCACCTCACAGTATTGTCTAGACCTTTTATATTTGTTCTAAGTATATTGCAAAAAGTTATGTCTACATTCAAATATTCTCACAGGTCAATTAAATATGGTTTATACTGATGGCCCTTACTACAGGCAACCAAAGTGTAGTAATATTTCCTGATGATGGGAATTAATAAACTGCAGAAACAGAATTGATGAAGCCCACAGTGAGACTGCCAAGATTGAGAGCAAAGAAGACTCTGGAGCCAAAGAGATTTCTGTTCAATAACGTATTGCAGACCTAGAGTTCCCTCTGCAAAGAGACTATTACTCTGGAAAATGTCCTGCATCCTTTGGGTATGCTTTCTTCTGCAGGAGTCTGCTCTGTCTCTGTCTCTGTCTCTCATGTATGGCTCTGACAGGATATTCTATTTGTAAATCACACAAGAGCACTGCATTTATTGAGGTAAAACATGATGGGCAACAGACCTGCACAAAAACAGCTGTTTTAAAAAAAAATATCATGAAGTACAATCCACAGAATTGTTCCTTGCATATACAACAAGGCTCAAGAACAAACAAGTGCAATGGCCTCTCTTAATTCCTTTTCACACACTGATGTGATTAGAAGGATTTCAGCTCAGCATGGGGACTGTCTATCATTTCAGTAAACACAATCTAGTTCATTTCATTGACAACAGATAGGAAAAAAGGAAGAAATGAAACACCAAGAAGAACAAGTCCCAGAAGACCTTATGACTGGTACTGGACCTGGGGAGGAGGTGAAAACAATGCCATCATTTCACAGCTGCGCCCCACGGGGGAATCAGAGGTATCTGTATAAAAGGGAACACAAGAGAAGGCACAAGTAGAAATACCAAGCTGATTTGATGTGTACTGGCAATTGTTCCACCCACCCAAACCCCACTCTGTCCCACCACAGGCAATGAGCAAAGCCATAGTGACAGGACTGTGGACCTCTGGTGGGACATCTGGCCAGACCCGAACAGCTCACTGCTCTCAAAGTGCTGTTTCTTACACTGTGACATGCAAAGAATTAATCGAGTTTCAAGAGGCAAACACAAGCCCATAGAAATGGACAATGACGAAAAAGTGACTGTGTCAAAATTTTCCCCAAAAGTGTTTTTTTTCTGTGAAATGCACTATTACAAATAAATAATTATAACTTAATGTAGTTCGTGGAGTCATTTTCCTCAGTCCTATGTCAAACATCTATTGCCTTAACAGCATGACTGCATGGTGTAAATTCATCTCTTCAGTGCTAGCAGTCTTTAATATGTCTGCACTCACAGGGAGAAGAAGAAAATCAATCTGAAGGTCTGGAGGATTATTTAAAACATAAACCAGCAGGACAGAAAAGAAGACTTTCAGAGGCATATAAAATCTTCACAGAGCTGCATTCTTGTGAATCCTTAGACTGAATAGTATGGCACCCAAATTTGGTTGTAGGTAAATTCAGGGATAGAATTTCAACTAATGCTCGTTTATTTTATATTCACAAATTACTGTGTTTTATTTTCTTCAATAACAGTTCAGTGGCTAAATTAAATGTGTTGTGGGAAAAATAAGTCCATACTGTTTTTAGGGCTGTAAGGCTGTTTAATGATCAAGCAGCATTGAGAGCTACAGCACACAAAGTTGTACACCACAACTCTACCAGGGGTGCAGCCGCTGGAGATAAATTCATACCTGGAGAGAGATGAGGAGTCTACAGTTACACAAAGACATTTACATAATTGGGGTCTGAACTGAAGAAAACTGTTGATAATCGCAAAACTTGAAAAGATGAATGACCTTGACAAGATCTGCAAAGCGGATTGGTCCAAAATCCCGCCATATGTGTGCCTTTACCTTGTCTAACAGTACAGGAAAAGACATGTTCCATTCTGTTATCTTTACCAGAGGTGGTTGCACCATGTACTATACCAGGGATGCCCCTAATTATGAAACCTTAAGTTTGGTTAATTTGTTTATTTACTGAAAAAAGTTTGGTTGGTTGCATTGGGACATTAATTAACTGCAATGTTTTTCATATCTTCAATGTTGACAATGTTTTTTGCATTTTCAGTTTATCTCTAGAGCCCACTGTAAATGAGTGACACAAACCAGAACACAGAAGCTCTGGTACGGACATATTAACTTTACATTGTGGCTGTATTCATTTTTTTTTCCATGAGAGTAGTTAATTTAGGGGATAGGTAATAAAGGGTGTCCACCACTTTATCTCAGCAGGTTTCAAGCTCTGTTCGGTGGAGCCCCATGTATGATCAACCACAGCTGAACCTCCTGTATTGTTATCAAGTTCTTTCATCTTTTTTATTAGATTCAGAAATAGTTCGGCATGAGGCATGTGTCCCAAGTTTTTATACATAACTTTTTAAAATAAAATTATTGCAATGACAGGTGAATCCGTGAATGCTTAATTGGTGAAAGTGTGAAAACCTGGAAAACAAAGTTTTGAATAAACTTGACAAATAAAGTGTAAGTGCTGGAGGTGATGGCTTTTTGGGACAACTTAGCAAAATGTGCTCCCATCTTTTGCATTATACTTACAGTTGCTTGTAGTTTCTTTGCAGGCTTCTCATGTTGTTGCCTTTATAATCGTGTCTAAATAGTTTATTTATTTGCGCTAAGCTTTGCACTCTCTGATCCAGAATGTTTCTTAAAGTAATTTTATTTATGAAAAAAATAAAATGTTGATTAATGGTTGGTTTGATGCTGTGTCAATTTCAGCTCTCACTGTTGAAATTGCCATTTTCCATAACTAATCCAAGCCTCTCACATGAGTGAAAGAATAGCTTATGTTCGATAAAAATCAGCCCAGTAACTACATATATTTTTCTTCACCAGGCCCTTATAATTACCTGTGTCAACAAGTGTATTCTTTTATTGTTTGATCCAGCACAAGTGCAGGCTTTTTTGCTTTAATAAACATGCTCTGAAACAAAATTTTTCTTGATGTCATTGACATGGTTATTGCCAACTTGATGAATATGATTTAGAAACTGTAATGGTATGTAACTCGAAATATGGACTCCAAACCCCGGCCCTGCTCTAAAGGTAATGAAGAGACTGCACTTTCCTTCCTTTAACAGACAGTTAATTCCAGACTTCATTCCACTGGGGTTCTTGAGAAGAGAGGAAAAAATAGATTCAAGAGTCAAGAGTCAATTCTTCCAGATGATTACCTCATACACTGTCCCTCAAGACCCAAAAATATTATATATTACAGTTATAAGTAGTATCACAGTTAACAGTGCAGCATGCAAAGTTTCTGAAACAACTGTGAGCTAAAATGGGAAGATGAGCAGCTCATTAAACATATGATAATTCATCATTCATCGCATGAGATCATGCTGTATTCATGGTCAGATATAAAATGCGCAAAGGAGAGACTTTGAAAGATAAAGATAGATGGTATAAAGATTATATAAAGATTTAATTTACAGTCTACATTTCTTGCAACCCAAATACATAATACATTGAAACACTACAACCAACAGCTTCATTGAACTTTGACAGTAGCATGTCATTTATGTGATGTGCGGATGCACGGGTAGACAAGAAACATCTTTGTTGTGTTAAAAATTTAACATTTACTTAACTTTTCACTTAAGACTTTGAATCGCCTTAGATCACAGATCACATGGGCTCTACTAGCTGGAGGTTACTTTTACAGTTTCTTGTTTTTCATTGTATAGTTTCAACTACTATGATTGCCAGATACTTACACCATCAGAAGGTTCCTCTAGGAATCCACAAAAGTTACAGCAAAAGTTTAATGAACAGTAACGGTAGAAAGTACAATAACAAAGTAAAAAAGTCGTTACTATATAAAGTACTGTTTTTGACATTTGTTCTTCACTCTGGTATTTTTGTATTTGTGTCTACTTTTACTCCACTAGATTAAAAAAAAAAACATTTTCTCTGTAGTACATTTTGTTTGGAAATCATTACCTTGTGCTACATTTAGGCATTTCATATACAATAGCAACAACAGTGCTCAACCAATAGTCATGTCATATTCATATTATCTTGCTATTAAAATATTTGTTTTCCCTTGAAAAAACAAAGCACCAATAAAAATTACATCAAGACCAAATCCCAGAAAATTTGGTACTGCAAACAATGGTTAAGTCGCTCCATCAGTGGCTGATCTTCCACACCCATAAATTAAATATATGGTGTTTTCCAATTTCTTGGAACTAAAGAGGCTTAACACATAATACCTTTTGTCTGTCAATAATGCATTGCATTTAAGCATTCACAGCTTTCATTTTAAATTGGAATAAAAATGTTCTTATGTTTTCATTTTCACATAGGCTGTTTTGGAAAGGAGCTGCCAGAATGTTAAGGGAGCCTGGCCACCATTTTAAATCATGTCTAATTTTAAAGGTACCATACAATGCAAATTTAAAGGACACAAACGATGTATCCTATCCCACTAGGCAGGATATCTTTGCAACAACCCCAGAATCCAGAATAGCTGCTGGATTTACATTTATTCAAGGTCTGGCTCTGGGAGGTGCTTTTTAAAAATCCTTCAATATATTTGAGTCATAAAATGGATTTTTTGTGCCATGCATTTACAATGTAAGATTTGTATCCATAAGAGATTCATTTCATGTCATTATGCCAATTTGAATGACATTTTATAGATTAGTATTTATGAATTAAAATAATCCTTAAGGTACATTTGTTTCATTTTATTTGGTACTGCAGAAACCAGTGCACAACTACCACAACCTATGATAGCTATATAGCTTATTCTCAGAAATCGTGTAAATAAAGTAGTGAAAACTATGCAAACTATTCACGCTGCAGGTATGTTTATTATAAAAATATGCCTAAGTGTAGAAAGCTGGCTGGCTAGTTAGGGTAACATTGGAAGTTCATTGTTGGCTAAATTGTGCCATTAGTGTAATTTAGGTTTCATTTTATAGAAAAAAAATGAGGTGGAAAAAAGGGGCATAATTCATGTTTTTTGTTTTTTTTTTTGTTTTTTTTTTTTTAACAATTCTGAAGTTGTTTAAATAACTTACAACATCATTTTAATGGGTTACTTGGTCGTTAAAATGAGTTAGTAGGTCATTTTAACAAATTACTAAATTGTTAAAACAACTTACTGTCTGATTTTAACAACTTATTAACTCATTAGCATGACTTAGAATGTTTGTCTAATGGTTTAGGTGCATGGCTGGGGTCCCTGAGGTTGGTGATTCAAGCCCTAGTCAGCCACAGCAAGAACGCTGTGAGCGTTTTATGCATTGATTATTAATTTTACATTCCATGTATATTTATGTGGCCGAATTCAAACGCGTCGCATACCATTTGGATTTCGCATCATTTGGATCTCCATGTCTGCACACCTTGAATAGATACTGAGGTTCTGTCAGGGGCGAAGCTATGAGTAGCTGACTCTTTGCATGCTTGACCCACACAAACACAGATGCTATAACTGGCCTTGCCTAATGTTAGAAATATATATTATTCTCATACAGGCCTATAATGTATGTAAATAAGTGTTGGTAGACTGCAGGGTTTTCTCAAAATGAGAAAGCAAAAGTGTGTGTTTATATGGTGATATTCAACCACAACAAATTTTATCTCACTGATTAGTGCGTCCAACCCCTCAACCCAGGGCTGTAGGTTTGAATCCTGATGCAAATGGAGCATTAGCAAGACAGCTGTATGGGCGTAGGTTGGGTTAGATGATGATCCAGAAAAAGTGCTAGGGACACGTCCCCTGTATCGCCCATTGCCTTGATGCCCATAGGTTCTGTGAATCACATTCATTCTTGCATTGGTGCATTCTGAGTTTTATCGGCAGGTCTAAACCCTGCCTAAACCTATACTGAAATATTCTCTGTAAATAAGCCATGATAGGGATATGTAAAGGGGATATCTCCTCATTCATACAAAAATTCAGGTGGTGGATGTTACACTTTAACTTGTCACACACATTTCCAGAATAGGCATTTTTTGAAAAGGCTTTGTCATACAATTTGTGACCAAATCATGCCTTATTTGGAGGGACATTTTTGGTATTGAACGCAATAGGAGTGCAAGGTCCTATCTGTCGATAGAACTCCCACTCACAACATGGCTACATAAAATAAATAACCAGTGCATAAAATGTTCCCAGTGTTGTTGCTGTGGCTAGACTGGGGCATGAATCACCAACCTCAGGAACCCCAGTCATGTACCTTAACTGCTAGACCAGTTCATAAAAATGATTTAGCAAGTCCTTAAAAGAAATTAGTAAGTTGTTTTAACAACTGAGTTACTCATTAAAACAACTTAGTAAGTCATTTAGACTACTTAATAATTGTTTAAAAAAAATTATGGCCCACATTTTTTCACCTTGTTTTTTTTTTTTTCACCTTGTTTTTTTTCACCTTACCATTTAGGGCTTCCATAATTATGGACTATTATAAGACTAGAATTATAAAAACTGCTTCTGCTGAACTTGATCCAGTTTTCAAAACTTTGAAGAGTGAAATTAGTTACTATGCTGACAGAGCTCCAGGCTGCAATTAATTATTTTGTTGTTTTTCTCCCCACCTTAGTTTTGGTACTTCTGGCTGGACATTTTAGAGTCTCTGGCCTTTTTGACGTAGGCCTATATGCTTACTAAAGCAAACTTAATTTGTACTAAAGTCAATAGCCATTGTGGTTACAGAGAAGTTAGTAACAGACATAAAAACATGATAATCAAACAAATCTCAATGATAAGATCCTTGATATAAAACTATGTAACATTCCCTCTATGATATTTACATAATATCTCCTTTCAAAATTGGTGTGTAATTATGTTGGGAATTATTTATTTATCCACATAATTTCCTTTTTACTGTTGACATAAGTGTTAGTTAAATCAGATATTTGTAAACTTTTAATCAATAGGAGATTCAATGGACAATGTTTTACATTTACATGAACAGTTTTAACTAAATATATGCAAGTGTTGGCTTTGGTTACAGTGCATTTTTGACTTGAGAGAGAAGAGCTGGAATATATGCACATTATATATATATATATATGTATGTATAAGTGTGATACATTTTATGTATTTAATGCATGTGCAAAAAAAAATGATGTGCTCAATTAGATGTGGAGAGAATATCAGATAGTTCCACCTGATTCAGAGCACCATTGTGCTTGGGGTAAACAGCCAGCCATGTGGGAACCCACAGCCTACCATTGACCAACATCTGTAGACAATGGCTGCATTCATGGTAGAAGCTCTTAGCTAACTCTCTGGAGCTGTCTATAGAGAGCTAATAAATGCTGCTTTTATTACAGGCCCATAATTTGCCAGCATTCAGCCACTCCTGTAACTAACGCTCAGGCATCCACACAGCTTAATTCAAACAGCCGTGCGACGATGACCCAGACATGCAGACTTGATGCAACAGAAAATACCCAGTCAAATGCAATTATTCCCCCCAGGGATTATCATAATATAGTAAACCATTTAAATTGAAATGCTCACATTGTGTGAAGTATTGCTAATTAGTAAGACTAGGGGGGGCTAAGAGAAGACTGCTGATAGATTTGCAGTTCCCAGAGTGAAGGGGCCTCAAGTCATAAAGAGAGCCAGCAGGGAGATAGAATCCTTTGAGCTCATGTTTCAGGAGGGTAAGAGGCAAGCATATCATGGATCAGTTATATTCATTTAAATGAATTTATATTCAGAGTGCACTAAATGTCAATTCATTTAATTTAATTTAAATACCTGATCATGTCCCTCACATGGGGATATCCTCTTCAACTGAATCACTGTTATGAATGAAACTGGTAATCCAGTCTGGGTATTTTGTTTCCTTAAAGGAGAATTAATCACCATATTGAAAAGCAAAGTCGACCCAGCCCCCTACATAAGTTTTCAGTCTGTCTAAACAAAATCTTCACACAAAAAGGGCTCACATAGTATCCTTGTTGGTTCATGGCTATGAGTGCAGTGTGATATATTTTTGACCATGTTAAGCTGTTTTCCCCTTCTTTTTACATTTGCAATGTGTATAACTACAGAAGAGCAATTGTGATCAATAGGCCACTTTATAATTATTCACAATTAAATACATTCCATAATGAATTCACCAATTCTCTGATAGCTTGCAGACCCTCTAAATGGACTTTACCAGTACTAGGATTGTAATGGTAAGCTTATTTATCAACAATATAAGGGCAAAATAACTACTTGATTGAATGATATGTTATCTGATTTTAATATCTGGTTGCTAAATAGATATGCTAGCTGGTTATTTGTTTCCACCGGGTTGATTAGTTTACCACTCGTTTTCATTTGCCTCTTAGCCATGTTTGCTTGATCCTTTTTGTCCATTTGTGGTACGGTGAATTGTTGGAACGGATACTGCAGTTATATGTCTGAGCTTGGTATTCAGTCTGAATTACTTCAGTAAAACTTCTAAATGTGTGAACAGTGCAAGCCACACTTGATTAGAGCATCTGTCAAGCAAATAATGTAATCAAACATCAAAACATCTTGGCCTGCACTTTTTTGTATCCCTTTATTTTCATCTGTTTTCCCCCTTCAGTTCATTGAATTTTTACAGAGTGATAAATCAAGTGTATGTTAATATTCAATATGTGTTTTGGCAAACCAGCGTCATGGGTATTTAAAAAAATGAAAGAACCACCTCAGCCACTCAGAATTATAAAGGCTACTTGAATGATCACTTTCCGGCAGCCATTGTGCCTGCTCACTGAACCATTCTTTACAGCTTGGGCCCCTGACTGACGTACTCCCCGGAAAAAAAATAGGGCTTTGCTTATAGTTTTGTTTCCATGTATGAGGGGAGGATTTTTTTAATTAAACAGAGGGTTTTTTAACGTCCCAGTTTAAAAATGTTTATTTCTGATGCTTCCATAATAATAATAATAATAATAATAATAATAATAATAATAATAATAATAATAAGCTACTTCTTACATTGAAGATTATATTGATACTGCTATTGAGAACAATCAATCCCAACCCAATATTAAGGCTTAAAAAGAATACAAAGTTTTTTATTCCTTTAAAAATTCATATCAACCAATTATCATGGCATTGGATGGTGTTGCTTTGTGTAAATAAATAAAATCTAATTTCAGTTACTTTCTTGTTATGGAAAAAGTAGGACATTTACATGAAAAAACTACGGATTCTTCCAAACACTGTCAAAATATATTTAATACAAGTCTTGCTTATTTTCAAATTCAATGTACAGTACTGAAATATCCAAGTGGGAGTTGGCATGTCAACGTGAGCAAACTGAAGAAACAAACTGTCATTTTGATAAGGGCAGCATCTGTCTACTAGACAACAGGATGCCTTTGTTGTCAACAGTGACTGCTTGATGCAATAATGAAATACCCGTTTTACAGCACGATGAGAAGAATTTCTGTTTCAGCCTCTCATTTTTTTTTTTTTTTTTGTCCTCATTGAGACCTTTGATGTTTTAGTCACAGCTGTAGATTAATTACTACCTGCCAGCAGTTAGTTAAAAATTAATTTGCAGATTCATGAAGAAAGAGGCATGAGCTGCTGTTAAATTATGCAAGGCCACATTTGAGGGCCACACTTTTGACTTTTTTCCATGTTGCTAGACTAAAATGAGTCAGAGAATGTGTCACAAACATCATATGTAAAGGATTAAGAAAATTATTTTTTGCCTATAAGTTTTTACTGTCCTAAGATAAAATCTAGTTTTCTACTGTGATGATCAGTACAATAAGCTGGGCGTCTCAGTAATTCATGGAAATGTATAAATAGAAATTAAGTTATAAATCATATTAACGTAATTAAGTTTGTAAACCTAGTTTTAGATGTTTTCACTTGCCAGGTAATTATCCAGCACTGAGGTGTGGTGAGCATTCTGGTGCCAAATCTTTGTCATGTAATTTTCGGTGGTTGAGGCAACTTTCCCTACTACTCTTTGAAGCATTTTGAGCTTGTTTACCTGCAATGTATTATTGTAAATTATTACAAACATGCTTTGTTTGTAATAGGTGCTGGGATGGGTACTGTTACTGGTGCCTCTGCACCACATAAAATGGTGATGGCCTTTCTTAGAACAGCAGAGCTCAAACAAATCTTTACAAATGTTAGGAACTGAAATGTAATTGGCTAAAAATTTGACATGCTTGCTATCAAGCAAATGTAATCACAGTTACTAGCTAAGTGGCATCAATTTGCTGATCGCTTAGCATTTTAATTTAAAGAAGAGGTGACACACCCCCATTTCCTTTGTGATATCTCATTACTCTGACTGTCTTGAAGTCTTCAACACTCATCTGAATAAGTTGTTGTTGTATCCCACAAATGTATGTAGCTGGTGAGAACTTTATGACAGATGATAAGGAAGAAAAAAAAGAGGAGACAGGGTTGATCGCTTACACTGGTGTCAATGAAACCACACATATGCAACTCTGCTGATTCACACAATGACTAACCTGCAATTCTTCCTACATTGCAGATGTGTAACAAATTGCATCTTGCCTATGCCATCAGGGGATTTTTAACCAGCAGTTAGGTTGAGCCATTGGTTGAGTTCAGACCTCTCGTTATAGGTGGTAATGACATATCTGGAACTTGACCACCCAGTTTCAAGACCCACAGATGAACCAAGAATGATCTACCAATCAAAAAAAAAAAAAAAAAAACATCTAGCCTTTGGTGGTTCTGTGTTTGAAAACAGAATGTTGTTGAAAGAGGCTGACAGGAGTAACTGATGTGCTACAGGCAGACAACTAACAGCTGAATATAACAGTGGTGTCAAGAGAAGCGTAACAAATGCACAATTTATCATGCCCCGTCTTAGATGAGGTAGGATAGCCTTCCACTCGTGACAGTGACAAACAAGAAGCTGCAGTTGCAGTGGCTTAAGGAGCACAATGGAGGATTGGAAAAGCATTGTCTACTCTGATGAATTCCAGCTCCTGCTGATGAGAGGACCGAGATATGATGAAAAAGACAAGAGTTCATCCTGCTGGGTGTGAACAGTACAGCTTGTGGTGCCAATGTAATGGTGTGGGGTATATTTTTGTGGTAGCCGTTGGGTACTCTGACACAAGCACAGAAACTTTTGTACGCATTGCTACATGGCAGTAGTGTATTCATTATTGTATTCACTGAAATCACCAGATTTCAATCTAGTCAAGTATCTGCGGAATGAGATGGAACAAACTATTTGGACCTTAGGTTTAATTTGCAATAACTGCCACTGGAGTCATCATGGGCCAGAATCTGCATGCTGGAACCTTGCTTTACCCATGGCCCAGCAAATTCTGCTGTTTTTCCCTTTTTCCAACCGAAATGCAACTGAACTTGTTAGTCTACCCCAGCAACCTTCTCCTGCCCACTCAAGAGGAGGAAATCATAGAAAAGACTCCTCCAATTCACCTGATGAGTAATTCTTGCTTCTTTCCACACCAAAGATGCACCAGCAATTACATACTGCCTGTGTTTTTGAATGAGAAATTCAGCTTATACTTGATTTATGCATATACATGATGAAGACTAATGATACCATCAAGCATGGTTGGCTCTTGAACTTGTCACAGGTGTCAGAATTAAGTTGTAAAAAAGCTGTGGAAAATTCCACTTGATTTATAGCCATTATGTCACTGACATTTCAAGAATAAAGTCAAAATTTAATTGATGAAAATTTTATTGATACCCCTCTGCGTCCTGATGGGAATTCCTTGTATTTCTGTACTTGTTTAGCACTAATACTCTTCCATACATTTAAAATATGTCACAAGGAAAATAAAACAGCAAAGCATAAATATTGGTTTGGTTACTTTAACTTGGTATTTATTTAATTATTGTAGTTGTGTTTATTTATCATGCTAAAAAGGATCAGCCCATCGTTTTAGCAACAGTAGATAAATAGATAGAAGAAAGAATATCAAGGCCAGAGGCAGAGGCAAAGCGAGGCACTTGGGGCTACCAATAGTTAATTAACTAATCACTATTGAAGAAGCTGCTTATGACCCTCAAGCTGGGGGTGATATATTGTGCAGAGTGATCATATCTATGTATGCTCCCTGGTAGTGGCTAAAGGCTGCCATTGTAGGAGATCCTGACCTGCTCTGAATAATGACAATTGAGACATCATTGCTGACATGTAGTGTGTTTTGTTGTATTGAATATTGTAGATATGATCATTCTGCACAATTGTGCAGTTTACCTGAGAACTAGAGAGTGTATAATATATCCATGACTTTGCACAAGGTCTGGTCTGGTGTTTTGCAGAGGGAAATTTTTTAATTGAACGTATGTGAACCTTAATGTTTGGTATATGGTGGTGAAGATTGTTAAGTAGGCTGCGCTTTTCACCAGTGGGTCTAGTGGTTGAATTTCAATTAATTGTCGTTCCTCCATTGACTCTTGGCTCTGAGTGTAAAAGTCACATCCAAACCTTTGCTCCCAGCCCACTGCCACTCAGGTAGACTTTCTATTTTTCATGCTTTTTTTACGATGAGTCAAAACATTTGCTTGTAAATTCACATCTGTAAATTAAAAAAATCTATCATCTTAACTGGGTGATTGCGTATATTTACAGCTCGTACTGAGTAAAGGCACAGTACATAATTATGATAAAAATCTGGATGAAAACATGATTTTGGGCCAAATCATAGGCTGACTAATGCCAATCTAGAGGCATTTTCCCAAGTTTCAAAAAGATGAACAATAAAGTAAAGATCATTACCATAATGTAAAACACTGCTCATTTATTTTTGATTCTACAAGCAGGTTTACTTAATGGTGCTTGCAAGTTCAGCTGTGAATTGTTCTACCTGCATTCGAGGTATACTGTATGCACACAACACGTTTCATCCATTAGGTTTTTCAGCTGCATGGTTGCTTTCATTAAACTCTGAGTGCCTTGTATCCTTATGAACAAGCTTAGCTACAACACTATATGTGTGTGCATTTGTGTGCAGCATGTTTGTGTGTGTGTTCACTATACAGCCAATACCATATTTTATGAAATTAGATCCCATCAGTTCATGATCACATATCCAACACTCACAGCTCCATGTCCAAGAAATGAATTACTGATCCAATGATTTGGGACAGAGATAAATGAAGAGGCCTGCAAAAACATTCTGGTGATGACGTATCAACATATTTTTTCTGCTTATATATTTTTTCTCCTACATTCCCTAAATGTAAAACCTATCTGCTAGAGAGGATGCACACCTTGGTCCTGGAGAGCTGTTTTTTGTTTTTACTTAGCACTACATTGATCAATTAGCGAAGTCAGTTGTGGAGTTAATACATCTTACATTCTGTCTTGGATATGAATGCATTGCTATCTCAGACCTACAATATTTACAAACAAAGTATAAACATTAAGCACAATGTGAACATGTTTAATGCATCATAAATATAGAAGCTGTATGTTGTTATATGTGAAACTCTTTGAACTGAATTTATTATTCAGAAAAATATGGATGCAGTTTATGATAATTATCTACTGTAACTTACCATAATAATCTGTTGTTGTTCATTTGCATGGATGTATTGACATATATGAATGTTTTGTTTTTAGGACACCATGATTACTTTGTCCAAGGAAATGATCCAATTATTTGACTGATAACATAAGCATCATTTCCTCTTGGCAGCTCATCCCACTCTCTGAGTGACAGCTGTTTGTGCACAGATGCCACATGAGGTAGTAAAGTAGTACTTGTCACTGGAAACACTTAACAGAGCTCCTATTGTTTTTCTTTAATTCTGCAAATGAAGACAGTATGGTGTGAGGGGGACTTTCACACACACACACACACACACACACACACACACACACACACACATAATAGCATCATAATATCATTCACTCAAATGACAGGTTTACATATATCACACAACATAAAACATTCAGGATCTTTCTATCCCTTATTTACATTTGGTTGTAAAACATGCTTAAACTCATAAAATTGTACCTAATGTTTTATTGCAACCTCCATAATATGCTTAGTGATAGAGTTAACAATGCATTACTAATCACATATTCCATCTGTTTTATTATCAGATTGAAGATACTTTTTATGTATTTTGAGAATTTGTCATGTGGTAAAATATAGTAGTGGTAATAATATGGTAGTAATATCCAACGCAAACTTTAACTTCAATTGTTTCACCTGAAATCCACAAAAAATAATTGTATTGTCAGTGTGTTCATCAGAATCACTTGTCCTTTCACAGTAATAATCTGTGGGAGAAACTGTATAAATCTTTGATTCGTATTCCTTGACAAAGCTCAGCAACATGTTTCATCCCTCCACAGTAAACTCAATAAGGGAAACAACTAGTGCATAAGTTCATTTATTTATAATGAATCATACTACTGTGAATACACATAACTCACTGAAATATGACTGCAGAGCATCCAAGTGATTCCCATGAAGGTAATATATATTGCATATTTTGTGGTTTCACCATTAAAATACCAGGCATAGGTTCAAATCCTCTCCTCCTCTATGTATTGAAAATGAAAATATTTTCGCACTATGCACTCTAGATTGTTGTGTCATTGTGTCTGTTAACAGCCAGTAACGAGATGTATTTAACCTCAATGGAAGATAATCAAGATATCAAATCAAGCTGGATTTATTCACTCCCCCCACCCCCCCTCCAGCTAAGGCACTGGCTCAATATGGGAGCTAATTCGATGGAACAAACCCAGCTCTGGTGCCATGAAGTTCATCGCTTAGCCTGCAGGGCACAAGTCTTTGAAAATGAATGCAAATTATGAAGAGTTGACTTGTGAGATTCCAAGCTAAATAAAAAAACTGAAGCTTGTCTCTTCTCCGACTCATCGCCCTATGCCTCCTTGCAGAGGGGAACAAGAAGAGGGCACATCAGACACAGGGTTCACCACTGGCTGCCTCTTTGAGGTTTCACAGAGCAAAGACTGACTTGGATTTTATGGCTAATCCGCAGCTGACTTGAACCACTGGGCATGGCAGGGAACTGTAGGATGTCCCCGGCCTTCTTTGATGGTTTGCTTGATCTAAAACTTGGGGCCGCCAAGGGTAGGCATTTCGCCATTGGAACCTGAATGAAAAGACAGCAAGTTACTATCTGCACAACGTGGATGGTGTAATTGCCCATATGGCTTGAACATGAATACAGAAAACAATTACAGGTCAAATATTCCCCTGAGTTACAATTAAAGTATAAAATAATATGAAGATATAGTATAAAATGTTCAAAAGTATAGAATGTTTCCAGTTGGTAGTGTCCAGGGATGGACACTTAACTTGCTTGCTTAATGAGCTGAATACCAGTTTTACTAGTCCATCTGGTGGGTAAACAACCTGTTTAAGGCATAATAAACTAACACACACAGGCACAACTAAATCCTACTCAACAGAGCGAGCAAACATGTTTTTGGGTGGGTTTTGTTTTGTGGCGTTTGTGGTGTGTATGTGTGTGTGTGTGTGTGTGTGTGTGGAGTGTGCATGTACTGTATGTGTTGCTAAAGTTGCCACACTAGTGCTTGATAGTCTGACAAATAGCAGACTATTAGCTAACTAGATAGCTAGCCAAGTAGTAACCAACTTTTCACCGATCTTCCAGCATCCCTGCCGAAGTTTCTGTTTGTTTCTTTCATGAATATTTTATATATTACACTGTAATAATAATAGGAGGTATGTATGTATGTCTTGATGTGGAAAAAAAACAACAAACCAGGCTAGTAACACTATTAACATAACTCACTTAATATGAAAATAAAAACTGTGTGTGCAGTGTGTGAAGCATGACCTACCAGCAGTTTGCATTCATGCGATTGGGATCGTACTAACTGAAACACAGCCCCTTGAAGATTGAGACATTTTTTTCTGTAGTAGTTGAGGTGACAGTGTTGTTGAGTTCAACAATTTATGGTGCTAGGGCTAGGACAATTTACAGATGTTTTTCATGGTCCATTAAAATGGCAAGCTGGTTTAAAATTTGACACCAAGATTTGTCACAACAGAAGAGAGGATATAAGAGTATCCCATAATGGTGAAGCAATTTTTTTTGTGCCATGGATCTGATGTGGGTATTCAACCAGTAGAATTTTTTTTTTTTTTTTCATAAAGTTGAAAGAAATTGTGTTTAATCCATGTCCAGGTGGCAGTTGTAAAAGTCAGAAGTGGTAGTAGCAATGGAGGGAGCAGTGTTTAGGTGGAGATGAGTGCCATGAGTGTAACAGTGAAAACATCCCATGGCAGCTAGTGATGTGACCAAGTGGAAACAGGTGAAAGAGAAATTGAATTGGAACTGAACCTGTGGTTACAGGACCTCTTCTAGACCTACAGCTCTGTGAAAAATGTATTTGCTCCCTATGTAAATTTCTGCTTTTTTGCCATTGAATTTGGTCAGATATATTTTTATGTTGAAGTAGCATATAATTGGAGTCTGAGAGAAAAATGGTGCCTCTTCTATATGTTTGGTATTTAGTGATATCCAAAATATCAGATATCCAGATGAGAAAATGGTTACCCCCATGAACCCCATGAAGGTGTTGAATAAATGTTTAAGGGGGTCATTTTGTGATCTGAATAAGGTTGAAGTAGGGTTGATTTCTTTATTTCTTCATGCTTCCAGTACTGGTGTCCAATCGGAAAGAAAATAGGAAATGAGACTGTCAATCAGCAATGACTTTGAAATCATTGAGAATTTAAAGTGTTTAAAGTGTGTGACTTTCTAGAAACCAAAATTAGTTTGTGAAGGAGTGCCAAGATATGAGGGGAGAAAGAGTGACTTTTTTGTCATGGTACAGTTATCAGAGTGGATTTAAATGTTTTGTTCTTAACAGAAGAAAATATTCAAATGTCTAAATAGCTTATGTACATTTGATAGAGGAGGTATGTGGAAAAGGGAAAAGAGCTCTTACAATGTACTTATTTACCCCCCCCCCCCCTTTTTTAACCCCCCAAAAAACAGGAAAGGGGTATTTTATTTTTTACTGCAACAAGACTTGATCAACACTGGTTCTTGATGAAGACTGAAAGCAGGTTGAAAAGTTAAATATGCCTTGTGGGAAATGGAGATGGAGTGGCACAGTGGCTTAATGGTTACCACTGTGCCCTCACAGCTTGATTAGACGTTCGATCTCCTTGTATGTGGAGTTTCCATGTGCTCCATTTGTTCTCATGGCATTTCTCTGGGTTCTCTGGTTTCTTCCAACAGACAGAGGGCAAACAGTTTAGGTGGATTGAATCAAAAATGAGTGTGTATGAGTATGTGACCTCCATCACCATTGCTTAAAAACCTCAATGTCTGTTGTATAAAGAAGATCAATAACCTAAACTGTTCAGTTGTTTCAATGCTTTGCACCCCCTCTTCCCACCACCACCTGTTCTCTTCCTGCCAGCCTTGCCATTGCAACAGCATGACAAAAATGTCCATTGTAATTCCTGCCAAAGCCTATGGATAGGGACAGGAGCTCAGCAGTGTTTAGTGCAACATGGGCTGGATAGATAGCAGGAGAGCAGGGATAATACCTGATCGGGCTTTTCCTTCAGAAGGCAAAGGCCTGATAGCACATGCATATTCCCAGCTGATTCCTTTACATTGAGTAAGGTAGATACCAGATGTTTTTTCCCCTAAGGATGGGTTTGCCAGCTCAGATTCTGTGTGGAAAAGGGGTATAATTGTTAAGAAAAGAAAGATGGCATTGTAAGACAAATGAGAAACAAATATTTAGTCATAATCGATAATTATTGACAGAGAATGTCAATGATTTTTATACAGCATGTCCAACCAAAAATCAAGTGAACAACTATTGAATGGTTGAATGAGAAGTCCTCAAATGGAACTGAGGAGCGGACAAATGAACATTTTTTTTACACTTACAGGATCATGTTGCATTTTGTACAGTTACAAGCGGTAGACCTTTTTAGGTATATCGTCCAGATTCCAAGAACCCCATCATTGCAATTTGTAACACATGATCCTAGCATAATTACCATTACAATGTCATTAGTCTGTCCTCTTAAAAATACTACAAATTCCAATTTTCCTTTTCCTTGAATGTTTTTTCCAAACAATTTTAATGGTGATTACATTAAATGTTATCTGTTATTGCATATGACTAAGAACCAATGTTTGTGGTATTGACAAATTAATGAAAGAAAGAATTTTATATGATTTATTTCAGTCTCCTCATTGTCTTGAGAAAGTACCAGAACTGTATTTTTTTTTTTTTTCAGAACCTTTAGGGTTCATTCTGAAGGATTATTCCAATAGTGTCAGGATTCTGTTGCCTAATTCTTAATGGTACATTGATATTAAGGTGACAACGACCAATGAAACCTTTTGTAGAAAATAGATTTTTGCATTTTAACAGAACTCTGGGAAGAACTAGAGATAGCAGTGTGATATGAAACTCTAAAGCACTTTGGAAACTGTTAAGCACGTTTCAATCCAACTGAAAAAGCAATATAATATTACCTTTCTTGAACTGTGGAGCAAGTGATCTTTTACCATAGTTTAAATATTAGAAATGTAAATGGAAGATAAGGTTTTTGACAGTAATACCACTGGTCATGGTAATGCCCAATGTTCATGAATCAGGGAATGCTTTAACAGGATTTTGTCAGTCCATATCACATAGATACTGATGATGACTTATATGATTCATCACTATTTGAGTATATTATCTGCATTTACACATTTTTCACATGCAAATTATTGTAGTATGTTGACCACTGCACTATTTCCTACAGACCTACAAATCATTTCATAAACTCAGAAAGCATGCCTCCAAACAAAATTGCCCCACATTATAACTGATCCACAACAGCCTGGATCAATTATTCGAGCCGCAATGATAAAATATCCAGTGTGAAGCTAAAACAGAACAATTACATTCCCAAACTACTTAAAAAATGGTTTCATTACTCTTTTAGGCATTTCTATAATTAAAATACCATCAGTCAATTAATCCACCATGCTGGGTCAAATTTCATGTTAACTCAGTTCTCCATATTTACATTTTACCACTAGGATCCCTGTTTTAAATTGGATGTTTACAACTAATGGTGACTAAAATAGGAACATTCTTTTCACCCTTCATATTGTGTGAGTTGCTGCAGCTTACAGAAGTACATGTGAGCTGAGGACTATGATGCTCATAAAGGGAATGGTAAAGGGCATCTCTTGGCATGGTGAGAGGAGAACAAGGCTCTGCAGGGAACCAGCACCAGGGAGTAGGGTCCAATAAATTCTGCCTTTAAAACTTGGTCCCAGCAGCGCCCTAATCCCATTGAACCTCAGCAGGCATAAAACAATTCAACTGGCGGCAACTGCCGAGACAGTACATGATAGAACATCTAAGGCCATCTCTAAAGAGCAATGCACACAGGAGACAGTCATATTGGTCAATCTTGACATAATAATTTATACTTACATGTCTATTTAAGTAATGCCAGTTCTTAGGCCATCTTTTCACTGACAACACCATTCTCTACACCTAAGGCATTGAGACAGTAACATGAGATAGATCATGGGTGTCAGCCAATTTTATTTGACATTTTGTGGTTGATACATTGACAAGTAATCCCATAGCTTTCTCTGAATTGTTCATTGTCTGGCTTCACATAACATTAGTGAGTAGCTAGCTAAAAGACAAAATGGTGTTCAATTCAGTAAAGTCAGTTGAGTTACTGAATGTTCTGTGGCTTTTAAATGAATATATTAGTATCATACACCAATGAGCTAAAACATTATGACCACCTGCCTGATATGTTGCTGGTGCTCTGTGTGCCACCGAAACAACTTGCCAAGGCATGGACTCTACAAGATGTCTGAAGGTGCCCAGTGGCACCAAGACAGTAGCACCAGATCCTTTAAGCCCTGTAGGTTGCAAAGTGAAGCCGCTGTGGTTCAAATTTGTTGTTCCAGCACTTTAATGAGGTTTTCCAGCTTAAAGAGTCCACTGCCTCGGGGAATACCATTGCCATGAAGGGGTGTACCTGGTGGGCAACAATGTTTAGGTAGGTGATGTCCACATTAAGACTTTCCAATTCGGAGGTGCTCCGACCCTATCATCTGGCCATAACAAATTTGGCCTTGTCAAAGTCACTAAGGTGTTTATGCCTACCCAATTCTCCCACATCCAACAAATGGACGACGATAACTGACTGTTCACTTACCATCTAATATATCCCAGACCTTGATATGTGCCATTGTTACGAGATAATCAAAATTATTTGCTTCAGCTGTTAGTGGCAATAATGTTTCAGCATAAATGTTCAGCACAATATGATGCTGTGTAGTTATATACCAAATTTCCACCACTTCCATATATTTTTTATTCAGTTAATGTCTAAATTTTGTGATCAAACACTAATATGGTTATATTCTTTATTTCTTTTAGAAGTATCTGTTTAGCTGCTTGACAGAAAGCTTGAAGCTTCTGCTACTGTATCTGAGGTGAGTGCATATTGTGTGAAGTACGGCAGCATATTTTTCAACTATCATAGTTCAAATTAATACAATTTGCTGAAGTCTTACCAGTGCAAAGGTCAGTATAGAGCTTAGGCAATTTCATGACATTTCCTGTCTTTTGAGACTATTCCCAGCTTTGAACATCAGCTTAAATATAGGCTGGTGTTTAGTCAACAGTTTTCGTTAACTTTTACTTTTGATTTAATGTGAGTGCTATGCTTTTTCTCCACAGGAAACATTTGGTTAATATTTATTATTGCTGACCTTGACTGACTGTGTAAGTGAGGATAAAAATGAACACTTGCATTTAATTTTGAGCCACAGTTAAGAACAAAGGCTGATTCAATTCACAGTTTTTGTGCAGAATGCTTACATTGTTTGGGTGTCTGGTCTTGCCATTGTTTCACCCTGAAGTCATAAAAATATAATTAAAGTGTGGTATACTGTGGGTTAATTGCTAAACTGAAACTTAAAAGTCAAATATGTCATCTCCAGAGTTTTTTAAAATGTGTCATGCTTTCTGGTGCTCTATTCACACTGATATTTAAAATGACAGTGAATTTAATTTGTGAAAAAATATCTTCTTTTATAGCCACTACACTGGAATGAACCCACTATCCATTTCACATTAAAATTACACAATAACATGGTTGTGCTCCAGGAATCTGGGCTCTGGTAACATGAGTTCATAAATGCCTCTTCCATTTCTGTGTTGGGCTGTCCCTTTTTTCCCCTTTTTTATAGTTCTCTCTTGTAAAAGCGTGTTTTTGACGGATCTGGCTGCTGGCAAACTCTCAAGAATGTGGGATCCCTCAAACAGCCCTTTCTGCCTTTTTTCAGGCTGTCCTTGCCTGCCCATGATGGGACCCAGCTCTCTTGCACAGCAATCTACAGGTTTCATCAAATCAGTATTAATTACTAATATATTTCAACGGACTGACAAAAACATCTGATGCAATTGCATCAGTCATGGGAATAAAAAAATTAATTAATGTGTCCAAAAGTTCAAAATTGTCTTAAGCCAAACAAGGAAAAAGTGCATCAGACCTGAGGAGCAGTGTTTGTAGTGCACAGTATATACAGGCATTTCACATGATAGTTGCCTCGAACAACAACCCTAAAAATCACGACAGAACTGCATCTACTCCTATATATCCCTGTCTCAACAAAAACTGTCAATCAAAGTTAAAAATATATATATATATTATATATATATATATATATATATATATATATATATATATATATTTTTTTTTTTTTTTTTTTTTTTTTTCTATTTGCTCTATATCAATTTATTATCAGCTAGTTAGCATGGACAGCCAGTGTGCATGTTAACAATGCAATAATTACATGCTAATTGAACTGATCTGAAGTCAAAGAGAGTGCATGCACAAGTTTGAACTGTGGGAATAATGATTTAATGGAAGTGGAAACCTCTGTCCTAGACACAGTCACATGGAAACTGACAGGACAACTGCCAGGTTAAACTACACTAACTTCTGGCTTTTTTGAGGGTCTGACAAATATAGATTGTGGCTTCTTATGACACACACACATTATTTGTATTATTATCATTCTTAATAACAATCCTAGAGTTATGTATCACTCTCTTTGACTTCAGTTCAATGCAATTAGCACTGCTGGAAAAAGTTTTGTGTATTTCACTAGAATATTTTAGAAATATATGCTGCCAATTTTAGAGCTGAGAAAAAATGAACCTGGATAACTTATTAGAATAAATACCTGTGTGCACACACTGCCTCTTCAAAAAATGAATATATTTCTGGAATGAAGATCTTCTGATTCAATACAGAATATATGAGTATAATGACTCCTTGTAAATGGAACAATAAAACTGTGAGAAGGAAGGAGGTTGAAATGGGAGTTATTGACAATGATTATAGCAGGAATTCAGTGCTCTCAGTCTGAATGAATGATACCAGCTTTTACATTTATACATTTTCTGTTAGATCTTTTGGGGGAAGGAGGCTCAGAAAGTCATTGGCGGTGAGCCCACTTCTCTCTAGATAAACTATTTACTGCTTTCATAAAAGACATTTTCTACATTCCTATTGAGTTTGATTTCAGTTTTTGGAAATGTCACTTTCAAGTAGATGTCTCCTTTCACGAAAGAGCTCTTTCAAGTGAGGGGGACTTTTCTCTGCACTGTGGGAAAGGAAGCAGTGCCATTGAGCTCTGGCACTTTTACAAGCTGCTCTCTCTGGACCCAGTCTGAGAATGAGAGGCCGCCTCGGACTCTTTCTCTCATTCAATAGCTAGTTTTTTTGAGTGCAGTGCTTAGCGTGGCTGCCCAATTAAACTGTTGTGAGGTTCAGGATGCCTGCTTTGCCTGCGAGCACAGGGTGCCAGATGTTCTGCTCGGACCTCTCAGGATTCCGCACACGATCGGCTTTCAAGCCAAATTAATTCGGCCGTGTTTGGTAATCAACAGAATGCACTTGTTGATTTCATCAATACATTCTAAAAAGTGTATGTGTGTTTGTGAGTGTCTGGTTGTGTGTTTGTGTGCTTCTATATGAGCATTTAAATGTTAATGGATTTGATTATAAAAAAGTATTTGTAAGTACATTCTGGTACTTCCTTGACCTTCCTTTTGGATAAAGCTTTCCTCACATTCTATAACGGAGACAGCAAGGAATACTTTTTATGTAGAGGGAAAAATCCATCTCGTGAGCTTCTGGGCAAGGCTGGCTCAAATTTAGAGCACCATGCACATGATTTTATCTAACTGAAATATGTTTATTATGTAATTTTTTTTAAAAAAGTTTGTTGATTTAATTCTGCCTTGCGGTTTTATAACAAGTACGGAATATACATTCAGGAACATACACATTACATTAAAAATTATTTATTATGGGACTGAAGTTGCCACTGCTCACCATTGAAGGAAAAACATGCTATGAAGCCAGAAGTTCTTCAGCTGACAATCACGTTTGACATAAAGTTAATAAAAGTAGACTTGCACAGGGAAGTTGGGAAGCCTGAATGTGTTGGATTTCTTTTCAGTTTCTGCTCTTAATTAAGCCCAATTATTTGCATAACCTGACTTGTATTAAATTTGATTGATGAGTGAATGTGAGGTAAACACTGTTCTTGTGTCCCCATGAGAAATGTTTTAGTGTTGACTAATCTAAGAATGAACCGGCATTGCCGTATCCAGCCAATTAGATATCCGAGCCAATGTAACCGATGTAAACAAAACCTACCACATGCTCTCTGGCACCAAGAAATTGGTTTCCCAGCTCTTGCCTAGAAGATACTTTTGAAAGTCCATTCCTTTCATACCTTCATCAACAGTCTCACTGAATCCGCAACCCTTCTCTGTGAAGGAGCTGTTATAATTTGCTACTGATCCCATGTTAATACATAACCGTTCAGCAGCGAATGCTTTTCTCAAGGTCACAGACACGCTCAGCTAAAAATAACAGCTCTTGTAAACCTGTAAAAGAATTATGAAAAATGATCAGTATTTCAACAGATAGCATGATGAATTTCATGACAATGTAAACTTTTTTAAAAAACTTGTGGCCTGTCTTTAAAAAATGAAGTATCCTTTGAATATGCATAATATAAAAAGAAATAGACAATATAAAACAGGATATCTGGAATAGTAATTATCAGTGATGATTTATATTGTAATTCATATCAAATCTTAGTAAACATAGGATCTATCGTTCCAATTTCCTGCACCAGCCTAAATGTATGAATTTCTGTAAAACCTGTCAAGAAACCAAAAACATTTAAAGTTCAGCACAGCTTGTCATAAAAGGGCATAAAACAATGAACTGAAATGCTCCCAATGACAGCACAGAACCATCAGCAGAGATGAAACCAAGCATTTCACATTTATAGTTCCAGCCAGGTATTGAATGGCTGCTTGGTAAAGGAGAAGAGTGTGCATGGTTGACAGGGAGAGACATTTTATGTCTTCTCACTGAACTGGTTTGACTATTTTTGTCATTATTGCAAATATTCAGTCCTGCACTTCTTTAACTGTCAGCAGTTTGAGTAGGCTCAGTACCTTTCTAATTAATAAGCCCATCTGCTCTTCAGCAGTACCTTGATTTTCTATGACCATCACCAGCCACTTACTAAAAGTGTAAAAGTAGGGAACTGGCACCTAAGACTAATGTTAAATGGGGCAAGTTACTTTCCTGAAAACCATTTTCTTAACAACTGTGTTATCTCAGTTTGAAACTGTTTACATCTTTTACAGGGTCTCCAGGGGTCATTGTATTGTTTTCTTTGTCCTCCAAAGGTCATTGCACAACAACCACTCTGTGCCAGAAGTGTAAAAGCCAAGAGGAAAGTGCAACAGATCAGTGACACCGTCAGGAAAAGAGACAAGGCCTTTCTCCTTATTTTCACAGTATTGGATCCAGTGAAGCTATTTGTCTGCAGTGCAAGTTGGATGTGTATTTAATAATGTTCTGTGCCATACTTTTCTGATGACCTTGATGATTGTTAATCTCAGGTCCAGCAGAAAATCAGTGGTGGGAGCATCTAAAATTCAATGGGGGTTGGGGGTGGGGTTGGGGTTGAGGGTGGGGGAGAAGGCGGGGAAGGAAGTTGCACAACTCAGTACTGTTTCACAGGGTGCTGAATGTTGACCTCACCAGCAGTAAGACTGCAGCTTGCTTACGCTTTGCAGCATAACCACAGTGATTGTGATATGACAACTTGAGAGCTACAACCCCCACAATTTGTTGAATGCTTTATCCAACAGTCTAACATTAAAATAGGAAATGCTGAACACAAGTATAACAGTTAAAATACTGTGTATCATCACAGACATATTTTTCTTGCTAGTTGAACACTAATCATATTTATGATTGCATGTTATAGTCCAGTGAATATACTTGGGCATTTGTTTCCGCCTTCTCTGTGTTTTTATCTACATATGCTATGCTGAGTATGTACTGTGATATCATTACATACTTGACTGTAACAGGAAGGTTTCAAAACCAGAGTGCCAGAATTTTTTTTTTTTTAAGACAGCGAGCTAGAGCTACCATTTGTGGTTCTTATTTACATTTCCTTTACCTTGTCGCTTTTGACAAACCCCAACATTTCAATTAAAACTTTTCTTTTATTATTATTAATACATGTTACAGATACCTAATATGGTATATTAGACTTCTTGGCAGATTTCTAACACTGCAAGTAAGCTCTCAAATAAGCTCTCAAATGTGACCCAGAATTCTACTGCTGTTGTACCCTACTCAAGGTATTTTAATAAAAGAGTCATCTCCAAAGTCACATGCTGTAGAGTATATTTAGAGGGTTTAAGTTTGCAGATAGGATGTCACAAATATAGCCATCTAGTCTCTATGGTGTTCTGCAATTAGTAATTAATTAACCTCTACCAACCCCAATAAATGTACAATGATCTTATAATATGAAAAACTATAATTATGTTTAATAAAACTAAATGCAAATTAATCTTGATTGTGTATTGCAATTAGGTCAGTGGTCCTCCTTTTATAATTTTTCTTGGGAAATGGAGATGACAAGCAGGTCAAGAACACTTATACATGAACAGCCAGTCACATCTTGGCATCTCAGAAAGTGTTACTATCAGTATAAAAAGTTGAGAGTTCCTGATATGAAATACCTGTAAACGCTCAGTGTGCAAAGACATATCAGTTATGCCTGAGAGATAAGGTTTAGGGTATAAGAGGTTGGTGGCTTTAAAGATGGTATTAGAATGAAGAGGCATTGCCTTCTACTTTTGACAAGCTTGGGAATTAAACAATAATGCTTAAAAGAAGCAGACTGAGTGAACACTGTTGTTGTTATTGACTTATCAGATGGCTCGCTTGTATCTTGGTATGGCACCACTTTGGTGATATCTGAAGAAAATCCCTCATTGTGAAGACTACAGGGTTTAATTTTATCACAAATCACTTTGGAGAAAAAGCCAAAAGAAAACAAGAGTGATATTTGCAATTTTATTTTATAATATGTGTCATGCAGCACCATTGTTTCAGCTAACTATGTGCATTATTTTACTGTATCTTTGAGAATTGACTTCTCTTCAGGCTGACCCTCGCTGAGTTTATGTAGTTTGTGAGGAAATGTAACTTTGATCTCAAAGATGGGTACGTTTATCTCTCTGAACTCTGCACAAATTTTACCAGATGTATAATACAGCAGTATAAGCCTGTTGTGTGTGGCTCCATCAATTTTCTTGACTATTTTATGAAGCATACAAAAAGAAATCACAAGGTGTTGATTCAAATTAGCATTCCTGATTTGTAATATACATGTATTACTTTACTGTCCATCTATATTAAAACATCCTTAAAAAGTGTCTTGTATCAACATAAGCGAAACCAAAACATATTATTTGTGCTTTGTATTTATGATGTGTGCAGTGGCAGGCAAGCTATCATCAGTTTTGAACTTTTCTTTTCTGGTATTTTCTCAGTGCACCATTTCAAATCCTTTGCAGTCAGCCATAACATATGGGGTTCTGTTTGTTGCTAACAGTGTTTATTATTGGCACAGTCAAAATCAATCACTCTGAGAAAACAATATACTTCCAATGACCTCTAAAAATTCACATAAAGTAAAAGGTTTCCTTCAGTAATGACAGTAAGCTAGTTTGTTTTTGCCACACTGATATAAAAGGCAGGCTGCTGTGCTTCCAGGAGAACAGCTTATGAAAACTGGATCGATAAATAATTAATGATGTAATATATTGTGAAATGATGGCATATATGCAGAAGCTTGGCGGTACTCTTCAGTAGAATAAATAATCAGAAATAAAATGAAAATCAGGAATCAGCAATTCTGTCAGCAAAATAACAAAATAATTATTATAAACAAGTCTTCCTATATATGTCATATTAATTTCAAGTCTCATTATTAATATTTCTACCATAAAATAGATTATAAAATCAACCATTTAGTATGCATTTCATATCAATATGCAATATTTGTTAGTTAAATAGCTATTGCTGGAATTTAAGGTGAGTCAGTAGCAGATAAGTCTGCATCATTGAAGGTGCCAGGGAGCAAAAAGTTTAAAATCATAAGGGCACCAAGGCAAACCTGCATCAGAAAAGAAAAACAGTACGCCAAGTTGAAGACAGCCAGCAGAAAAAGATGGACATTAAAAGCCACAGTACATAAAATATCAATAAATCTATAATCAATCAAGAGAGATTTTTCCCCACTGTAGTGTTCAGTGTTCAGACACATGACTGAAAAAAGCCTTGGCTTTTGCTGAGTAAAGGCTCAAGTATAATTACTGCATAAACAAACATCAGCAAACTTCAAGGTTCATATAACCAAACTGATATGTTTGCAGAGAAAGCAAACCTCCACACTGAGGTCACACACCACAGTGTGCACCTGCTTGCTGGATGAAATGGTCTCCACTCAACTGCTTCCAATGTGAGATTGTTTGTAATCGGTAAAAAATATAACGTGGTTTGAGTTGCCAATTAATGGGAACTCTACTCCACCTCTAGCTGCTGGCTGGTCCTTGTTTATATCAGTTTGTCAACTCTGTCGAAATGAATCGCTTCAAGGCTGAACTTGCCAAGCTTGTCAGGGGTTATTGGCATCTTAATATTACCGATTACAAAGACAGCGAGAAGTCTGCCAACTCATCGCAGGGAATAACAACCCATGTAGGTAGTCACATGAAGACATGAAAGACCTGCTAGAAAAGTCTCCATGATAACTTTGACAAGGCATATATGAACAACGCAGAGCTGTACAAAGTATACACAAATTTGTTTGTGGCACTGTGTTCAGCTGTGGTTAGACTTTGGTCAGTAACTTTAAAGACCACAGCCCCAACCAAATGGCTAGACCCTCCAACTCTCTTTTCTGCTGCCCCCAACCTTAAAAAAATGATGAGTTTGGGAAGCAGAAGCTGAGACCTTTTTTTCTTGGAGCTGCCTTCAGGAGAGAAAAGGGAGAGAAATGAGGATACTGAAAGAACTGAAGACTAATGTAGAGCTCTCCACCATCTCTCCTACTGACATAGCTAACATAAAAACAAAAGAGCCACCTCTAACAACAAAACAATGTTTACATATGGAAATAGCTAAAATAAATATATGCCAGATAAATCAGATTTTTGGGTTTTGTTGTTTTAGTATGGGTAGTGTTAGCTAACTAGCTAACATTGACAAGAGTATTCAAGTTGTTAAGCTATATTTGCTACAATTTACTTAATATGTTTCTTGTGTGGGAGTCAGTTTTGTTAGGAAATCATTCATTTTTAGGTTGTGGTACATAGCTGACCGGTTAGCACTGTTTGTTTATCAGTGGTAAGTATTGTGGTGCCAGATGAATGAAGGATTGGTCATTCTGTTTGAGAGATTAAACTGGTCAGTTTATTGGTTCTTTTGAGTTTGTGTATCTGGTGTATTAAAAATATTTTAAATGCATAAAAGGAAAAATAGAGTTTCCTATTTTCATCTGATGGAATATACTAGTGGATGACATGCATAGCATAGTTTGTGTTTTATTATTAATCTTTTGATCTTGGAAATATCTTTGTCAAGTACCACTGTAGCACTCTTTGCTGTTGGTGATCACAACTTGACAATGTCATTGTATACCTAACAAAACCAATACAATACCATGTTTTTAAAAAAAATATTTTACAATATATTCTAGATCTTGAATAAACTGAACATATTCCTCCATGGCAGTTGGAAATAATTAGATGCAAACAAATAGAAATGGTAATACAATAGCCATTTATTTGTTCAGTTCAATTACTTGTATTAGGGTGGAAAAATTGGTGGCCATAATGACACATTAATCATGAGAAAGTTCTATATTGAAAATGATGTTAATCATTCATTATTCATTACGGTACACAGACTACAGCTTGAAACAAGAGGTCAGAATCTTTGTTTGTTTCTGAGTACATGCTCAATCTCTAAGAGCTTCCTTAGTATGTTTACTCCAAGATTTATGAAGAAGATGGGGCAAAGTAAAAAAAAGTTAAGCAAATAAACTTGGTCACTCGTTTCCTGCATTTCAGATGTTTGAGATGCTCATCTACTTCATCAGTTTAGAAACTTGGCTGTGATTTGCATTTCCATGAAAGTGCAGAAAAGACAGCAAGTAAAGCCAAACATCTGCGCAACAGTGTTGGCATTAGAGCATCTTTTGATCTGGCATCCGCCCAGAATTTCCATATCAGTGCAAACCTAATCTGCATGTGGAACATGGGCTATAAATGCATGAATGTGGCATATACATATTGATTTACATTTGTCGTGATTTGTCTCTGTCTTCTCATATTTTCATGAAAATCATTTTGATTCTGCACTACTTAAATATCACGGGTAACTGCTTAGTGGAATCCTGCTTTGCAATGCCATTAGACATTGGCCCTCATTTATCAATATATCTTAAAAACAGAGAATACATTCAAGGTTTGAAATTACCTTACGACAAGTCTATGGGACTTATGTTACTTGGTCATAGAAGCATAAATATCTTTGCTGGTTGATAAATCTGAAGGCTGAAACCAATTGTTCATTTGCATAACAAGCCCTAATATATTCATTCACTTTGCAAGCCTCACCGATACTATATACCAAGACAAAAAAAAATGATCATCATAAACCAAATCCCATCCAACTACCTATAGAACCTAATAAATACAAATTTAATGCTATATTCTTGATGAAACATCAAAGATAATAAGTGTTATTTCGACATTCTCATTTTGCACTTTTATTTGTAATGACTGAAAAGCAAGTGCAGTGAACAAGCACCAACTGTAGGATTAAATTTGACCATATTATGCATGTAAAGTTATTAGACAGTTTATAGTAATAGCAAGATAAAACAGTATGCATGGATGGTCCAGTCTAAGTGGCAAAACTAGACTGCATTTAGAATGTTTTTTTAAGACTTGATATTCAAGGAATGGGTGAGTGTCATAGCCCATAACTGTACCACAGTTCCATAATGACTGTTGCTCTACTAGTCTTTTTTGATAAAAATAGTTGTGGCATGGCAGGTTATGTTCCTACCATGACAGCCTGCCACAGTAACATACACAGGGGAAGCAGGAAGTGGTAATGTTTGTTTTCAAATATGATGTTTTTTCATGTAATGACATCTGACATTAGGGAGACCAAGCCTGCTAGCTTAGCTAGGTAATGTTTAGTTGTCTCTTTAAAGTATCTTTGCTGGTATCACACAAAATTGGATGCTGTCAAAGACTCAGTACTTGGAGTTGTACTTGTGCTTTCCCATTAAGAGGTGATACATTCTTTGTGGCTTATAGAAACCAGATTTTATGATGCTGAAATTTGCTTTTTGCTAAGATGTGCCTGTGGTTGAAATTAAAATGACAAGCCTACATCATACACATATGAATTTTCACAGTCTGGCATGCCATCAGAAGGGCAAAATTGCAAGTTCCCGATGTCAAACATACTCAATTTTGTTTTAGGGCAAGTTACTTGAGTTCAGTGTTGTGCACTGGAAAAAGCTGTGTATGCACACAGAAAACAATACATTTTTATTATGTATAATACATATATTTAAAAAAAAAACATAGTTTGCCTGGATTGAAAACAAAGATCATATCTGGGGAGACCAATGGCTGAGATCAAGACAAGTCCGAGTGCAAATACCAACAAGACATCTTGAGTCTGGACTCAAGACTAAGACCAGACTGGAGAGCTACAGCCCTGCTCAGAATGGAGCACTTTTGAAATTCAAGAATACAACTCACAGATGCTGAAACAGGGACTCTATAATTTCAGAGGTCATTGCCAAGAAACAAACATTATTTTAAAATCAAAAGGTTGTTTAAACAGCAGCACACAAATAAATAAAAACATTGTGTGAAAGGATAACTGTCTTTCTCCACAGCATTAGAATGCCAACAGAAGTGAGTTCAATATGCTTAAAAATTAATACTTCAATAAAAGAATGTAGAACTTAAGATGAACAAAACCTGGTTTTTATTGCAGCTTCACACTCTGACACACTGTTGAAATTGCTAAATGTATTTACCTTAAACCCAATAGTTACTGTAGGTACCCCAGTATGTACTTAAAGTATATTACACCCATATCTGCAGAGATTTATGGTACTGCACCATTTTTGGGTCAACTCAATCTTTGTGCTCACCTGTTGAAACTCCATGGTGAGCACTTAAATGCCAAGCATTGTTGGAAAATGAGCGTGTTCAGTTAACGATCAGTTTTGGTTTTATGATTGCTTGATAAAAGCCCATTGTGTATTTGATCTCATTCACGATAAACAAATTTCAAACAATTCACATGTTCTTTCATTCATCATATTGTATATTAGTGGGCGTTTAAGTGCACAGCTATGTTCAGTTTTCATGTTTAATATAATTCTTTACATTCATGACTTGAGAGACTTCGCCAGTGTCACAAAACAGGAAGGCCACTGAAAGGCTACTCAAAAGGGAAATGAAGAAAAGGTGGTGGCAGCAACGGTGGGTCTTCTCTGTTAGTGGAGGATGAAAAGTTCTTGCCATCTTGGGCCCTGGGGCATTGGGTGGTCTCCCCAGGAACATAGATGAGTTTGGAAGCAGGAAATCCATATCTGTGCCTGCACCTTCTCAGCTGGTCCCTGCACCAGTGAAACCCCCTCTCCAGACTGGCCCAGGACCAGCAGGCCCCATTCTCCAGCCTGAGCCAGCATCATCACACCTCCTAAAGCTGAGTTCTAGGACATCAAGTTCCTTTATGCCTGGCCCTGGGGTGGCTTATTCTTTTAGGCTATCGGTCGCTTGCCCTGATCTCCCTGAGTCTGGCACTTTCTTGGGCCTGCTAGATCATACGACCTCACAGTCATACCAGCCTCAGCATATCACATCCACACCCATCTTTGAAAGAAATGCAGAAAAAAAAACACTTGCAGCTTCAGTGAGGGGCTCCTTGAGTCTGAGAGGAATAAGATCTCAGTGCCAAAGGGTGTCAGAGAAGAACTGGCAGCCATAAGGGATCAACAAGAATGTCAACACCAAGAGGCCATGGCTTACAGCAGTTTCTGGAGCAACATGCAAACACACCTGTCACAATGTTTTTGCTTCCATCAGAGAACAAATTGTATTGTACTCAATTGTGGTCAAGGTGGGAGTAGACGTTTCATCTTGTACCCTTAAGTCTCCTAACAATACTTTGAATGTAATTTTTGGTTTCCTTTCACAGATCAATGGATGTTCTTTCCATCATCATTCTTAGGTTTTTCACTTGGTCTTTAGCTTATTTCTATTTCAATAAAAGTGAAACATATCCATTTACTTTATGCAAAGAACATACTTGTTATTTGGAGCCATTCTCTTATGTGAAGTATATGATGTGTGGTTTATAATTTGGAAGTGCGCACATAGTCATACCTTTTGTAGTTTGTCAGAGAAGCATTGTAAGGCAAGGTGTTAAGAAAAAGCAGATTAGCCAAAAGTGGGGCTTGTTTCCCATCAAAGAATACAGTGTTAACATAACACCCTGCACCTATGTCAAAACTAGGACAGATATGAGTTAGTATGTAAAGATCAGCTCCCATGTCACAACATCTTGGAATTTGCTCTAGTTTATTGAGCCTCATCTTTACAGGGCCACCAGGCACAACTATTCCTTGAGTCCTACAATGCAGCTGTTCACTGCAATGCACTATCATGGCAGGGGAAGCTTTTCTGAAGTGCTTGGAATTTATCTGGATCTCAGTAAGACAGCAGTGAATAGAGCTGCTTCAGTAGTAATGTGCTTGAGCAAGTAAAAACCATGACCTTACCCAGAACAGCACAGGAGCTGCAGGAGACCAGCCAAGGGTTCCATGTTGTAACCAAGATTCCAGTGACCATTAGAATGATAGATGGCAAGTCTCTTGTATTTAGGAAAAACCATTGTATTGACAGTTAAAATTGTTATGCATACCTTAGCATTTTTATATATTGATATTTATTTAATCAGTGGATTTCACACCTAAATTGGCATATAACAAAAACAAAAATGCTATACATATATTATCTAGTTTGTGGTGTCAGGAGAGGTGGAGAAAAGAGCCAGGAATTTTAAATAGGGAGAGGCATACTTGAGTACACCATCCCTGTTTTGTTTAGGCATACTGTTTGTAGTATGCCTAACCAAAACAAGAATACAACACCCCATTAAAACAAAGGCACCACAGGCTCCTTTAAAAGGAACTTGGGCAAGAGAGAGTATCTAATGAAATACCAGGCTAAAAATGTATGTTAGATCTCTATTTCACTCACTTTTCATAATCAGAAGCACATCTTATCACAGTTTTAAACCAGTATAAACACGTAACTCAATATTCATCATACTAAAAACATAAAAAGAGCCACGATATTATGCCACCAATAAAACAAAGCCAAGGATCCACACTACCTGCTGGTCCAGCGCACAAAAAAGCCATCACACTTAACATACCATCCTGTACTTAACCAAGGTCCTACTGTGGGAGATTATAATATATGGTGTTAAATTAGGCACACCTGAAACAATTATCAGTAAGGCAACCAATCCTCCAATAACAAGACAGTGGGTGAGTTCCAATACTCAAATTTCCTCTCCTCATCTCCTCTACTCATCTCCTCCTCTCCTCCATGCCCTGGAAACTTATGTGATTTCACCTCCTCGTTTCCTCCAAATGAATGATACATTGATGTATCCTACCGTGAAAGTCTTTTCACATTTCTGGGTGTTAGGAGAGCAACACACTTTTTTTGGTTATTTTTGGTTATTTATCCCAGTCCTCTTGGAAGAGAGGGACAAATGTATGACTTGGTAGCAAATAGGACCATAATGTGTTTCGCAATTCAAAAAAACTTTGTGATCCAGCTCATTTCATATATACATCTTTGAAATATATAATCTTATTTCACTCTTTATAACTTATGTGCTTCTACTTCATTTTTGAAACTGTCTGTATTTTGCACCCCCCTCTAAATCTAAATGGGGGGTGCAAAATGGCTTGCTTGTGGCTAATTCCATCATATTTACTGGACTGTATACTTCTGAGGTTATTTTTTAATACTGAGAATAACATGATTTAAAAACAAATACAAATTTTGAGAAAGTTAATGGTCTTTACAGCATATGATGTATGGAAAACGTCTTTTAGGCACAATAAAGGTAATCTTTAATCTGGTACTTCCATTACATAATATTTACTTTTGGCTTGTACTGTTGTTGTTATGAGAATTCCAGCTGCCACAGTATGACAGCCATATTGCGTATACAAATTAATGCATTCTAACCAATTTCTCCTAACCTGTCACTTGAATAACAGTCACACCTTTTATAATTGAATATCCCTTTGATATGTGGATCAGCATTGGCACAGATTAACTGGCATTGCTCCCAGGTTGCTTATGGCAAATCTACAATGCTGTACAACACTCTTTTAAACTGCGCATTGTATAATTGTCATTCTGCACTGACATTTCATTTACATCCAAATCCTCCCCACACATAATAATGTGATATACCACATCATCATAGCTAAAAGCTGTGCTTTGATTTTCTGTCACCATTAACGAATACATGATATATCTAGTATATTTCTTGAATGAAATGCCTATTAGGATGCTCACAGTTTCTAGTTTCTTGACACTTTTGCTCCTTAAACAAATTAGTAATATAAATAGGTTTTAAAAGTAATGCAACAGATTAATTAGTTGTTCAATTAATTGCTTCAGGGCCTGAAATGTTCTCTGAAAAATTGATTAAGCTTCTTTGAGACAGCTGCCCTAGATTTGATTAAGGGAACGTTATTAACAAACTGTGTTAAATTAACCCCTTTACCAATAGTTTTTTAAAGCACAGTTCCACCTCAAGCACTATTTTCACTCTGTACATGGGGTTTAAAGTCGATTACCTGCCATGAGATGTTAAATACAGATCGGTATTCAGTTACTGTAATTATTCAGTTAAATCAAGTTAATTAAAGGCAGTTAAAAAAAAAAAAAACAGGCAACAGACAATGTCCTGCTTTTAAAAAATGTAGTATTCAGGTTTGCTTCTCTTTCTTGCTGCAATGTTGACTTATATTGAATGTAATATAACCATTTGTTATTACTATATGATAACTTCAGCATGAGCAAATGTTGTAAATTTTCACTGTTGAGAATAATTTATTATTACAGTAAATATTAAATCATTTGGCTCATTGTTGGGGTGTATATAATTTAATAAATTATATACATATTATACATTAAGGGAGAGTAATGTTTAGTAAAAGTAGCAGTAACTGGTGTTTTCAGAGATTTCACAAAATATTGAATGAACTCTGCAAAGTCTGATGGTTAGTGTAGGATGCTGAGGATGGATAATAAAACCTCATGTCCAAAACCTGCACAAAATGTTTAAATAGGTAGACACGGTAGAAATTAATTATCATGACAAGCAGGTGGCCAAGGAATCAGGGTTCTCACTGATGTGTCAATTCAACTGGAACACAAAACATCCTAGCTACACATCATGCATTAATTAACTCCACATAAACTGAAACATCTGTTCCCATCATCCTGTATTTGTCCTGGGTAGCACTGCATTTTTGTGTTCGGGAAAACTTCACTTACAACCATTTGCAGGTATACATCCCTATTGGGATATTGAGATTGTTGATCCCTTGAGCCAGTAAGATAATTGACATCCGTCTGGACAATATGTATAATTTCAGCAGTGCTGCCTCATAGAATTGTGTCTACTGCATAGATACCGCATTTGACTCGATGTTCTTGATATGAAATCATTATATTTAATGCTTGCCACATCACATAAACTAGTATGATTTGCTGACCATGGAGTTCCATATCTCAGTTATGTGGGTAATTTTTGGCAGAATTCTCTTCATTTGATACTTATCTTTTCTTCACTAGGGTAAACTTTTAAACATAGAACTAGCTGAACTAAATTTCATGAATTCATTTTTTTAATGGATTGACTTGTAATCAACACCAAATGACAGAAACATTGTTCTGCCTGCATCAAACCAATAGTTGTGCATGCAAAATGCATCTCTGTGGTAACCACTCCTAATGAGGAAGCATTAACACAACTTAGCACATCTGAGAGATTGCGTGGTTTCATAACATGCTTCTGGAATGAATGCTGAATTATTAACTGTGCCTGTGTCATGTTTACTTGGGCTTTCGAGGGAGGATCTTACAGGAATGAGTGAACTGGCTCCCATTTCACAAGTGCGTGCTACCGCTAGCCTTCTACTGCAACCCAATGGAACATGAAACATAAGAGAACTTTGGCTGAGAACATAATGTATGACAATAAACTTCTGACAAGCACTTCATCTATGCACTGATGGAGAGTAGTATTTCTTTTTCTGTTGCATGTGACTTACTGTCACTGTAGTCACACATAAAATGGAACTGCAGGCTCATCTTCATTTTCCCTTTGAATTTCCTCAGCATTCTTTTTTTGTACATAATGAGTTATGATGAGATTAAGGAGATGAATCCTGCTTTGTCAAAGACTGCAGTATTTAATTCCTTCAATGAATCTGTGAAAATGTTCTGGTAAAAGAATATCACTTCATAGAATAATACATCTTTAGAAGTGGTTATTTTGTAATCAGAGTAACAGAGTGTTTGAAAGATCCTTGGACATACATATGTCAGAGCTAAAATTGCTACGCTATAGCTTACAATCTTCAAGGTGAATGTATTATTGCATGTACTATACTATTTACTGGATGTAAAGAGTAGTAACATCTTTCAAATATATTTTAAACATGAATCAGTAAATAACTGAAAAACTATGAACTTGTGACACATTTCAATATTCTGTATCACTACTTACTTGCCCATCATATTTCACATCCAACAACAGTGATCACCGCAGTAATATGCACAGGAGCAAGAGAGAAAGAGAGATATTGATCTTTACCAGGCACATGGAATGTGGTTATTTTACTTATGTTTCATCCTGTTCACTTCTTCATAATTGCTAACTGTAATTGAAAGATAATCTGCTGTACTGCTATCAGCTGGTCAGCTGACATATGATTGTATGCCTGAATATCCATCAATACTGTATAAATAATACCACCATCTTTTTTGATGACATCACTACAGGTGAGGCATTGTGTTCAAGACGTGTGTCATGTGTATCAGCTGATCGATGCTGGTGAGCCTGGGAGGTATGGGGTATCAGGAAGTTATACTGTAAGCAAGAATATTTTTTCAAAAAACATTGTTTTGTGTATTATTAATAAGTGTGTATTATTAAAGTGCCCAAATTCATGGAATAAAAGGAAATAAAAATTTAATCCAACCAAACAGGTCCCAAAGAATGTGTTCATGTGGACCTCATGGTCTGTTGCACAACCAGAAGGGTGATCATACAGGGAGTGCCAAATACACTACCATGTCTTTTGAAAGCTTGCGGCAGACAAACCACACACAAAGGGTTATACAATCTAGTGTGATTCAGTGCTTGCACAATGTGTTCTTCTGCAGAATACCCTGGTGAGGATAATCAACCAATGGACTTGGTTTGCTCCTGTGTCTTTCAGTATTTGCTCAGGGAAAGGTCCATTGGTTGACCGTTAAAGCATGCCATTGTTCTGTGTGGGGTCTGTTTCCAAGGACTGAGGAAGAGGCCACACTCAGAGTTCAGACTGCTTTGGGAAGTGTGGCTCAAAAGCATGGGCTTGGAGAGAGACAAAAGGGAAAAAAGACCTTCTTTAACTGGAGGGGAGTGCAGTGACGATTCACTTTGAGATAATGCAATTCCTTCCCCCTCTATTGGAGCCGAGGCGGCCTGACTAGGGATGACTATTAGATTAGCAGCTGGCCACAGAGTCTTGTGTGGTGGGCTGAGAGGAGCCAATGGGCATGCCATCTTTTATTACCCAGTGGTGTTCATTGATGCTGCAAGCTGTGCAGAGAACAGAATTTTATCTGTTTTCTACATATATATATATTTTTTTTTGCATTTTTCTATTCCTTTTGCCCACTACAGTACTGTGTAATTTTGTCCCTCGGAGACAAAGGGTAATGTAGTACTTTATAAATAAATATGCTGAAGAGTGTACGTTCCCAAACAAAAGGGGCACATGCAATCAAACTAGCAGTTTTTTTTTTCAGATTATGAAACATTGTCGATTCACTTTATAGCCCTCCCATTATGTGCAACTTTGAGGTACAAGAACTCTGCATGTTTAATAATCCGAAATAGCTAAAAACGGACATTTTCCTTTCATACAATATATTTAGCTCAATTACTAATAATGTAATAAATATAAATAGTTATTCAAATGTGAGACTTTAACATAAAGTGATGATACATGTAACTAGATGGAAACTATCTTTGCCTGAAATTACAGGTTACATTTATTTGAGGTTTCTACATGCAAGGCTTTAGCCATGTGGACTACAAAAGATTTTTCAGGTTGAGTGCAATCAGTGGAAATTGCATAGATGGAAATTAGTCAAGGGCAAATTCAGTACTTACAGTAAGAAGCAATATTTTCAAAAAATGTTCAGTGCTTCGAACAGCTTGGATGTCAGGTAGAGGCAGAGACCCTAGGAGTTATAACTGATTGTGGAGGCAGAAAATATGTCACAACCAGTGACACCATTTTTTCATTCTGAATCGTGTACATAATATTTGTATATGTCTCATACACCTGGTCTAACCAACTTTCAGAAGTTAACAAGAACCTTTTGTCTATTCTGTCTGATTCTCCCAACTTCTCCCAAGCAATGGCCCCAAGATAGACAGACTGTGAGCATTCCGGAAGGTGCCAGGGTGTAAAGGACATGCTGTGGGGATTGTACGTGTGACAAAAACAATATCTGTAAGCAGATAAGAATAAGACGCTTTTCTTCTTTGTACTTGCTATGTTGTTAGAAAGTCAATCAAATGCAAGCTATGAGTCATAATCTCTTTATAAATGTCTATGCTTGAAATGGCATGGCTTAGTTCATCCTTTTTTGTCCATAGTTTGGTTTGCTGAAGTACAACTCTATTTCAGCTGTTTAAATAAAGCTTTTTATTTGTAAAATAAATATCTCTTGGACCCTGTGACTGTTTAACATTTCAGAAAGATGACCCCATGGCTGTTGTAATGATTCATTTCTTTGTCACTTCATTTAATGTTGACCTAAGCCTACCCCCATTGTATGTATGCAATGTTTTGTTTTTGCTATGACTTTGTGACTAGTCATTTTGAATAAACTCATTTAATCTTTTTTTGCATCAAAAGTTCATTCTACCAATTATCTGTAACATGCTAGTCAATTTGGATCTTCAGTTTATAATTATTATTATTATTAATAATTATCGAACATTCAAATTTGTCAAATATTTTATACATACACTGAGAAGATAAACTATTCTTTGTTACACTGAGTGAGACTGCAAAATAGAGCATCAAGCCTTTGATAATCATGAAATCCCAGAGGAAAGAAGAAACCCTGAGTTCTCTCAGTGACAGCGTGCAGCTGAAGGCCACCGTCCAGCCACATGGCCAGCTGTTATACATCAAACGAAGGGCGCCACCCATGCAGCAGACCAGCTGTGCTTCCAGCAAGTAATCTTATTAAAGTATAAAACTCCAAAATAATCAAAACTGATAGTATGAGATAGTCATTGTGATAAGTTTCAGTCTTTAGGCCTGTGAGTGGCTCATGCTGTAAAGATTTGCGCACTGCAAAAAAAAGGTGCACAAACACAACATACACAAAAATGTTGGTCTCTTGCTGACCTTCATTTTGGTCCTTATTCTGATGAGGGTATGAACAAGACAGAGGAAGATATACGCTTTCGAAACAACCTTGGTTACTATGGAAATTAAGTATTATGTCTGAATCTGTGCTCACACTTTTGTCACAAACTCCTTTTGAAAGCTTGTCTATGTGTGGCCCACTCATGTAAGGTGATGAAGTATTTTTGTTACACCAGCACATTAGGGTGATGAAGAGTCCAAGTAGCTCCAACACTTTTGCACAGATGCTGCACCAGGCTTGCGTGTTTGAAATGATGTGAAGAATTACACAACCACAACACACCAAAGATGTATGGACCTCAGTGGAGGACGCTGATGCACCATGTATGTTATAAATATGAAAGCAAAAACTTCAGGGAACATGCATCAAGGGAGGGAAAACCCAGTACATTAAGCAAAAAAGTTTGCAGGCTCTTGCAGCAAAATTCATGGCATGACTTCCTTCAAATACACTGGATGTATCGTTGGAGCCAAATGTAATCTGTGAACACATGTCAAAGCAGGATAAAGCTACTAAGCCTACAGAGGCCAGGGTTGGAAAGTTCCAGAAATAAATGTACTTAACGGTCTCTGGTCACACTGTGGAATTCTGCTTATAGATAGGGAAGCCACTGAGTCTTATCATGAAGGAAAATGGCTGTAGTTTCCATGGAAATTGTGTTATAAGAACATTAGCAAGCTTAGTCACATGCAAAAGAAAAACAAATGCTATCGTTAAAGTAGTGACTTCTTTGAACATATTTTTATATCGCAGTGATTAATAACATTTATTAATGCTAGATGTTGAGTGGTAGTGGGGGTGGGGGTCATATGTTTGCTTTTAACACTTTCAGGAATTCTATGTCTTATACAAAAAGAAAAAGGTACACAATAAGTCAGAAAAGCACTTGTAATGGGAATTGTTCTTTATATTCTATAAAAAAATATTATTTTTCCCTTTGGAGCATAAACAATTAAGACCCTCAGGAAGTGATCTAATTCTTTTCCTGCACAGTTGATTACTTCTTTCTGAGTCTACTCCTGAGGTTTACAAGGTCTGGTTTGTTGAGCAATACTTAAGACAAGAGAACAGTCCTGTATCCAAGCATCCAGCAGTCTTTATTTTAGACACATGTTACCTCATTTTAACAGATCCCAGGAGTGGGATTCTTTGTCCCCGTGGACCTTCACATTCAGAAGAATTCTGCTGTCTGTAGTGATGTGATGAAGATTAAGAAAGGGTTATTTCCTCTTAAATGTAACAAGATAAACATTGAGGGTCCTATTTTTGCTAGTTGGTACTACAACTGGTTTAAAACGCGTCATTACTGCAACGACACCCGCAAAGTTATTTTCAGCAAGACGCCATCAACACAACAGGAAATAAAGCAGAAGCCCAAAGCCATTTGCGCCTCTGACGTGATAAAGACTTAAACCCAGCAATCTTGTTCGTGTGGTGTCTGTCAGAGAAACATGAAGTGAGGAACTTGGAGTTACACTGGCAAATCCAAAAATTTTTGGATGTTGGGCATGGACCTCACAAACTAGTATCACCGTCTCCTCTGGTGTGAAATGCACCTTCCTTTGCATTTGCTCATCCACGTTCTCTTATGAGCACTGGGTGCACATGGTTTTATTGTATGCAACAGTCATTATGATTGGCTAAAACATGCAACGTCGTGCCAACACCCTCTAATTGATATTAACGCATTATTCCACCCATTGCAGACTGCGCCATGTGAAGGAGCTCCTTTTGCAAGTAGCGCTATGGAATGGACCCGCCCAGTTTGATTTATCACCTTGAACATGTGTCCACTGAAATAGCTTTGCATTTTTGCCCATCCCATTGAATGTTGCGTGAATCGGGCAGTGACTGATTTCCGACTTTTAACGTATGACTTTCAAAATAGGGCCCTGAATGTCAAAGGGATTTATGAGAAATAGAAAGATTTGTGATACCAGTGTCCGAAATCAAAGCTCATTCAGTGTACGCTCTTGCTGTAACATCATCCCTTATGATTAAAAATGGTAATAAGGTTTATTGATGCTGGTACATAAAAATATGACACAGACAAGTTCAACCTAGTAAATTCTTAATTTTATGGGAAGAAAACCCTCTGAGAAGCGGAATGCAGAACCTCCTTTTGCAAGTTCACATGTCTGTTTAATGCAGCTCTCAAACCAAAAGGAACATTTGACAGTTCATGTACAACTATGATTGCCACATTGTGTTTCTATGGCACAGTAACACAAATAAGAATATTTTGTTAATGAAATCTGGATTTGGAAACCCCACCATGGTGGAAAAATGTAATATTGCATATATTTTGAGGGAATATATAACTAAAATGTTTATTTGGCAATGTGAAGGATTTAGCACTGAGCTGAAACCGGACTGACAAAGATTTGATGCATTATTTAGTCCAATAAAAATATTACAGGGTGATAATATGCAGACATTTCCTGTCTTTACATCTACATTGTGTTATCCTTGTTCCTCAGGATACTGAGAACAAGACTGCATTGATAGAAACAGTGCCTTCTTCCCAGGGGGGAGGGGGAGCGCCTTGAGCCCTGGCCAAGCTTTCCACTTGTGTGCTCTCTTCATCAACCAGCTAAGTCAAGCAGAAACTTTAGTCCCAAGAGAATTAGGTGTACTTTTTAACACTATTATCCATTTCCTTCAGTGCCATAATATAGTTCTATTAAACCACAATGAGTATATTTGAATGTGCTAGATTCAATCCAGATTGCAAGAACTTCTGAATATTTTAGTAAAATGTGTTCTCTCAATGCTTGATTTAACCTTGCAACTCAAAGTGAGGAATAAAGAAGCTTTATCTAAGGCTGTGCAATACTGAATGTATCTCAGCCAAAACAATTATGTGGACCACCAATGCACAACACTTCAGAACACTGCAGGGCCCCAGATACTCCAAATGCTTTTTAAACCCATATAGATTTGGACACAATAATGCACAGAGGTTTACTAACACAAATTTATTTACAACAGCGCAGTAATGCAGTACGCGACTCAGAATTTTGTCAGTTGAATCAGATCTGGCTGTTCAATATGAACATTCGACTATTCATTCCTTTTTTTAAAGACTATCTGGCAATCAGAAAATCCATTGGAATGAGTTTTAGTGAGGATTTCAACGACCTTAACTTAGTCAAATGCAACAGAGTCATGGCAACATATTCTTGAGCATTTCAAAATCAATAAAAGAGCTGCATATGATGCAACATTTGAATCGTGGCCTATTTGAATTGTCAATATATAATGTTGGGCTACCAATATGGATTTGTCGGAATATTGAGACAGGCAGCACACATTTATTTCTGTTTAAATCAAGATCTTATAGCCTATTTCTTATTTCGCTTTAAACATTAGAACCAATGTGTAAATAAATAAAAACTTTAGGTCGTAAGAGCTATTATTCAAAAACACAACGAATGACAGTTATTGAAATAGCATTTTTTTTATTTGCAAATTTTATTCCAACCCTTATTTAGCTCTTTGGCAGAGTTTTTGCAGTAGAGATTAAATCTCTTAGGAGAGTGGGCTGGCACAAATGCATTGCACAAAAGTACTTTTATGGTCTGTACAATCTGCTAGAAAGCTGGTCTTCACACAAAGGCAAAATGGTGATAGTACAATACAAGATAAAAAGAAATTATGTAAAAAATAAATATTTATTGCATTTTGAGGAGGAAAGCTGATTTCTGTTGAGGAGCCATGCAAAGACTGTACCATAATAACATTTTCTTATAAATTATACACCACAAAATAAATAAATACTTTATATGTTGGTTTGTTATCTTACTTGAAGAGATACAAAGTATATTAGTAAACATGCAGTTTCAAATGTAGCTTACTGCTTGATCAATGAATGCAGATTAAACATGCAGTGTTTTTTGTGCGCTCCAGTTCAACAAACAGGCAGGGTAAGCTGTGAGGGATGTGCAGGTCATCCAGGTGTAAGCCATTGCCTTCTTTAGGCCTCCTATTTAAAGCACAGCCTGTCAAGCAAAAGAGGACCTTTCTGTGAGTTTTGGTTTTGCTTTAGTTTATAGGCTGTGCTTCGTTTGAGTTGACTTCATTTCGGTTTTGATATACGTTTTGTTTTTCCCTGAAGGGAAGAGATCAAAAGCCTTTGGCTACGTTTTGATTACTTATTTCCGTTGTCTGTGTTTGTCCCTTTTGCCACACACACATCTGTGTCAAATGTGCAGGTAATGTATATAATGTACTTCTGCAATCTCAAGCAAAGTACATTTTGGCTGTTAGGCCAATAATATGAAGAATAGTTCACAATGTAAATGTCTTGAAGTGGTATACTTTCAGCTACTGTGTTCATTGTGTGGGTGCAGCAATGACTCAACAGGTTGAATTACAGTTTCCAAACTAAGGAGAAAAAATAGACTGAAACAAGGCGAAGGAAGACCTACGCACATTTCAAGTGGGAGTGATACATGATAAAACAATTAAAAAATACAAATACATAATAATAACACATTGAAGTCTATTAAGAACAGTGCAGTAGCAGAGAGCATGGGCTGCATCTATAAACGGGCAGTGTTATGTAACCACTAAGAGTGTGGAAAGCTTACTTGCTGCATTTTGGGCTGCTTCCAAGTCACCAGTGTTGACTTCCATATGCCTTTTGTAAATCTGTAGTAGTGCTTGTTACTGCTCTCATTTGCATAAACTAGGATCATGTATAATATACATATAACTTCTAAAATAATAAATACACAATATATTTTTAACTCCAATTTGAATACCTGGTCTTACTTATGCAAAATCTACAACATACATTCTGAATGAGTAGCATCATAATGTCCATCTGTTCCAGCTGCTCATAAGGAATATGCACACCCTTTCGTGTAATCTTCTTGGCAAATACCAGCAAAAAGTTATCACTGCTTGACCTCCAAAGATCTTTTACAACAATACTCTTTTAGAACGGTGTGTGCTGATCAGTACACACAATTGGAAATGAGCTAAGGAGAAAATGTTCACTTACACATTTTTAACTCAAGGTCTTTATTGTCCACTAATTTAAAATACCCAACCTGAAGCTGAGCTATGCTGCTATTGTACTGAATGTAGCTGCCACAGTCAGACAACAGCTTTTAAAGTAGAGGAGTAGTTGACCCTAAAGCCAATTATATTATGTTCTGCAGAACATCCAGATGCATCTGTATTAACACTGTGAATGTGCCTATGGGTTTCAATCCAGATATATATATTAACCAAATCAAATTACCAACTGACAAATATAGTACATGCAATTTACATGTTCACTAAAATCAGGTCATTGTATCTGGATTAGAGAGATCAATTCAGTTGAAAGATATTATGAATCAGCTTCAACACTCAATCTCTGAGTTCTTGGCTACATTGATAGTCAGATCCAATGGTGTATAATTCCAGCCTTTCTTCACTTTCAATCTGAAAATCTTAGAGGTGAAGAATCTTATTGCCTGCTTGGCTATGCACTTAAGAACCAATGAACCATTACTCCTCTTGGTTGGTATCCAGAGCTCAGTCTTGAGCATTCTGTCTAAACATGCTTCCACAACTGCTGCTGTAAGCTCTTACCTTTGGCATGGTAGTTTTTAAAAGATGGACAACTCTTGTCTTGTCTTGTCATCTATCAGGACCTTAATATACATTGGCTATCTGTTACCTGACAGTTTGAGGTTGTTAACTGCTCTACCAGTTACGATTATTACTAATGTCATCGTAGAGGGCTGTACACAAATCAGACTGTGGAAAGTAGCCCTCATCTGGTGCATTGTCTGTGTTTGATGATCATCTGAAATGTGAAAGTGTCCGCCTCAAAATTTTCACTCTTCATCAGGATTAGAGGACATAGTGTACATATGTCACTGTGATTTCTGTAAAGCTGCTATTGTGACACTCTTGCAGGATGACCCTCTTAAGTGACCAAGAATGGCATTGCAGTTATCAAAATCCTTATTTCATTTTCTGATAAAATCAGAAAAGTCCATGGTGGTCTGCAATCCGTTGTTTGGAATTTGCACATCTAGCTATCTAAAAAGTAACTGCACATATGTTAGTCTCTCTTTAAGAGTAGCAGAGTTATAACCAAAACCTTCTCCCCCACACTTGCCTCCATAGCGATCCATATTGAACTGTCCAAAGTATTCCCTTCAGGAACAGTGGAACTTTTACCATGCAGGCATGTACTTTCTCAACTTGAACTGTAGAACAGTCAAACAAAATCCAAATTTGCCACTGTGCAGGGATTTCTACTTCAACATCCATAAATAAGAGTTGTGGGTATAAAAATAAATGCAATGTTTTAGTATTTAACTTCATTGTTATCTTGATGTCTAGATGCTGAAACTTGGGTGCATCTGAAGACATTAGTAATTCCACTTCCCGGATGAAGCTCTCCACAAAGTAACTTTTAAATGTATTAGTAATAGCTGTATTATTGTAAAGCTTAAGTCCAGCACTTTAGTTTCATGCATCTTATGCAGTTTTATTTCATCTTTAATTGAAAAAAGCTTTCTGAATAATTTTGCATTTTTGCATCAAGTGCAATCTACATTTCAAAATGCCTTTTGGGTTCCCGTATTTCTTTCATAACCTAAGTATGAAGATTACCATATTCAATCTTATTTCTGTCTGAGATGTTCATCGAAAATATTCCGAATAATTTTCTTTTTTGTTTCAAACTGTCCGGTAATAACTTTGTATTCATATTCATTCAGTGCAGATGTTTATTTTTTCTAACTTTTTTTATTTACTATGAGAATGAGTTTATACTGTACACCTAGAATAAACTTTTTAAATAAACCCCACACTTCTTTCACAGCTTTCCCATCTAGATGCTGTACCAAGTCAATATAACATTTGTTATTTTGCATATGAATGAAAAGCTCATCTGAACTTGAACGTTCTTGAAGTGGAGGATGCAGATTTGTTTGCTAAAAACTTAATTTGTAAGTGCACAATAGTTACTTTCTCCATGTGACTCCACTACCTCAGTATTGTAATTCTTTTGGAATTATTACACAAAACACAGAACTATTTACAACATTCTCCTTTTCTCACGAACATACCGTGCTATCCACACCTTTAATGACTGGGGTAAAATGGTATTTTACATTAAACAAAACTTTTAATTTTAGAACACTTACATTGGAATAACAACTGAGTACAACATATAGCTTAATTTCTGTGGTTTTACCAACTTTTTGCTAATCTTCAACCAATTACATCACCTGCAATTACACAATTATACTTATATTATGAAGGTTTGAGAACAAAATGTGTTGCTACCATTGCTTTCCTCTTTTCAGAATTCTAGTATTTATTGCTTTTAGGAAATCAGCATTCAGTCTCCCAATACACAAGACTGGTACATTTATGTCCTACGATTGGCTTTTATCATGCAGCTAGTGGTATGAACTTGCCTCTGATTCATGAGTGCCTTATAAATCTCTGATGTTATAAAAGTCTGAAACATTTGTTCCTGCAATCAGTTACCCAAAGAAGTAGAGAGGCTAAGATTTACTGCATCCCATCTCCTCCATAAAAATAACTTTCTACGAAGAGCAAAGATGTTTCAGATAATTCAGCACCATGCACAGGGATCTACACTGTGCAACCAGAAATGCTATGAGGCCTGCTGTCTGCAACCGGTCACATCCCCCAGTTACTGGAACATTCCCATAACACTTACAACATATTGCAGTATAATTGCCCAAAGTGCTGGCATAATATTTTAATTTTATTAGCATTTATCATGCAAAATTGGGTGTGTTGAACTGTTTGGATCTTTCAGTCCTTTTCTTGCTTTGGACAATTGAAGAAGTTGGATGAAATGGCTAGAGCTTTGTGTCTTGACCGCCTGTTACAAATGGTGTAAACACTAAGGGAAGGCAGAAAATAATGTAAACCAGTAAATAAAGTGTTCAAAGTCTAGTGGAGCTTGGTACTGAATGAGTACCAGTTAATAATCTTAAATCAAACTGACATCTAATCCAAACCTTTCATTCCCCCCTGCCCCCCATTTAGGTAATTCAATGTAATTATTTAGTTTGGAATAGTGATACATTTTGGAATCTAAAGTTAATCATTTTGCTAGCCCATTCATTTCAGCATATTTGTTGGAATGTGGAGAAAACAGTATATTCAGAAACAGGTACCTTACAGGTTTTGGGCCATTCATTAGCTGAATTGAGAATGCATGGTAAATTGTAAGTCAGTTCAGTTTAAATGGGCTCATCTTTCTGAAAATAGAATTTGAACTGAATTAGTATCACAGAAATATAATTTAAATCCATGAAATTCTACCTCCAAGAGAGATGTCTTTTTGACATACTAAAAATGATAAATCAGAAACATCAATCAAATCAAATCTATTCAGTCATGCTAATGATTATATGCAGGACTGCCAAATAATTTTCAATAGTTCATAAATAAAATTTGACTGATGGATGTCCATCTGTGCATTTCCCACAACAATTATGTTGTTTAGAATTTGTGTAATTCAGCAATACCTGCCATTACCATGCTGAACCGTGTCAAGGTTCTGAACAAGTTCTTTTTTTAAAGAAGGTCAACTCATCTGTGATAAGCTCATATGAGGTTGTGTTTGTTTATCAACTACAGTATATCACAGTTACCAGAATCAGAGGATGCACAAAACTGTTTACTCCTAACATGCTATACTGAGGTGTCTATTCCTCTTGTCTTATAAGTTGACATAGCTGAAGTTTTAAATGTCCATTTTGGATTTTGGTCACATATGACTACTGTATGCTACAGGATATTAATGAACATTATCATTAATTTGTCTTAGGTTTACAATTATTCCAGGCATTACCTCAAATATCATCTACAATTTTGATAGTCAATTACAGTTCTGAATTGACTTTTAGTGGTACTAAAATCAAGCTGACAAAGCAGCGCACTACCCCTAGAATAAGACCAATGACTTACCAGTTTGTCCAGGAAAGGAGGTCACACAAAAATACAAAGAAGCTTTCACTGATATTAACAAAAAGTACTCCAGAAACAACTGAGCAGCCCAACTGTCAATTAATCTTCATGTCCTTTATATAGCAAGGCAGAGTAGTGTTTAATGTATCATACTTGCAAGGAGTCAATAATCAGCTGGAGCAATGGACCCTCATCAAATGAGTCAGGAAGGTTCAACTTGTGAATATCCATGTATTTAAAGGGGACAACTGTGCATAATCTGAAATAGCAAGTGTTATCACTGAAATCAATAAAAATATGTGAATATAAGTTCACATTGTTACATAAACACTGGTAAAACCTGTGACAGCACTCACAGTTATTTTGTAATGACTCATGTAATATGCTCTAATTTAATTGTAGGTATACGTAGACATGTTTGGAACCACTCAAATATCTGTCATCAGTAGCAGCCAACACTGATGATAGAAGGTGGGGGTACCAAACATTGAGTTATGTTATATTAGCTAATGTACATGAAATAGGCCTACAACATTGGCAATCTGATCAGCTTAACATAAAAATGATTCAAGAAAGTACACGGACAGTTTCAGGCTCTTCTATTGTACATGTAATTGTGTTTGTTATTAAATATGACATTGCCCTTTTGAGTAATCTACC